>APFE030571726.1:0-50690 GCA_000404065.3 Pinus taeda
GTAGAAAACTTTTTCATCTTCCCCATGGAGGTTGTTTTAGCTGGAATATTGAGCTCTGGCAGGTCACTGCAAACCTGTGTAATGATTGTTGCCAACTGCTGGCTCATCGTTGTGACTTCCTCATTCTCCTTAAGCGTCCGCGCCTTCTCCTAAAAAAATTGTTGATTCTTTGTTTTAACTTCACTAATTACCACCAGCTCACACTTCTCCCTAATTTGCAATTCATCGGACACCCGTTGGTGTAGTTCATGCAAAGTATGGATAGGGATTGTTGTGAGGTTTACGCCCAGTTTCTTTATCAGCAACATGTGGGCCCTTTGTTCTTCTGTCTCAACACACAGGGATCCTTCTAGCAACTAAATGACGTTGAGATCCAAATATATGTCAGTATCTAGAACTAACTCGCTCGCTTGAGTTAGGCTCACTTGCTGCCTGCTCGCCTAGCCCATGCTCACTTGTAATCCTGCTAAACCTTTCCTAGCACCTACTGGTATTATTCCTTGAAATGGCCCCAAAAATTAGTCGTTGTGTCACAGACCATGTCACCTATCTCATCTAAATATCCTTTAGTAAGGACTAAAGGGGTCACACCTACTGATCGGTAGGAATTTTGTTTCTTGCGCTACCTAGTGGAGGTTTGCCTCTTCCTTGCTTGTACGACAAAGGGGGAGTCTAACTCCACACCCCCTGCATCACGGTCCTCTATTTCTTCCTCCTCCGGTGTTTTCTCCTTTTCCAACTCAACGTCAATTTTCACTTGTAATGTTGTTGTCTACTGTTGCCTCCATGCAAGTCTATAGAAATTCCTTACATAAGTATTAAGCACAGTTATACTAGACTCCTTTGGTGCACCACGTAGCCAAAGAGATGACTGGTGCAGGTACTTTTTCCGCGCGGAACTTATGCATTACTTTCCATGCTAATATCTACATGAAAACTGGCACTAGTACAACATTTCACAAAATAGGGTCGTCAAGCTTCCATGTACCCTGACTATTGGCTAATTTAGAAAACCACTCATATAATTTGCATGAAAAAGAACAGAAGAAAATTTCGTGCTCGTCGATATACATATATCTATTTAGCCACTCTTCCTTGGACAAACACAAACTCCTATTTTCTTGAGCCGTAAATTCATGAAACTTTCGATCTATCCACTTCTCGACTTCTTTCTTAGTTGGGAACCATTTATTTGACATCACACATTCCTTAGATAGATCTCGGTCCCAGCAATGGAACCATTTTTTGGTTGAGGGTGTTAGTGTGAGTCTTATTAGCCTGCCACCTGGATCAAATGTGCTTTTACTATGCTTGTCCAGACTATCAAAATCAATTTTTTTATGTTGCTAGGTTTACGCAACAAAATTTGGTCATTGTTTGGTCAGTCTAAATATGAAGTCAATCTTTTGGAAATTCACTCATGTTGTTCACCTACCACACTTTATGGAGATGTCACAATAAAATTGGGCTAGTCATCATCATCATTCCATTTGCTCTCAGGTCATTCATTAGGCCTCTAGGGTTTCCAAGGTCCATCATTTTCATGAATAAAACCAACAGTGAATAAAACATGACAAAGAAATCTTAGGAATTGATTCTTGAATTTTCACAGATTCCTCATACTCTCATGTTCAAAAAGTTCTAGAAGAAGGAGTTCCAGCACTCAAGGAAGTAAAAGGCAACTCAAGTTTTCAGTGGTAAAGGTAACTCTATTTTCATAAAGTGAAAAATCAGTTTTTAAAGGAGGGTGGGTCCCATTTATTTTCGAAAAAGTGAAATAAATTTCACTATATAAAATCAAAAGCCCCCAAAATCCTTCATTTACCTCATATTCACTCTTTTTTATCGAGCTATCCTGTCCAAGAGAGCAAAAAAATCGGTTTCCTAGGAAAAATTGGCAAAAAAAATTAGGCGTTGTGCTTAGAAACACTACGCTACGCTCAGGAGGACAGCACTGTGCTTAGAAACACTACGCTATGCTCAAGAGGTTGGTGCTGTGCTCAGAAGATCTGCATTGCGCTTTGGTGCTATGCTTAGGAACACTGCGCTACATGCAAGATAAAGGGCCCAAAAGTCCTTCAAAACTCTCCCAAATCTCATTTTTTCACCTGCAAGCTTGATTATATTGACTTCTAAGCCAAGGGAAAAGTAAGTACACCATCATTATCCCTCTTTGGCTCTACCAAATTCATCTCATGTCAATGATTCTTCAAATTAGGGTTTGTAGTGAAATTTGCATGAGAAATAATACGGTGAAAATGGCCATCTTTATTTTTAGTTTCTAAAAAATGTAAAATGATATCCTACACCTACATACATGTTTCAATAACCATTTTAACCATTAAATCCACCTCAAAACAAAGTCTTAACACTCAAAAAGAAAAACCCTATCTCATTTCTAGAGTATTTTGAGCAAGTTTCATTATAAACCCTGTTGTTTCTCCTTGCAAGCAAATCACTCTTCCACTGTTTCTCCACTCATTTTTATCAGCTTCCAAAGTCCATATTCACCTTTCCCAAGACCCCTCCATCTTTTTGTCAAAAAACACCTTCATATCACTTCATTTCCATTCACACCTCACACTTTATTTTTCATTGCTTGCTGCTAGGATTTTGTGTCATCATGGAGGCAAAATATTCACCAGAGAGAAAAGGAAAACATAAAGGAGGGAAGATTCTCAAATATGAGACATCAGAATGCAATGCAATCAAATCCTATCCTTTCATTAAATAATGCTTTGAGGATGTACATTGCCTGGAATTTTGCAAAAGGGTGAGCAAGATGGGATTTCATGAGCAATTAACAAATTGGGTGGCAACTCAGCTAAAAGGTGAAATTGTTGTCATTGCTGGTGTTGAGTTCAGTTTTTTAGTGACCTCCATCTCACTTGCAATAGGATTACTAGACAATGGCGAATATTGGTTCAAAGGAATGAGCCTAGACCTTGAACACTACAAGCCTTTGTTAAAGATACCATACAGAGAAACACATACTCACCTTATGCTTTTCGGATATTTATTAGAGAAATATTCCCCTTTGATGAAGACTATCATGAGGTTTGTCACTTGTGAAGGTAGATTCTCCAGGTTTTATTCTTATCATATTCACATCCTAATGCATTTCACCTCTCAAAAGCCACTCAACATGTGTAATTATCTATCCAAGAGCATTTCAAAAATGTCTGAAAAATACAATTGAAGGACAAAGAGCACTCCCCAAGCTTGTTTCATCACAATCTAATCAAAACCATTGTCCTTTACCAGCTGGCACAAAAAGGTATGGCTTGGGAATCCTTTTTGGAAATAGCCCTGAAATGGCATGAAGAAAATGCAGCATCTCAGTCTCCTAGTGTGCTAAAATAGCAAACAGAGGTGGGGTCCTCTAGCAAAATAATGGAGAAGACTCAGCAAACCAAACCTGCGGTGACTAAAGTGTACAAGAAATGACAGAGTGTTGTGTTTTATTCTCATGGAGAGAAAGGGGCCAAGCCTTCTTCATCGAAAAAGTAGGAACCAACAACAAAAGAGAAAGACACAGTTGAGCATGAGTTTGAATTGGTTGATTTAGAAGCTGAGGATCAAACTTCAAACATGTGACAAACAATTAGGGATAAGGAATATAAAATCAAGGCACTAAAAATAAATTTGGAAAGAGCAAAATATGTCATGTCATTCCTTGAACAAGAAAATAGTTAGCTCAAAGCAAAGGAGTTGATCCTAGAAGAAGGCCAAGTTATTCCAGCAAGTTGGCAAAGGAAAGGAGATCATAGAATCAAGTGAGCTTGAAGCATTAAAAGGGAAAGGAAAGAGGAAAAAACCAAGAACAAGAGACCTCAATAAAGCTTTGCAAAAAGAGCAAGAACACATTATGTTGAATGAAAACCTTGACCTAGAGGATAGGATTTCCCTTGAGCTCCATCAAGACAAGGAATATTGGCTCAATAGGGTAAATGAACACTTGGAGAAGCTCCTTGAGAATGAAAACATGGATAATCAGTTGCTCAAATACATGGCGCACCACTACTAAGATCAAGGAGGCCAAAAAATACCAAAAGGATGAGGGAAACTTGGAGATGCTTGCTGAATAATCTATGAAGCTCTAAAAAAAAAAAAATACACCTTCCATCGAATTTTGAGCAAATTTTGAGCACATTAATTTTATTGGGAAATTTTGGTCTAAATTCAAAAATTTAGCTGCTCTCCATTTGAGTAAAGGTACACATTTTTGGAAATCTCTTTCCATCCTCTAAAAACCCATTTTCTCATATTTTGCAAAGGTGGCTCAGGTTTGGAGAAAAATGCAAAAAAGTGGAAAAAACTAGCATTTTGGACCATTTTTTGATAGGCACTGCACTTCTAGAGCGACCTTGGGAGAATGGATATTTGAAGGCCTTTCCATGGTCCAAATTCATAAATTCAAACTATTCTGAAAACTAGACTTAAAGGACTAGTTAAAAATTCTCTCAATTTTGCATTTGGACCCCTAAAAGGCACCTGGAAATCAGCTCAAATGAGGTGTTGCGCTTCTGCACTTTTCTGTGTTTTAATTTGTAAATTTCACTGTGTAAATTTCTAGTTTCTAGTTTGACTTAGTCAAAGTCAAGATTCTCTATGTAATGGCACTAGTTTCGAGGCTAGATGATGTGGGCATGAATAAATGTACATCATAGGTTGTTTTTTATGTTTATTAGGCCTCATAAAAGAAGAAAACTCCTAAACAAACTCTCCATGAAGTGTTTGAGTTTCACCTTCTCACTCTCACCTGTTGGTTGAGAAAATCTTGGAGTCAGTTTCTCCACCAAGGAATTCAACTCCTGAAGGTGGGCAAGTGGTCTAGGAGAGTCTATATGTATTACTTCTCTTGAGGAGAAGGGGGTGGAACTTTTTGTGAAGGAAGTTGGCATGTAATCATCTTTTAGCTAATACAGAGATATGTTACAACTATTTTCAGGGAACTCTAGCCCAGTGAGTTCATGATGCTTGTACTTCATTATTTTTGTTTACTAATGGTGTAAATATATTTATCTACATTATATCTCTTCTTTCTATGGATGCCTTGCAGTAAAATACACAGAATTCTTGTTTTTCAAGCTCTGTTATCTTGTTTTCATTGTTATGTGTATGTCTTCCTAAGCTAATGAAATCATGTTTACTTATGCTCATTAGTTTCTTCTACACTATATACTCTATCCTACACCAACAATATTCAAGATACACCATGGCTTCTGATATCTAGCTCCTCATATTTTCTCCTGCACTCCTACAACCTAGACCTATTTGTGGCTCCGAACCCTAAGTTCAACAAACCCTAAAACTCAAATTTTTACAAACAAACAAACAAATACACATATCTAGCTTAAAATTCATTTGCTTTAAAGTCATATCACTTATAAGAGACTTAGAGAGATCCCTCTCATGCTCAGTAGGGCTAGCTACTGAGCTGAAGTGGTTTGAGGTTACCCTTCTCGATTTCCTTTTCAACCTAGGGGATTGTAAGAACTAACAGAGGGGTCCTGACCCAGGTTCAAAGTTAGTTGTGCCAACTAACAAAACCTTAACTGTTGGCCCTTTCAGCAACAACCCACATAGCACAACCTGCAGTCTCGCCCGAAGTAGTATTGGGGGATGACAAAACCAGGTTTTTGCATCCAGAGGCCAGTGTGATGGGTTCTTGTGGTTTCTAGGGCTTCTTTCATTCTTTGTGAACCCCAACCCTTGAACTATAAATGATTGTAGTAACTCACTAAAACATAATCTTAACCTTCGCGAAATGCTTTAATCATTCATAACAGTAAGTAAAAATGTAGATCTTCTACTTTCGTACATGAATTAAACATTGCTTCATATAAATTCATAATATCAAAGTGAATATACAAAAATTGCATAAGTAAAGATAGATGCATAGGTACACAAGTAGAGCTTAACAATAGTCTTTTATTGATATAATCATTCAGTTACAGACTCTTCTTCCCTGCGCACTCATCCTGTGGACATACCAAGTTCTTTGTGCACTCAGTTGTAGGAGCCTTCCCCTTTGCCTAAGTACAGGAAACAAACTTTCCTGCCTTAGCTTACTTTCCCATACAATGATCTTCTATATCAAGTTACTTCCTAGACTCGCTATGACTCTTCTATATATAGCCTTTTCTTTTACAATACCATGGTTTGTGGACCATAGGTGGGCAAAAAACTCCCTATATTCTAGCACATTAAGGGACTGAAGCCCCTTTTGACTCCTATGACCTTCATGCTCTGCTCCCTCAAAATGCGGAGACTTTACAAGTATACCAAAATTTATTACAAAACTTTACCCCAGGGGACCTTGTCCCAACAAAGATCATCTATCTACTTCTGGAGGTTCTTTCCTTCAGTGATACTGGCAAGCCTCTGCAAGACCGGTAGGGTCTTCACAACTGCCAAGACCTCGTCACACCGCTTTTGCTTCTCATGCAATTCTTCCTTGTTCTTCTGTATGTTTGGATCCTCTTGTAGTGAGGTCAAAATCTGCATCGTCTCATCCAACAATTTCTCTCAGTCTGACACTGTGCTGGAGATGCCTTTCAAGGCTTATTTTAAGTCCTTATGCCTCTTCTCTCATACTTTTGGTTGCATGGCTGGCTACAACCTTATTTTCAGCTTAGATATATGCACTTCATACTCTAATTTCATCTTGGCCAGCATGTTCTTCGATTCCTTGATTGTGAGGGTGAGCTTTGTGACCTTTTATGCTGGTGGGTCCTCCTCATGCACCTTCGTGTGAGGAACTATGCTCCAAGTATCTGTGATGGATTTTTCCAATTGTTATTGTTGTTTCCATACATCATCTCTATGCTTAGCCAACTACTCCATCTCCTTCTTTAACACAACTTTCTCCTTTTCCTCCTGTATTTTCAATGTTGAGGTTCGATGTTCCCTCTCTTTTAGCTTAGTTGTTAAACTCTCATTAAACTCGTGCAACCCTTAAATGGGTAGCACAAAGATATTCATGTTGATGTTGTGCCATGATTTAGCTCGCTCTTTATCTTGCAGTGCGTCGAACTGTATTTCCCTAGCTAGCACCTACAAAATTCTAACACTAAATTGTGTCTCTATTCTCTGAATCTACCTGCAATGGCTGAGTTATTTGTTCTATTTGTTTTGTTATCTGCGGTAGCGTCTTCAACTCTGAAATTCCCTGCTACACCTCAGCCAATATCGCTCTATAGTGATCATCAATCTTGTCCCAGATCTCTGCTATGATCTCCTAGACCTTCTTGCCGATTTCATCGATGTCCCCATTAGTGAGGACTAGTGGTATCATGCCTCTGGACTTATCTTCTTTCTTCTTTTTCCTTGTGGTCGTTGTAGTTATTGTAGGCACTCTCCTTTTGAGGATGAATGGCGACTCCTCAGATACTCTTTCATCACTGGGAGGGCCCTGAGTTTCTTGAGCTACATGTTCTATGTCCATCTCTGTCCCTTTAGTGTCCTTTTTTATCCGTCCCACTCATACGTGCATGTTTCAGAGTATGCTTCTCTATTCCAACCTCTCCACAGGTGGAGACATCCATTCTTCCAGTCAGCATTGTACTATTGTGATCAAATCATATTCGGTTACTAGGTATGGAAATGGGTTCCATGTCCTAGTTGGGTCCTTTATTGCTTTGACATAAGCTCTGTGGAAGTCCGTCTTGAAGTTCGTAATGTGACAATACTTCTTATGAAAACTAGGTGGCAACTTTGGATGCTAATTCACCACCATGTGTAGATCCACTGACATTAACACAAAGAAAATAATATTCTCTGTTTCATATGACAGTTTCTTAGTAAACCAAAGGAAGGCATACTTCGTTGCTTTATAGACATCCATCTCGACAAAAGGAAACTGCTAGTCTTCAAGTTCTTTCCACACAACTAGAGTGATGAGGATTATCAACCAAGAGTAGTGGAATGTCTTCCCTTCTTCCTATGCCTCCCTGCAATATGTCAAAAATTACTGGCACAGATAGGTGGCCCAATGAAATTGGAACCCTGTGACGCACTACATAGCCAAAGAAGCTACAGCTGCATGCAACCCATTGGCCCTACACTTCCTCACTATTTTACTAGCCGAAATGTGTGTTATGAAATGCACCCCTTGATCCTCGATGGAATTGATATCATATCCCCGTGATTTCTTCACTATCCCAAACTTTTCATTCATCATTTGCGTCATCTCCTTGTACTTATTTTTTCCCATAAATCCATCTACATGGTCTTTTCCCTAGTGAGGCAACACTGTGATTCTTCTGATTAACATCTTGTCAATAGAGATCCTTGTCCCCAACCAAAGGCATCCATCATGTACTATTGCAAGGAGTTGTCCCACACAAGATGTATTGGATGTGCTTCTAACGGAGTGTGGCACATTCAACATGTTTAAGAGGCTTGCTCTTTGCAATCCTGTAGTCCACTAGTGCGACTCCAACCTCGTGAATCCACTTTCTGGGTATTGTAGCTACTTTAGGTACCTACTCAACTCAAATTGTGGGTAATTACTGCGATCATTAAAGTCCTAGTCTTCCATCTTCAGCTTTGGGATCTTCCCCAACACTTCACCATCAAACGACACTTCCTCCGGTAGCAATGGAGTGAATGTGCCAAAATTTTCATCCTTTGGCTCCTTAACTAGCTTGGTGCTTGGTTTTCTAAGTGGCATGTAGGTTGGGAGCATAGAGGGGATCTCTGCACCCTCTATCTCCATTTAGTGAAATTTGGTCTCTCTTCGTTGTCATTAATCTACCGATGCATCATCTTCTTTCATTTATGCACCAAATTTTTCCCCTTCTCTTCCTTAAAGGGTATTTCATCTCTTCTATATGGCCTTCCTATTCTTTGGCATATATCACACGCTCAACAGAACTATTTTTCCTCCTTATGCAATGTGGGCCACCATAGCCCTACTCTCAATATTTTCTGCACAATGGCCTTCCTTGCATAATGTCCACCTACAACTCTTCTATGAGATTTTTCTAGAATAATCTACCTTTCATGTTCTAGGACATATCTTTGTAGTATCTCATTTGGTCCCATTTTATACTACTGCCATGAAATCAATGTGAAATCAACTTCTTTTACCACCGGATCATTTTTTTTGCTATGTGGTGTACTCCATGGGAACCACTCTTGTGGTCGAATAATGAATAATATCCATGAAGTGATGATCTGCGACCCTAATCGAGAACAATTGTGCGTCAGGTAGGTTATCTTCGATACTGGTGGGATCTTCACCTGTCTCCAATTGCGAAAAATGATCTGGACCGACATTCAATCTTCCAGGCTTGACTACAACCTCAAAATCATACTCCTGGAACAACAACAACCATCCACATATTTTTCCTCCTAAAACAGGGTTATTCACCAAATATTTCAATGCAAAGTGATTAGTGAACATCTTAAAGTGTAGTCCCAACAAGAAGTGCCTAAAATTCTATATTGCATAAACCATAACTAACCCTTCTCTTTCTTTCATACTGTGGTTCTTCTCGGCCTTGGACATGTTTCTGGTTCCAAAAGCTATGGGGTGATCAACTTCGCTTGCTCCTAGTTGTGCCAGAACTACATCGAATGTTATGCAAAATGCATCGACATGTACATGAAATTCCTTATTCCAGGCTAGAAGCACTAATATCGGCACAATTACCATCTTCTCCTTTAGTATATCCAGACTCTTTTGACATTCTTCATCCCAATCAAAAGTGACATCTTTTTTTAATAAAATCTCCATCAGTGCAATTACCTGTGCATACCCCTTTATAAACTTTATGTAGTGGCCAGTGTGTCCAAGTGTTGTGCATAGTTTTTTCACCGTATTCGGTGTTGGTAATTGCATAATGACTTCTATCTTTGTGAGATGCACCAACAATCCTTGTTTGCACACAATATATCCTAATAGTATGCCACAAGGCACACAAAAAATACACTTCTTCAAGTTCAGTGAAATATGATGTTGCCTGCATGTATCTAACGTAACCCGTATGCTCACAATATGCTTCTGTAATAGTCCAAAGACGGTCAAATCATCAAAGTAAACTTCCAATAATTTGTGTATATAATCCTTAAATGCAGTGACTACAACTCTAAAAAATATGGCAAGCACATTCTTCAAGATGAAAGGCATCACTGTGTACTGAAATGGGCCCCACTCTGTTGCAAAGGTGGTCTTATTTCTATCTTCTGGCACAATTATGATCTGATGATAACCCAAAAAAATATCTGTGAAAGAATAGGCCTCATGCCCTCCTACATTATGAAATACTTCATCTATAAATGGTGTAGGGAAGGGGTCATGCACACATGCATCATCCAATTTCCTTAAATCAAGGCAGACTATGATTTCTCCCTTAGTCTTCTTTTCTTAAACTCTCAAGGAACTCACCCATTCAGATTCTTCGACAGGCTCGACAATCCCTACTACGAGCATTTTGTCTAATTCTTCCTTCACTTTTTCCTTGTACTTCAAATTCAACCTCTTCCTTAGTGGGAATCTTCATCCTCTTTAGCAGTGATATTATAACATTGCAATGCATTTTGTAATTGTGCATCCCAATCATGCTGCCTAATTATTGGAGCTTCATTCTCAAAAATCTTTGCTTTGATCACCTAAAGAGCCGAATCTAGACACGAATAGTCATATTCAAAAATAAATGTCAGTATGAACCCATCAACCAAATCTGACCAGTTCGCAATTCCATGGCGTAATTCTATTTCAAGATACCAATTCATAGGAATGGTTTCTAGGGTGTGGATAAACCCATGCAATCATTCTCGTTCTGGAATTTCTTTCCAAACCGAAGTGCAACGCTGAATATGCTCCCAAGTGTCAACCTTACCATCATATTTTACTTCAATTTCTGTTTTGATTGAGCTAAACCTAATCCACATTAACCTTCGACATTGCTGCCAATATGCTATATTTCTTTTATGAGTACCCCACCATCTAGCATGTGTAGACCTCAGTGCTACCTCCAACGCTTGCAACCTTTGTTCCTGTAGTAATTATTTTTCATATGCATCAAGAAACAAGCCTACATCTATGATCCCATCATAATAAGGTAGAGCACATACCTCGAAAGTGATGCAACAAAGTGATTTCGTGGTAGATACTTCATAAAACCTATTATGCGAATTTTCCATCTCTTCCTCAAAATCTGAAGTACAGGAACTGTCCTACTCCCAGTTCAATTTTCCATCTGTAGTGGGATTAATCTAATATTCCTCCTTAGCTATTATTTGATAAATGTTCTCAACATACTCGTCGTAGTACTCATCCTGGACAAGATTTGTATAATGCACTCCTTCTGAGGGATCGAGAGGGACAATAAACCTCGTATCATCTTTCTCAAAAACTATTTGTCTCTTTTTCAAATTGATGTTCACCAAATTATCAAAAGCCTAGTCCAATCCGAGAAATGTTGTTTAGGGGTTGCTATCATCTACAATTTCAATCAGTTTGAAGTTTGTAAGGATTCAAACTCCAATAACTACTATGATGCATGGTTACCTTCCCATAGGAATATTATGTTGGTTGGCCATTCTCAACTCTATTGGTGACCATTGCAACTTTGGTTTTCCCATTAACTAACATGTTTTCTTAGGCAACACATTGGCATCAGATCTTAAGTCCAGGTTTACCTGATGCATATCATATTCCTTGATCTACATAGTTAATCTCATTTCCTTCCCTGTTCTCTTCTTGTGTCAATGTAAATTGTTCACCGTGCACAAATCACTTGTGGTTCTTCTTTATCACGAAAAGAGTCTATCAGCTCCTAGAGCCCTTTGGCAGAACTATGATTTCTTAACAAATTCATACAAGTTTGTTAAAACGACTTCAAAATATTTGGGTCTAATTCTTTAGTTGGAACATACACTTTGTCACAAACCTTCTTTGGCATTAACTTCGGTTGCATAGTAGATGTTGAAGCCCCAACATCCACGAAACCTTTCTTTTCTTCCATGAAAGTTTCTTTTTCCTCGTAGATACTGAATCCAAGGGCCTTTTCTACAGTCTTTCTTACCCATGTCTCTTCTACTTTATTCTTACCTTATCATCTCTCATCGAAGCTCCACTTCTTGTTACTATGTTGATGCGAAGTTCATCTTCTCTTGGTTTAGCGGTCATCATTTGAATATTTGTTGCGGGTTGTTGGTTCCTTTTCTCTTACATCTTCACGATCAGAACGAGACATTCTTCTATCACATGATCAAAGGATTTGCAGTAGTTGCAAGTTGTGGTTGGATTCTGATAATCTCTTGCAAAGTGTCCTGCCTGTCCACAATTATAGTAGATGATCTAGTGGTGTCCCCGAAAAACTCCTCGTCCTTGTCCTCATCGTTGGAAGCCTCCTCAACCGACATGTTGGCCCTGTTCTTCGTGTATATGTATTTCAGCTTGCAATCTATAATCATCAGTGGTGTGTTCCATCATCAAGTAATAGCTTTGACAGTTTCTCTCATCATGGCCTATTGATTTACAAAAATTGCAAAACAGTTGCTTTGGGGTCTATACATACTTTTGTAATAAATAGAAGTCCTCAGAGCGATGTTGACCTCTCGTTCTATAGTTTTCACACCATGATCTTGATCTCGAGTTTATTGTGTATGTGCTCCATTTTGCAAATAATCTTTGTACATAGGGCATTGATCCTTATAATGGCCCTTGACTTTGCATTTTGTACACCAAACTTCTAACTTTGTCTCAACTTTCTTGAGATCTTGCAATTCCAAGGTCAAATTTGCTAGGTGGTTCTAAATTTGTTGTACTCCAACATGAGTACCTCCAATCGACGAAGCGTACAGCTTCATTGCAATCTCCAATGCTTCAACTTGGGTCCCTATTTTCTACTGCATTAAGGGTAACATGATACGGGGAAATATAGAAACTATAAGCCATTCCTTATGTTGTTTAGGGGGTATGTTAAAGTTTGTGTGTCCCATAAAAACCTTGAATCGTTGATCTAATTCCTGTACAGATTTAGTAGTCGTTTGCTTTATTTCCTTCAACTTCGTAATGCACTATGATTCTGATTTCGACTTCTTGAATTCTAATACCAACACTTTCTTAATATCATCTAGCGAAGCAGTTGGATTAGTCATGGAATAATTCATGTACCATGTCAACACTGATTCTCACAGCATCGTGATGAGTTGGGCCTTCTTTACATTTTCTTTAACGATCTATCTTGCTTTCCATACTGCATCAGCTATAAACTAGAACTAGTCAGGATCCTCTGATCCAAGTCTCCTAAAGGTAGGAAACTTAATGTCATCATTCATTCTTCTTCTTGGGGGGTTAGGGGGAGGGTATTGATGAGGGGGAGGGGGAGGGGGTGTAGGGGAATTATGGGGAGGGGGATGAGGGGTAAGGGGAGTAGATGGGTAGGGGATCCCAAAGTTGCCTTGATGTTTCTCAACTCCTAAATTCTACGCACCTTCAGGAAGGGAGGGGGAATACTGTGGAGTTGTGGGGCTACTTCTTTCTTCTTCACTCTTAGACCCACCTAACAAGGGACTATAGTTGATCTCAATAAAGCTCTTATGATCTACTCGATATCTCTTTCCACTTCACGTAGATCTTGACTTTGGTTCAAACTTATTCCCTCTTCACCTAAACATTAATATGATTGCATACACCCTTTTCACACAAAATAATTTTAATCCACAACTTCAAGGAATTTAAGTACTTACCTCATGGACTCTTGAAAAAGCATCACTTAGATTCACTATAAGATATAGTCTCATCTATCGGGAACTCAGTAATAAATCCTCCCAGGATACTGTCGATCCAAAAATCAACCGCCCTTGAGATGTTGTTGTTAGTATTCGCTGTATCCATTCAAGGTTCCATGTGGTAGGCTCTTCATGCTTGAAACAAGTCTTATGCACTTTTAGCTTTGATAAGCATTCATACAATTCATTAGCAAACATCGCGAAGAAGACCTCGTGCTAATCTGTAAAGAGATACCTTTGCAACCAGGCTTCAGTCGACAATTGTGGATATTTGTTTTCTTGAACTGTGAATTCTCGCTCCTTCTGTTCTACCCAATATTATATTTCCTTCTTCAATGTATGCCACATCCACATCCGTCAGACAGATCTTGGTCCTGGCAATGAAACCATTTGTTGGCCTTTAGGGCTTGACCTAGGTTCAGAGTGTACTGCGCACCAACAAAACCCTCAACCACTGGCCCTTTCGGCAATGACCTGCAAGCAGATCGCAATCTTATCCAAAGTGGTAATGGAGGTTGCAGAACCAGGTTTCTACAGCCAAAGGGACACTGCGTTGTGGCACCCATGTGCTTCCTTATGTTTTCTACTTAACTACAACTTCACATATATAAAAGGCTTCGTGTTGATGTTGAATTTTAGATTTGAATTCATCAAATAAATGTACCAGAGAACAATATAACGTATATTCATTCACATAAATAAGGAGTAAACATGCATATAAACACAAAGAACAAACAAAAATGCACAATATTTGCCAAAACTTCTTCTTTTTTATTAACATGATTCGTTCAATGCATACACTTCTTTGACTTGTGCACCCAACTGCAGGTGGTTTGTGCACTCAGCTATACACTCTTCAAGGCCTTCGCGCACTCAATTGCATAGCCTTTCCCTAAAACACACTCTAAAGATAGAAAAATATGATCAATTTCTTCGCATTACTTGTCTTCTCTATCTCTCCTTGACAAATCATTACATCTTCTTATATAGGTTCCATTACTACAAAACTATGGTCCACATATATGGGCTCCCCAAAAAAATGACTCAAACCTTAATACCTGTTACAAAATGAGGGGCTTTGACCCACTCCAAAGCCCCTAGACACCCCATAGTACATATATAGCCTTTCACACTCTGCTCCTCAAAATGTGGAGTCTTTGACCTTTGGTCAACCAAGCTGGGCCACACCCAACACCTCTCTATCTTTCTCTCTCTCTATCCTTCTCTCTCTCTCTCTCCCCCCCCTTTCCCCATCCGCTCTCTCTCTCTCTCCCCCCTCTCTCTCTCGATCACTCTCTCTCCCTCTCCCCATCTATCTCTCCCTCTCTCGATCCCTCTCTCTCCCCCTCCTCCTCTCTCCCTCACTCTCTCTATCCCTCCTCTCTCTCCTCTTCTCTCTCTCTCTCTCACCCCTTCTCTCTCTCCCCCCCTCCTCTCTCTCTCTCTCACCCCTTCTCTCTCCCCCCCTCTCTCTCTCTCTCTACCCCCCACTTTCTCTCTCCCTCCGTCCCTCCTTCTCTCTCCCTACCTCCTCCCTCCTCACTCTCACTCTCACTCTCTCCTCCCTCTCTCCCCCTCTCTCCTCCCCCCTCTCTCTCTCTCCCCCCCTCTCTCTCGCTCTCTCTCTTTTTCTCTATCTCCCCCCACCACCCCCAAAACAAACACACACACACACACACTCTCTCTCTCCCTCCTCTCTACCCCTTCTCTCTCGTCACCCCCTATCTCCTCCCCCCCTCTCTCTCACTCTCCCTTGCTCTCTTGCTCGTTCTCTCTCTCCCTCTCTCTCTCTCGTTGTCTCCCTCCCTCTCTATCTCTACACCCCCTCTCTCTCTACCCCTCTCTATAAAAGAGGAAAGACTTCTACTACAAATATAATAAAATTCCTTATAATTACAAATGATTGAAAATGATGAAACAACTCAACTCTTCTTTTGTACCTTCCTATTGTTCATTCATCCAAATAACTCAAATTCAAATTTCAATAATACACATTGTTCTCCCTAAAAAAACTACAAAGTACAGACACACAATATATACAGAAACATAAAGAGTCACCACCTCACAAACATTTCCAACAAAAATTCGATGCAATTACACGGCATCCATATATAGAGGATGTGAACCAAAAAGGCACCCATATATCTACACCACACCTATTCGTTTAGAGCCACCCATATATACCCGTCACCATAACCTAATCTATTTCCACACATAAAGATTCCTTCATACTGGATATGAATATGGAACCAAAACAGAAGAAAAAATGTGAATATAAATATAAAATAAATAAAAAAACATACCTGTCAGAAAAAACATGATCGACCGTTAAAGGAGCGGATCACGGTTTACCACAACGTTTATTACAAAAAAAACCCCGAGATGATTTTCTTGAAATTCTCTCCACATTAGTGCAACGCAGTCTTAACGAAAAAGCTTGAGATGCTTTTCAAGAAAGTCTATGCACATCCACGTCATCCATCCACGTCGCTGCAAAGTAGTTGGGTTTATCCACGTCATCCATCCACGTCGCTACAAAGTAGTTGGGTTTTCTTAAATTTGGAATGTTCGTGGTTGAATTAAAGGTGGAATCTCTAATACTAGGTAATAAGTACTTTATGTAATCTTGGCGCATGTTGTTTTTTCTGGTAATCTCTTTTGGGCTCTCGTCAATTAATATTACAAGGTTTCTCGTGGATATTTCTATCTTGACATATTCAATATACTTGAGCGTTTTCATTTACCTTAGAATTAAATTACTCTTCAAGTTTTATATTAAAAATGTGTTACGTAAGAGTATTGAATATTTTTATCTTAAAGCATTCAATATAATTAACTATTTTTATTTACCTTCAATACCAATACCAATTGAATTGAATTACTCTTTCAATTTTATATTAAAAATGTGCTACAGAAAAACAGTGAATTTTTCTATCTTAATGTATTCAGTATAATTCACTGTTTTCATTTACCTTCAATACCAATACCAATAAAACTGAATTAAAAATGTGTTATTTTTATTTTCCTATTAATAATTTAATTTATACATTTACAACATTGAAATGAAACTAAAGTTACTACATTCATAAGGGGAATACATATTTGAAAATACATTTTAAATATTTTAAATCTACTTTAATAATAAAGGTTTTAAATATTCGAAAATACATTTTAAAGCTACCTTAATATTAAAGGTTCTAAATATTTGAAAATGCATTTTATAGATTATTAATCGTGTATTTACTTTTTTCGGTTAATCATATGGGAAATGAGACAATTTACCTTATTTGATTATTGGATTTGTCTGATTTTAAAAAATTAGTATAGAGTTTTTGCTTAAAATAGCTTGCACACTTTACTTTCTACAGTTTGAAGTGTGGAAAGAATTTTGATTTTCTTTGTTGTTTGCTTTTTGCTTTGCTCTTTTTCTTGATTTTTAGTAATTTTAGATATATTTTCTTAATGTTTTTTTAAGTTTTTGATACAATATTGAACAACTAGAATTTTATAGAAAGACAATTCATAGTTAAAATAATGTATTCCTTAGACAAAACTATTCCTCAAACTTGCATCCTTGTATTTTCCAAACAACTATAATTTATTCTAGAGTACTATATGATTTAAAAGATTATTCATGACCTTGATTCGATCATTAGTCCATGGTTGAAATGAAGTGGAAAAAAAAGGCTAACAACATTTTTGCTTCACAAAGATTTTCAAAGATGGCTGAAAATCTAGATTCACAATAAAAAATCATGGTCGAGGATAATCTAAAATGGCTCCAAACACATTGGAAGAAAAGTAATGTAGTTGTAGATGCAACAATAGTTTTGTTGAATGCTATGAAAAGTTAAAACTATCATCCTGGAAAATATGCATATTGCCACAAATATGCAATCATGTTTCCATTGAGTATCAAATTCCATGGTGAAGGAAACTTAATCCCAAATGTCAACATTTTTGGATGTAATTTTCCACTTGTTTCCACATAAAAAGTCAACAAAAGTACCTCTGCAAATGCAATAAAGTATTTTGCACACCAAAAATCCCTCCATAAGATGAGGGTGCATAATCTTGATAAGAAGATAGGAATCAAGGTGATCCAACTAGAACAATCATCTGATTAAGCTTGTAAAGAATGCCACTATGGACTGCATAGTCTAGGAAGAGTGCTAGTTAATCATAGTAGATTGTTGGGTGGATTTTATCATTGGACAAAAGATCATTAAATATTGGGATTTTCAATCCCCATAGGTGGAAAATCTAAAGCGACACCATTACCTTCATGTTCGAAAAGCCCTAGTAAGCTGAAAGGACCTCAATATACCTAGTGTGTCATTTCTTTTTCAATCATTCAATCTTTCATTTTCCTTTTAGGTTTTATAATTGATGGGTTTTGTCTTTCTGTGGGTTCAGATCAACACAAAATTTCGCACTTCGAAATGAAGTTAATAGACGTTGACAGCAAGCATCTAGGCATTCCAAAGTCATTGTAGCATGACATTGTGAGGATGCCATCTCAAGAATTTGGTCGCATCTGCAAGGCGCTGAGCTCCATTGTGGATACTAGTGGGTAGCAATCATGCTACTGAGTTTTTGAACAAAAAACTCTCATTTTGCTGATACTACTCATTTTTTATATTGCTGCTTATTCAAATGCAACCAAACTTTGTCACAAACCTAAAATGGCGGAGCAACTCAATTCCAATAATGAAGTATATTATATTTAGCATGTGTCCAAAGATGGAGGCATGAACCATGCTATGTATTGTGGTCAAATTCTACATGAAAAAAGGAGAGCTTTGTATAGCTCATTCTAATGGTGGGATGTGGTTTGAACTCGGGGAACAAGTTGAATGTCATAATGAGAAAGACAAAAAAACCAAAACATAGGTCAAAAGAAGAGTGTCATGTAATCTAGATTCACAATAAAAATGATGGTCAATGGTAATCTAAAATGGCTCCAAACACATTGGAAGAAAAGTACTCTAGTTATAGATGCAACAATAGTTTTGTTAAATGCTATGAAAAGTTAAAACTATCATCCTAAAAAATTTACATATTACCACAAATTCACACCCTCACAAACATTTATAGCGAAAATTTGGTGCAATTACACAGCATCCATATATAAAGGATGTGAACCAAAAGGGCACCCATATATACACCACACCCACACCTATTCGTTCAGAGGCACCCATATATATACACCTCACCACAACCTAATATATTTCCAAACATAAAGATTCCCTCATACTGAATATGAATATGAAACCAAAACAGAAGAAAAAATGTGAATATAAATATAAAATAAATACAAAAAAACATACCTGTCACATACTATTACCGCCGAGCTTATCTCAATTGCACATTAGTCGGGCTTGTCGATGTGCCCAGTGGGCCCTCTCCGTCTCCCTTGACTTCCGTTTACATAAACGGATAAACCTATTCTGTTGCCGACGTCGGAAAACTAGAGGAAATTTGCAATCGAAGCCTTTGACGCCTTCTATCTTTTAGTGTAGTTCACATTTCATATCTGTACCTTCTTTCGCTATTCGACTGAACGCAATTAAAGTCTTGAAATTTGAATTTTGAACACCCCGCCCTGCCACATGAACACTTTCCAGATAGAATAACAATGTGGCGAGAATATGTTTACCCCGTAGTCTAATTAGCTGGAGGAATTGCTCGGAAAGTTATGGGAAATTCCGGTTTTTGTAAATCCAAGTTATAGTTGTTAAACTTTAAAATTTTAGGTGTCTTAGACGTTTTTTATGGCGTTGAATCCATTTCCACCATCAAAAATTTGATTCAAACACTGCCTCTACAATATTTTAAAAAAATAATTTGCCCAGATTCCGACCACTTTTAGCCGTGTGAACAATTCCTCCGCCTCATTAGACATCGCCATGTTTTATAGGTCTCAAGCAGTGTGAATAAAGTTGCATATTCCTTTGGGTGCACTATTTCCCCAATGAGTAGGAGCTTATTATTCTGCAAAATAACTAACAGATGATAATTTTGTTGAAACATAAACGAAACAACAATCCGATCATTTTACGAGAAATGTAGCCACAATAGACCAGATTTTCCGATCATTTTACGAGAAATGTAGCCACAATAGACAAGATTTTCATTGACGCCAGTGACCTTGACCAACATGAGCAACAATTGGTGCATGAGATACATAAAGTTTATAGAATGAAAATATATTTTGCACCAATTTAAAATATGCCAAAACTTGAATCATCATTTCTAAATGGAACGTATGTTTTGAATGTAGGGTAGTTTGCACCAGGAAAACGTGTCCAAACTTTCACGGTTTAAGTAATTTTCTTTCGTTCATTATTGTGCTTTTAACCTTCTTGGGTATTGCTGAAAGGTTAACATTAAGAAAGAAAATATATTCTGAATGTATATTTAAAAATTAATGTGCACTAATTTAAAAATGCATTTCTTTTTAGCCATCATGCTTTTAACCTTATTTATTTTTGTATAAGAATGTTAACCATTTATTTTTGTATAAGAATGTTAACTTTGTGAATGGGCCAGTATTGTTAGTATAATTTTTTAACTATTTTTATATATTAAGTAAGTTGACATCAATTTAGATATAATTTTATTGATTTTTGTATAAGAAAATTAACTTTGTGAATGACGCTATTATTAGATATAATTTTTATTATTATTTTTATATATTAAATAAGTTGATATATTAATTTAGATAGAAGTGTTTATTAATTATAATTATTTATTAATTATAGTCAATGGTAATCAATCATAATTTGTTATAATCTAGTTTTTAGTTGTAGTTATTTATGATCCATGGTCATTAAGTATAGTTTGATCATATTTAATAATAGTTAATTTTTACTAATCTTACCTAGATATGTTGGTGGTTAATTAGCACAATTACATTAATAAAGTAGTTGATATACACCCATTAGTGTCATTTTCTACTTTTCATATGGCAATTGACATATAGAAAATGACATTTGTGAAAGTATATCAAATGCTTTATTAATGTGGTTGTACTAGTTGACACTTGTGCAAAAATATATTATGAATGAATATATTTAAAATTAAAGCACTACATTTGAAAAAACATGTAACATTTTTTTATCATTTTATATTTTTTTGTTACCATATTTTTAAGATTAATGATTTTACAAAAAAGTTTACTTTATGAGTGACACAGATAACTTGTATATTTTAAGTTCAAAATTAATACGATAGAAGTTGACATACAAATTTGGATATATTACTAGGTCAACCATATAGATTAAATCATGCAGATAGACATCAATACAAAATAAGCATCAAAACTCTTGCATCATAGCACTTACTTCATGATACATCTCACATTGTTTAAAAAAAAAAAAAAAAATCATAAACCCTAACTAAATTATAGCTTTATTATTATTATTGTTATTAAATGAATTAATATGTAAGTTAAACCTATAGATTTTAAAAAATATAGAACAAAATTCTTTACCATGGATATTTACTTCCACTTTACCATGGATATTTTTAATTTGTAAATAAACTTTGGTACAATATCGTAGCTTATCAATACCACATGCCTAAAAAACCACAACTCACTCCTCACTCCACATGACACTTCTCATATGACATTTTGTTCTAATTAATCAATTTAATTAGAAGAGTGAAAATAACATAACTACTTTGGAGATCAATTTCAAATATTAATTCGTGTATACTACTATGAATATTCATGAATATCCTATGGAAATTAAATCTCTACCATTCACACCTAATGATTATTGATAGTTTAATTAAAATTCAAAAAGCCTTGTTCCAAAATAAACACGTCTATAGGTGTAATTAATGCTTATAAAGTATGAAGTGTGTGTATTATAAATTCAAATAATTTATCAAATTCTTTTTTAGTTAATTAATATTTTAATATTATAGGAAAATATTTATAATAATATTGATAAATTTTTTTTAATTAAAGTTTAGTTTTTTATATAGACTATGTAGTTAACTTTTTAAAATGTTTTTGAATAAAAAAACAATCTAAAAAACTTGTAACTTTTTATTATAGATATGCTTATTTATATTGTGTGCATGAACACTACACTAATCCATATCACATTACCACAAACCCTTATTATATAAAATGGCATCAAGCCTTTGTGTTGGTGAGTCTTCCTCAAACAAATTCCTTGTACCAATAACAGACATTTCCAACATACATAAACACAAATGAGACTAAAGTGAACTTTTATGTCATCATAACTATTTTTTTTAAATACAAGAATCTTGTCAAAATATTTAACTAAGAATAGAATTACATAAACACAAACAAGATTAAAATGAACTTTTATGTTATCATAATTATTTTTTTAAATACAAGAATCTTGTCAAAATATTTATTGCTAAATTAGAAACGAAGAATAAAATTACATAAACACAAACAAAATTAAAGTGAAGTTTTATGTTATCATAATTTTTTTTTTGAAAATACAAGGAACTTGTCAAAAAAATTCTTGCTAACATAGAAACGAAGAATACAATAGTGTTTACTGAAGAAAAAAAAAATGAAAAAAGAAAATTGATATAAAAAAGAATATACGAAAAGTCATTAGCAAAAACATATATTATTTAGATATAAAAGTTGAGAATAACATAGATACCTATTTGATGAGAAGTTTTTAGAATTCTTGATTTTTGAGATGGAATATCATATTTATTGATTGTTTTTACCTTCGTCTTTGTTTAACATGCCGTACTCTCAAATCATCATAAGGTATTCTTTTGACATTTAGAATCTTCTTAGTTATAATGTATCAACATTTTTTTTTTCAAATGTTGTTTTTCAAAAATTTCCCAAGTTTTGAAAATATCAATTGTTTAATGATGTATTTTATTATTTTCAAGATGAGTTATTTTAGAATGTAAGGCTTCTAAATTATCCACATTGGTAGCCGTTGTCTTGACATTTTAAATCCATATCAAGCTTCACCATTAAGAGAGAAAGAATAAGATAATGGATTTGATGAATAAATAATGAAAATGTATCATTGGGATAAAAGATACTTACATTTACCTAGTAAACCAAGAAATTGTAAAATACTAAAAAGAGTTGTCTGGTTAATAATAAAATGACAATGTTAAAATTATCATTAAAACTAAAGTTATGAGACTTTAGTAAAGATATAAATAAATAATTATTAATGTATTAAATGATACCTATTTGTAGATTATTAATGTATATCATTTAATATGTTAGTAAATATATTATTATAGCATTTATTGTGTTATCTTTTATTGGTATATTATATTAGATGATGGTGGCCATTTTAAGAATGAAAGACTCGGGGGATATGTTTAGAGGCTTCTAATGAAGGTAATGGGTCCTCCTAGGATTTTTGTATAATTTATTTTCTAGGGATTTAAACTCTAGAGTTTTGGCCTACTCTATCATCAAAGCCATGGCTCACAATCTAGACACGAAAGTCAATGGGAAGGATGGCTCATGGAATTTGTTATTCATCTTTTAGATGCATAATTGGTTGGCTAAAATCTAGAGAAACACATAATCTTTTAAGGAGGGCCTAATCTATTAGGTGATGCCTTGAATTCCTAGACATATAGTGCGAGATGGCAAGTCAATGATCAAGCTAGACATTCTATTGATCACTAATAGAGATCATGAGATAAGGTCATCTCACTCCAACCATAAAGGCAATGAAGTAGGGATTGATGTACTACAAGTGCTCGAGCCTTTGATATCTATAATTTTGAGTATAGATCATACTGTGAATTTTAAAGTCCTTAACTCTAGTCAGGTTGTGGAAAGAGTGAGAGAGGTGTTATTAGGGATGAAATTAAGGTCAAATCATGAAGCGTGCATCTTAGAGACAAAGTCAATCCAATATGATTTAACACTTAGAAAAGGAAAAAATGTATTATATATAGAAAGGAGGAGGTAAAACTAGTGCTCAAACTTGATGTATTATGGATAGGTTCGAAGTCTTGATGAACCAACCCTTGATCAACAAGATTATTGAGAAACTGGTAAAAGAAGACTCTTTGATACTTTGGTTAGAAGCAAAATTGTGAAAGATTCTTGGATATTCCTCCAAATATAAGTTGATGGTCAAGGGATGTATAAGCTTCAAATTCAATAGAGAATAGGATAATACTATAATATTTAAAATTGACTAGTTGTAAGGGCCTTCCACTTTAGTATTGCATAGTTGGAAGACGGGGTTTGACCCCCATTGTGAACTAATGAGTATCAAACATGTTTGGATGCTTCTCCTTGGCATAACATTAAATAAATTGAGTTTCTTTGCTCTATCTTGAAGGAGAAAAAAATTTGTGGTATGAATGCACAAGGATTCTCTAATCTTCTAGTAACTACTTATAATGAGAGATTAAGCCTACTAATTTTATCTGTCTCATTTCTAGAATTATGGTTGAAGGATATAGATGAGATAATTAAACTTGTGAACTTGTAGGCTCCATATAAAAACTAGTACATTCTAGAACAATTTAAAATACCAATTAATCTTAAGTTTATGATCATAGGAATTGACTTAAAGCTGACTCTAAATTCAAGAGAATAGTAGGGTGAGGATGGTAGATCAGATCCAGTAGAAAAATATTTCACTCATGTATTTGAAGACTTAATATTCATGGATTTTGAACCAATTAAGGTTGTTTAAACTTGGTGAAATTCCAAAAGTAGCAAGGTCGGTGCTTTGGAGAAATTGAACCATTTTATTTTTTCTAAGAAGACCATTCAGGAGATTTGTAGATGTAAATCAATTGGTAGGTTTTGATGGTAACCATAACCATCTACCTATCCTATTTTAATTTGAGGTGGAGAATCAAAGTGCCTCATTTCCATTTAATTTTAATCACTCTTGGCTCTTGGAGGAAATCTTTAGACATCTAATTCTAAGCAATTGAATAAAGTATAAAATTTTCATTGGTGAATCTACAATGCTTCAATTCTCTAACAACTTGATTAGAGTTAAGAAGGTGTATACATTTTGGGAAAAAGTAGAAACAAAATAATACCAAGAAGACTTGAAGGTTGTGGATGCAATGACATAGGAACTTTTTGACCAAAATAACAATGGTATTTTTATTGACAATGAGGATTAATGGTTAATACCTTAAAGGTGAAAGAAAGTCCTTCCGAAGCTAGAAGAAACTAAGTGGACATTTAAAATCCATCTAAATTGGTGTTTTTGAGGAGATAATAATATGAAGTTTTTTCAAAAATATCTTTTCTATAGAAAGAAATTTAACTATATTATGGAGTTGATAGGCCTATATGGTTCACAGGTCTCATACTTTAAGGATATTTCCCATGTAAGTAAACAACACTTCCAATCCCTGTTTAAGGAGAACGATGTAGCTAATATAGGGGACATTATGAAAATAGTTAGATTATTTCCTATATTCTTTAATGATGATATGAATGAATTTACAGAGTTATAGGAATACAAGAATTAAAATATATTCTCAAGACTTTTTAGATGGCCAAAATTCCACACCTTGATGCTTGGATTGTGGAATTCTTCTTAGGATTCTACAAGTTCATGTAGAATAAGTTTCTTAGGATGATTTAGAAAGGAAGAAGATATGGAAAGATATTAGGGGATTTTATAAGACTGGATTAAAAAAAAATGGCAATTCACATTCAATGATTTCATAGCAATATCCCTTTGAAACCTTATCTACAATATTTTCTCGAAGGCCATTGGAAACAAAATGAGATAAACACTATCTACTTCATTTTAGAAGAACAACTTGGATTTATTTTTAATAAGAAAAGTCATTATGTTGTTGGGAAACATAGGGAGAGATTCATTAAATAAAAACTACAAAACAATCCATAATAGTAAATTGATTGTTCAAAGGAACATCACAAAGTGAAAGGGCTCCTTCTCATACTAGGTTTTCCTTGAATAGGTTTATCACTTCAATATACTGATTCAATTATGGGGTGTGTGGAATCTAAAAAATTTGAAGTGTCAATAAATGATAGTGCTTTGCAGTTCTTCATGAAATTTAGGGGCCACAAGCGAGGATGTCCCTTGTCACCATTTTTGTTTCCCTTGGTAGCAGAAATGCTTAGTAGATTGATTATCGAAACAAAGGGAAATGGATTTTTCAGATATATACAAGTTTAGGAATCCATTGAGGTAACCCACTTTTCATTTATAGATAGCATTTAACTTTTTGGTAGAAGGAATTTGAGGAAAAAAAAGTTACTTAAAAACTGTCGTGAAGCAATAAGAATGGAAATCAATATGAACATATCTTGTATTTTAGCAAATTGTCTAACTTATGCTTTCATAAGGAGATGGGAGAAACATATTATGTAGATATATACTAGGTAAATATGTCCATGTATATACATATAGATATATTAATATTATGTTGGTATATTTGTCAACACACACACACACACACACATATATTATGTCAGTAGAAAAATGAGGACCATCACACAAGAAATGAAATATTTATCCTACAAGAATAATAGGGACACTATTAGAGGTTTGGCATGCTAGGGATTTGTATTAGGGCCCTAACCATGGTGTAAGGACAACCACTAGCATATTAGGGACAACCACATAACATTTTCTTAATAGATGAATTAATATAATTATTAAAGAATTAAAATATACCAAGTTAGGATGCTTTTACAACCCTAAACTAAAGTATTAATCTCTTAATCTATCTATGTATTGTGCTAACCCAATGTTGACAACCACTAGTATACCAACACATTATGTATTCAATATATATACTATTACTACATGTATATTGTTACACATACTAATATAAATATCAACATAATATATATATATATATATACTAACATATTATTCTTATATATTCTAGCACACATATTCATAATTATATCTAGTATCTATACCAACACACATATATTGAATACATATTATCTATGTATATTGGTGGTGGTCCTCATTGGGAAAGTTTGGAAAATGAGGATATCTGGCCTTTAAGTGGAATATGGTTGCTCCTAAAATGCCTTGTATTGTAAAAATGGGTCTCAAGGCCTTGCCAATGGGCATGGGAGAAAAATAAGGCCCTTAGGCTCTATATGAGGTCTCTAGGGACCAAGGGACATGAATAAAGCCTCAAACCACCAAACACATAATGTATAGGATATCATCATTCTTAATGTGGGATATGGGAATTGATATGGGTTTTTGTGCACTAGGGATAATCTGAAGTTTGTGAACTAGGGTTGAGTTTCAGACCATGGCTGAGGAAAAATTTGAGGGACAGTAACTTGATTTTCTTGAGCTAAAGGGCCATGATCAGGGCCATGAACACAACATGGATTCTTTAAAATGCATCATTGTCGTACAAGATTGATATGGACATGATAATGAGTTTTTGCACAATAGGGACATGGGTATTGGGGCATTAAGCAGATAAGGGCCTTATCATCCTTGGGTTCCCATTATACAATGGTTTTGTTTAATTTTGAATTGGTTAGTTTTTTTACTTACTATATGTAGTTTTTATAACCCATAGATCTAAAATTTAAATTAAAAGTTCAAAAATATTATAAATGTAATAAACTAGATTAAAGAGACAAGTAAGATGAGATATGTGAAATATACCCTTGTATTATGATATTTAGGGGAGGTGCTGGGAACATAGTTTTCATTTGTTTTGAGGGATCTTGTTGGGTCTAGCTTTGGCTATTCACCCAAGTTTTCATAAGGACTTGCAAAATCTCAGGTGTGGGGGGGAAATTGGGCCTTCATTTTGAGGCCTTTACAACTATCAAAAGTGTGAGTTTTTCCCTTTCTACTCCCTCATGTAGCCTATTATCATACCCTTTTGTCACAATCATTTGCATTATGGTCATCACATGTTGATAATTTGTGATGTTGTTAAATTCAATGATTTTCCCTTATTTTAAAATATATTTGAGCTCGAGCTTTCCTTTTCTAATGTGAGCATGAGATCCTATAACACTAGGCAAAATCAAGTAACCCAAATCATTATTTGTCATATCTATGCACCCCCAAGGTGAAATATACCACAGGGTTTTCATTTATAGATGGATTGAGATGGATTATTGTTGGTTGGATTACTTCCAATTAGACAAGAAAGGCACCAAATGAGGTTTAATTCTCAAGTCAAACGTAGGGTGGCAATGCATACACCACAACAATAATTGAATAGTTAATCAATTTCAAGGTTTTGGAAAGTGGCATGGATATTTTCATTCATGCCATGTCATGTAAATATGTTATTCCAACCAGTTATCCATGTTAACGAAAGTTTATATATGTTAATTGCATTTCCCCTACTCTATTTTTGGGATGTAAACAATTAACCAGTGTGTATGTCCTTGGGAGTTATTCATGGTTCAATACACCATCCCCTATATTATATAACATCTATAAAAATTAAAAGTTGAAATTTGATGATTGTAATATTAAAGGATTCGCCAAAAAAACAATATTTTAAAAAGAAAAAAACAATACACATTTCACAAGATAGAGAATGCCAAACAATTTTAATTAAAATATATAAAATAACACTAAATTATAAGAAATTGACCCAAAAAAATAAATTTTATGAAAAATAATATTACTATTTTAAATGATATTTTTTTATAAATTTTAAAAATATAATTACAATATTAATAACCATTACTTTTTATAATCGACATTCCATAAATCAATATTGATCGGTTATTTAAAATTTTAATAAAAATAAATTAATTGACTTCCCCTTAGTGAACCAACCCTTAATCGTGTACTATCAATATTTTTTTCTTAAATTAAAACGCACAGGCTGGCATCCACGGGGCTCTGTAGTTGTGTACATTGAATTGATTTACATGCCTCGAGCTCCCCGCTGATGCGAAGACAATGAGAGACGATGTTAGACTTAACACGGAGAATCCTATTTCCACCTCTATTACATAATTAATGCGCCCTGACATGCTGGGGCGATAGCCAGATATAACGGGCGCTGTTTTTTTTTCTCTGGTGGTCATCACGGCGCGCATTATATCTGGCTATCGCCCCGACATGTCAGGGCGCATTAATTATGTAATAGAGGTGGAAATAGGATTCTCCGACTTAACAAAGGCTTCCTACGGCAAACAGATCCGATAATGAATATCAACATTCGTCTTTGTAAACGGACACGGAAAGGTAAGCCCTGTGGGCCCAATCAATATATATTATTTTTATTAATTATATGTATCAATATCATATATAAAATTGTGTAAACTCTTATAATTTATTTTAATTTAAATTATTATTTATCAATTATAAATTTTAATTTATCATTTTGAAAAGTGTGTAAAAGATCACCATGATTGGATCATAAAATTTTACAAATTGCATAACTATAACAGAGTCTACAACTCTTTTGTAGGAAACAAATAGATGGTAGCATATGCACCTTACTTTTCCAATCCTTGTCATTTTAGATACAATATTAACATACCATAAAGATAAGCTTTTAAGAATATAAATCCAAATATCAAGGCCAACATCTCAAATATTTTTCTAAGTGCAATAAAGACTAGCATTTAAATTGCATTGAACAATCAATGAGTTATTAGACATTCATTTAAACTTGAAGTGGAAGTTCAAATGCTTGGAATTTATTTCCTTATAGCATTAGGTTTTTATTGCAACCATACAAAGGTTAAGATGAAGGCATATGGATATTTGTTTCACTTCAAAAATCAAGTACTAATCAAATATCAAAAAGGTAAGAAGACCATAGAAACACCGAGTGGAGTTATTGGAACCTTGTTGAAATACAAGTACTCTAGTTACATTGTAAAGGTCTCACAAACATCAACTTATATTAATTTTCATGGCTTGAGTTTTGGCTATAAATGAAATTCAAAACTAAGCTTAGAAATTTGGTGTTTAATAAATTGAGAAGATAGTTATTTTTTTTGTTAAGCTTGGTAGATCCTTCTTGTTCATTATAAAATAAGTAAGCAATTTACACACACATATCCTGGTTAGGTGGTCTCAACTTGCCCAGCTGGAAACCACGTCTATTGACCACCAAACCACAGTTTAAGTTTTCTAGTAGCAAAAGATACTTATTCTATCTATCCAAGCTATACAAACTTGATAGTCATGTGAACAACCATATTCTAGTTGTCTTTACATATATATGACTATAAACTGTAAATTAAAATCCATCCGCATGAAAACACATTAAAAAAGGACTAAGATTCAACATTATATTCCTCCTATTCGATGGAAGCCAAAGCCACCAGAGCTAGATCTTTCGTGCTGGAGCCTAGAATCTCAGTCAACACGAATAGGCATGGGAAATGTTCTATATATGATCCAGGTGGCCATCCTACTTCTGCAATTGAAATTGCAGTTTTTTGAAAGTCCTATTTATAATTTGGAAAGTCCTTGACAACAATCATCCAGATTTTCTCCATGGCCTTGCCCAGAAGACATTTCATGAGCCAATACAGATAAATGGACTATTTCTATTGTGCCCCTTAACCTTTGGTGTGTCCCGGGTCCAAAATCAGGATCTTCCAATCCTCTGTGTCTGTTGGCTCCACACTCTCTTGACAATTTACAATTTCCTCCCATTCGGCTATGAGCCATTTGATTTCCCCTTTGGTGCCCCCTGCATACACAACCGTTGCTTCCTGGATCATGTTGGCCACAAGCTTCCTGCCCCGACGTTTGCCCGGAATGCTCGTCTCAACCTTGGCCTCGCTCCCTCGCAATCTCTTCTTGCAACCCTTGGTAATTGCTACTCGAACCATAGCCACAATACCCCTGTACCTTTCGGGGACCTTTAAACATTGGTCTGAAACAAACCTCTGTGTTTTTATTCGATAAGGAAAGTTACCTCCCGGCTGACCTATTGTGGGAGCAAGAGACCATAATTTCTAAAATGTTAATTTCTAAATTGCCTTCATCCCACGGTTCTAACAATGCAACAAATCTGACACCCAGGATTTATGCGCATAATCGCCAAGCATAAGGGACCTCCACCCGAGACTCTCGAGACATCCCTGCATGACCCCTGCCTTGCTTGCGTTGTGACTGTGGTCTTGGAGGTGAGGTGCATGGAAACCCACCAAACTTGTAACCCAGAGGTCAAGCCTGAAGGAACCGCGCCCCTCATCTCCGCTACCCCTTGTCGACTACCTATGCCCCCATTCCCTTGACTTAGCCTCTGCTTAGCATGACTCAGATCCTCCCCGCAACCTGACATCTAAACCCAAACACCCACAAGGCATCATGCCCTTAGCTTACTCACCACCCGGCTTCTGAGCGACTGGCTTAAGCTAGCCTGGCCAGCATTCTCTGCATGCCAATTCCCCCATTAAGAAGACCCTAACTCGCAACAGTCTTCCCTTGCCTAACACTCCTTAGGGGCTTGGCGGTAGAGAATTTTAGGAATTGGAGTGGTTCGACTACAACGATAATTGCCACTCCCTTACCTTAAACTCCCGAATTTTCCAAGCATACAATAAACAACAATTCACTTAGGCGGACTCTGTCCCATCCTATCCCTATAATCCCCATGCGAGATAACATAATGCCAAACTTAAGAGACAACCAAGCAGATCCCCGTGGAATTGGGATTGTTCTTGCAGACCACCTCCTCCAGGCTAATTCCCCTGCCCCAGTTACTCGCCCACACAAACCCTGTGCCCCCATGAAAGCCCCAACTACTAGACCAAATGTAGGGAAGCATAACAAAATGTAGGCTGAGCCAATTAACATACCTAATTATCTATGTTTGAAGACGTCGCATCTCATCTCTTTCCCAAGGTTGTTGCTCCTCTTTCATAGTCATCACCTTTGTGCTTACACCCTCCAAATTATTCTCTCTCTTTGCGGTCAGTAAACTCAATTACAAGCAAAGGCCACCTTCCCTCCTATTACTTGCCTTAAGCTTGCCGATGGCCACCACGCCCTGCGTGTCAAACATGTGGGAGGCAGTGGAACCATCCCTTCTTGTGCTTTTCATTATGAAAACCTTAATGGCTTTGTTCGCCGGCTCACACCTTGATTGGGGGGAGAAGATAGTTTTTTAATTTACTCAAATGAATTAAATTAAAATACAACTTACATTACAAAGGTCTCACAAAAATCAACTTATATTAACTTTCATGGCTTGAGTTTTCGTTATAAAGGAAATTCAAAACTAAGCTTAGAAGTTTGGTTTTTAATAAATTGAGAAGACATAAATTTACTCAAATGAATGAATTATAATACAAATTAATTTATCCAGTTGTAACAAGCCAATTTGGTTATTATAAGAATGAGTTTATGCTTTCATAGAAAAAATGTTATTTGGTAACACAGTATAGTTGAAAGGAAGCCTAGACTTTAAGAAGCATTATTATGAGTGAACAATTTGTGTTTGTGCTCAAAATCACAAACTCAAATTATATTATGAATTATTTAGTTGAAGCAAATCATCCATATATAGTTATTATTGTGTGCACAAATAGATTGTTCTACATACATTATGGAATGATTGAACCTATGACAAAATAAGAGAAGGAAGATAACTCCCATGGGTAGGACAATCATTGTAGAGCGTAACCCCATTAATTTGTGATGACCTTAATTTAATATGAGTCACATATTGTCTATTCGTATCTCAACAATATAATATGTTTTTGCCAAGTGGTTCATGGCCAAATCCCAACAAATATGGGTTGTTATTTCATAATGCCAAAGATTTCAAGGTTTCAAAGCATACACAACGTAACACACCCAATTAGAGGTCATTATCGTCTTCTTCTCATCAAGAGCTTTCTCATCTCATTATAAGCTCTAGGAACAATGTTATGGAACTCATAAGATGTACCATTTTATGCCACATCAACATTCATACAATTGACACATAGTAGTCTCACACCCATGTCTCATCATGATATTGCACCACATTCGCAAGCAAGACACCTTGGCTTGCTAGGTCATATCCAAATCTTGGTTTATATTTTATCCTTCCTGTAGTCATATCCAATTCTTCTAGATTTTTAGGTTTTCGGATGTTAATGATCTCTTATCAGTATGTTAAAAATATGTACTTCCATGTCATCTACCATGGAAATTGTAACTCAGTCCTCAAAATCCACACTGTTGACCTAGATTGGATCATTGTATTGTTTTTCATTCATGTCAATGCTTTTAGAGTGGAAAAAGTGGAGAAATCAGCTCACAAGGCCATTTCTATCAGTAGGACCCAGTTTGGAAAATCGACGTCTGAAACCTTCCAAGAGAATTTTGAGGCATCAAACGACGTTAACCAAAAACCTTAAATTTATTATGAAAAATAAATAATTTTAAAAAGAATTATAAATTGTAACTAAAAAAAATGTAATTTATAAATGAATAATTTTATTCATTATCTACATTATAATTTGAAAATATAACTCGTTGTGTGGAGAAACTCTCTACATCTCATTATGCAGATATATGTAGGTGTTAGGCCTAACATAAAAAAAAATATTAACATTTTTAACTACCTACTCACTATGTTGAAATTAAATATTATTGAATTTATATTAATATGTTGAATTTATAGAACATAAATGATATTTTTTTAACCCTTTTTCAATCATTCCTAAAATTGAAATGGAGATGGAGATTAATAGTTGCACCATTCCTAATTTAAATGGATATGGAGCACAAATAGTGTTGATCCACTGAATACAACGTGTTGGGCATAGTTATGATCATGATAGGGATCTACACTCTTCTGTGGGGAAAATTGAAGGATATCAAGGCCTCAATGGATGAAAATTGTTTTGAAGGATTTCCCAAATGCGAGGAAATACTATCACAAAATGAAAATAAGGTAGACGATATAGAATCTGTGTCGAACAACCCCATGAATGAGAAGATTTAACCTCTTTAATTACACGCAATGAAACAATTTCTTGTCAAATAGAGAGTACAATTTGCTAATTTAGCATATGGTTATGGAAATTTACTAAAACAATGTGTCCTTATCATTATTAACCACTTCTCTATAACACACAATATAAATAGTTAATGGATTCTTGAATATTAACTTTTTGGCAATGTGTAATAGAAACAAATATCTTTTAAACCAATGGTGATGATTTATTAAATTTTAAGTCATAGAAATTCATAATGTAAAGTTTTTCATCATATTCTCAGCATTAGTGCATACCTATTCATTTACAAGGCTTCATCAGTGTGCATACAGCTGTAATTCCTCCTCAACAAGGCTATTAGTGCATACAAGATATGCACATACCATCAACCATGTTCGGCCTTTACCTGCATGTCAGAATATAATAAAATGGGATCTCAAAATTTTAATACAAAATGGTGGACATAACTTACCAAACACACAACTCAATGACCCATAATAAATGAAATGTAGTACCAACCAACACTATTCACCACTGGAATCCTTAGGTTTCAACACTAATATGGGCATATGAAAGAAACCAAACTGCACTGACCCAACATGATGAGCAATATAAGCATTAGTTATGGTTCATAAAATGATATTTGGTAAATTTCATCACATTTTTAAAGCATATTTCACATATATATATATATATAGTAGACTCAATTAATATATACCACAAAATTACATATGGCCAAGACCAAGCATACATCATGAAAGACTCAAAAGAATCCTTCTTAGCATGAAAATATCATTTCAATGTCCATGCCACAAAATGTAAAAATGATTACTTGGTACAACAATGAATTCTTACATAGTGGCCACTCGTGTGAGGAAGCCCCACATATTAAGATCCACATAGGATCTTTACAAATATCATCACATGAACTGTAGATAATATGTCATCCATTTTAAAACATCGTACTTAACAAGTTCCAGATTGAAAAATGAGAAGAATTTGGTATGATTTTATTGCATTATTGACTTATCTATCCCACCTGTAAAGAAAATATAGAATTGACCAATCTAAGTAATTTTTCCACTATCAACAAATCCTTCTCACTTTTCTAAGTTCCACCACTACATCACATTCATTTACATATGAATTCAATCCAAGACAATACTGAAGGCATTTGCTCCAACCATCCATAACCTCTAAATTCAAATGCCCAAAATGTTGCATATGGGATAGATGTGGCTAGTCTCAAATTTGTCTAAATATTTTTCAAATATGCCTGCCACATATAACAATCCATTGAAGTCATCATAAAAGAAATTTGCAAGATGAAAATCCACACTTTTACCACAACTCTTTTCCTTCTCTAATAATAATAATGGGTAGTATGTACTGTGCTTTTAATTTTTATGGAGTTGGAAATATGTACAATTTGTAGTTTTCATCATTACCCTACTCCATTGAAGTTGAATGGAGTAGGGTAATGATGAAATTGTAAGTTTCATTCATGCATCTTAGAGGAATCTAGCTATAACAATTAGACAACAGTTTGTTAAAACAATTCATTATAAAATTTTCTCAAAACATAAACAAACTAAAGGTTTCTTCCATTTAAGCTTAAGGTCCTCCTACAAATTCTAGGACAAATATTGTTGGAAACATCTGCTTTGATATCACAAATATCAAGAAGACTATTGAAATTATGTCTTCCAAACCTCAAACTTGATAATTGGTTGCTCTCGGGCTTGTCTAGTGTGAGTTATGGTGAAAAGTATCTGTTCATGGTGCAAATATATATTAATGTTCAGCCATAATTCAACAACAATGCAGTTGTGGTTATGAAATTTGAATTAAACTTGGACTCCATCGGTGGTAAAGAAGACATTAGGAAGTATTTCTAGTGTGTATCATAGGACATAGAATAAGAATATGTCCAACAGAAAAAGGAAAAAAATCCACAAAAAATGATGTGAGGTTAAAATATCATTCTCCTTGCTATGAAATAGATGTAGAACTTCGGACATTGGGATCTCACAAATATTGTGATCCCTCTTTCAAATGTGCATAACTCTAATACCTACTACTTTATGGGTGAAGTATAAAGACTCATTATTTAAAAAAAATGATGGAAATAATACCCAATAGAAAGATATCTAAGAGAATAATACAACATTCCTTTTGAGATATTCTTCTTATGAAGAATAGCTATATTGAATAATAGATTTGGAGGCACTGAAAAACCTAATTCTGTACAAACGAAAGATTGCAACCCAAAGAAAGACATCAGATGAATTAAAAATTCCAAAACAATATACACAAGAAGAAGATAAAGACAAAAACACACCAAGGGGTTCAAAGTACATAACCACAACCACTTGAACCTTAACATCTAGTAGGGTGAAATGTAGGAATAGTAAAGCTAAAAACATGTGAAAACAAATAGCAAAAAAAAAGTGTGAAATCAGTGAAAGTAGAACGGAAAAAATTAAACAACGTTGTCCTATATCATGCAACATACTCACATCATGAAAATTTTGCATATCAATATTAAAAGCTGCAAACTAACATTTCATAAAAATATAAATGCAACAAAAGGCATAAGTGTAATACAAATGGTTAAAATTAAAGTGAACTCCTCTTTCTCCATCATATTGATTTTGATTGTGATCTGTTAAGGGAATACTTACCCATTTCAGTATTGTTCTTACAACCAATCAATGTTCTTTCCTTTGCCTAATACTATATTTGTTATACCCTACACATCATCCCCCATAGATTTCTTCCTCTACCAATCTCCTACGATTGCTTTCTCCTTACTAAATAGAGCTAATCTTTGACAAAATCAATAGTAATAAGTTCATAATTTAACACATATTTACTTCTGGAGGGAAAATTTGCATGCATGTTTGTGCTAAAATATCTGATTTACCCGTCATGTAGTTCAAGAAAATAAATGATGCCTTGTTCCTTACATGAAAATGTAAGTGATCCCTTTGAAAAAGAGAACCCCACCCCCCACCACTAATGCTTCCAACACTCTCAAATCAACCTAGTACAAGGATTGTTCATAGTCCTATATTTTTTCATCAACCATACACGAAATTCTAGTCCTTCCAATGAGGAAAATGAATTCATCAATCTCCCCATAAAAATGTTTGACAATATTGAATTTTTTTCATTCTCCTTGGATATCAGCAATTGGAACTGAAAGACTTGACAAAAAATATATCATTTGACTACCCATTCAAAGAAGGCTCTCGAAATCATCTTGAGTATATAGAATTTTGGTTGCTAAATCAAAAGCTACAACCATACCCTGGAGCATTTGCATGACCTCCACAGTATCATCTAAAAAAACTTTTCTTTAATTGGTTTCTAGTAAACAATACAAGAAATGACTTCGACTATAGAGGCCATAGATGGTTGTCTCATTTCACTTGTAATAATCACAAACATATAGTCATCAAATCTATCATCTCTCATGCACCAAAAAAAATCTGGCGGCTTTCCTCTTTCACCCATTGTTGACAAAAGTTATGCTACCAAACCCTTACTAATACATTGCAAATTCCAATTCAAATGTGTGAAAATACTGGAAAGAGAGATGACTTGAGAGAGAGGAGGAGAGAGGGAGGGAGATAGTAGAGAAGGTGAGAAGAGGGAGATAGAGGAGAGAGAGAGGGAAAGACGGATTCAACATAGATATGGTATATGTGTATATAAAAACCAACCTATATCCATCTTAATCCCGAATCTATCAAGTGCCAAAAGGGATTAAATATCTTTTCACTTTAAAAGAGGTTTGTATCTCAAGAGATTTGATCCCTTTATGTGCTTGATAGATTCGGCGTTAAGATGGATGTAGGCTGATATTTTGTGGAAGTAATATTTGTGAAAAATATTTATTTTTATGTTTATATTATTTATTTTTTCATATATAAATTGAATATCATTTTACTAATATTAGTATTATCTTCAATGTTTCCAAAAACTAAATCCACTTTATTTAGTTAGTTCAATTTTAACAATTATAGTGTATAAATAACCTTCAAAATGGCTTAAATTACAACATCTCTTCCATATTGGGCTAGAGAGCCTCTCTTGGTGCAACAGGCGTTAAGAGAAAGCAATAATAAGCTTATTAAACTAACCTAGATCCATCTTATCTCTATATATTCCAAGCGCCGAGAGGGATCAAATCTCTTTTCACTTTAAAAGAAGTTTTCACATCAAGATACTTGATCCCTCTTAGCGCTTGGTAAATCCAGAGTTAACATGGATCGATGATAGTTTAATTATTAATTATAATTATATTAACACTTTTATTTTTTAATTTATTTTATTTTTATGTAAGCCCGATGGGGTTGAGCGAACCAAGAAGTACTGTGGTGGCGGTGGATGCCAGCCACCCATATGGGCCTGATGACATTTAACGAGTTGGTGTCATGGCGTTTGCCTCACATGTAAAAGTGTATGAAGGCATATGCATGGTGTGTGAACACATTGTTCTATTTAATGGTGGCTTTAGTTTTGATGAAGAGCCTAGTGTCCTTGTGTTGTGGTGATTCTGTTAACTAGTGGAAGGTTCTTTAGTCTGGTATGGGGTGGCTTAGAGCAAGAACTTGTTGTATTGACATAGTATTTATGGTAGTGAGTTTAGGAAGAAATAACCATAGTTTTTTTGTGGGGGAAATTGGTGACGTTCTCTAGAGTGGCAAAAGGGGAGATATTTGCATATGCAAAAGTTGCACATATATGAAAGATATGCGCATATATAGAAGTTGTGCATATATGGAGGCTACATATATATGGAGGTTGAATTTGTGCACAACTTTTGTATATGCGCATATATGGAAGTTGTGTATATATGGTAGATGCACATATATGGAAGTTGCACATATACGGAAGATACACATGTATTTTGTATATGCACAACTTCTATATATGCACATATATCATGTATATGTCCATACCTTCCATATATGCACAACTTCCTTATATGCTTAATTTTTGTACATGTACATATCCTCTGTATATATGCATCTACTATATATGTGAAACTTCCAGATATGCACATATACGAAAGATAGGCACATATATGGAAGAAGCTCATATATGGAAGATATGTGCATATACAGAAGATATGCACATATATGAAAGATGTGCATATACAAAAGTCGCACAACATCTATATATGCACATATTCTGTATAACACGTCTTTTGTATACGCACATATCTTTCATATATGCAAAAATTTCGTATATGTGCATATACAGAAGTTACACATATACAAAAGTTGCGCTTGTACAGAGGTTGTGCACAACTTCAACATTCAATGAGGTGCTAGAAAAGTATATAAGGCCACTCTCTAGAATGGCTAGGAGGTGGCCATTAAAAATATTTGAAGAGGATAAATGAATGGCTAGGACATATATGTGCATATACAGAGGTTATGCACAACTTCAACCTACATAGATACATAGCCTTTGTATATGCGCAACTTTCGTATATGCACCTATATGAAATTTTTTCATATACAAAAGATATATATACATATAGAAGTTGCGCATATATGGAATATATGCGATATAGAAGATGTGCATATATAGAAGTTGTGTGACTTCCATATATGCACATATTTTGTATAGGTGCATCTCTTCTGTATATGCACATATTGGTGATAGCTATGCTTCATATGAAGATTATCTCAAAAGGAATGTTGTATTCTTATCTTAGATAACTTTCTATTGGGTATTATTTCCATAAGTTTTTTAAAATACAGAGTCTTTATACTTCATCCATAACATTGTAAGTATTAGAGTTATGAGCATTTGAAAGAGGGAGAACAACTTTTGTGAGATATCAATGTCTGAAGTTCTACATCTATTTTATAGTAAGGAGAATGTTATTTTACCCTCACACAACTTTTTGTGGTTTTTTTTCCTTTTCTGTTGGACATATTTTTTATTCGAAGTCCCGTCATACACACTAAATTTTTTTCCTAAGGTCTTGTTTACCATCGATGTTGTCCAAGTTTAATTCAATGTATATAAGCAAAACCAAATTGTTTTTTACTTATGGTTGAACATTGATTACTATTTGCACCATGAACAAATACTTTTCACCATAACTTTCCACGAGACAATCCCAAGAGTAACAAATTATCAAGTTTGAGGTTTGGAAGACATAATTTCAACAATATTATTGATATTTAATAGACATGGAAGTAGATGTTGCCAACAATATTTGTCCTAGAAATTGTTGGAGGACCTTATGCTTAAATGGAAGAAACCTTCAATTTGATTATGTTTTGAGAGAGTTTTATAATGAACTATCTTAACAAACTGTTTTCTAATTGTTATAGGTAGGATTTTCTAAGATGCATGAATGAAACTTACAATTTAATTTGGAAACTACATATCAAGCTTCATAAAAGAGAGGCAAGAAAGTGCACCTTTTCTAGAATTGGATGACAAAAGGAATTTACAAATGTTATATTCTCTCGTTGAGAGGTTTCAATTTTTTATCTATCTTTTTTCATTATTCTTTGTGATTTTAAAACTTATTGTGAACATAAGTAGAGAGGTAGAAAGGTTTTGGAATATTAGGGTAAGCGGAAAATCATGAATCAGTTGTGGCAATAACTCTGAATTCCAACATCGGTTAGAGGTCAGTCATGAAAAAATAGAGGTCAAGCATGAAAAATCTCCTTTATGTCAAGTGGAAGAAGAAGGAGGTTGGGAGATTGAAAGCTAGAGTTTAAATGTTAATGCAACACTTAGAAATGTGCATATTCCATTAAACTTCAATGGAGTAGGGTAATGATGACAACTGCAAATTATAAATATTTCCAACTAGAAAAGTTAAAAGCACAGTACATACTACCTATTATTATTATTAGAGAAGGAAAATAATTGTGGTAGCAGAGTATATTTTCATCTTGCAAATTTATTTTATGATGACTTCAATGGATCTTTATAAGTAACAGACATATCTAAAAAAGATTTGGACAAATTTGAGACTAGGCACATCTATCCCATATGCAACATTTTGGACATTTGAATTTAGAGGTCAAGGATGGTTGGAGAAAATGTCTTAAGTCTTTTATTGGGTTGAATTTAGATGTAGATGAATGTGAGGAAGTGGTGGAACTTAGAAATGTGGGAAGGATATCTTTGACAGTGGAAAAATTACTTAGATTGATCAATTATTTGTTTTATTTACAAGTGGGACATATAAGTCAATAATGTAATGGAATGATACCAAATTCTTCTGATTTTTCACTCTCTAACTTGTTAATTACAATGTTTTAAAATGGATGACATATTATCTTCAGTTCATGTGATGATATTTGTGCAAATCCTCTGTGGGTCTCAATATGTGGGGTTTTCTCACACGAAGTGGCCACTGTGTAAGACTTCATTATTGTACAAATTAATAATTTTTACATTTTGTGATAAGCACATTGACATGATATTTGCATGTTAAGGAGGATTTTTTTTAGTCTTTCATGATGTATGCTTGGTAAACTGGTGGTTATATTACTTGAGTCTACTATATAATACATATATGAAATATTATTTAAAAATGTGATGAAATTTACCAAATCTCAATTTATGAACCGTAACTAATGCTTATATTGCATTTCATTTATTATGGGTCATTGAGTTGTGTGTTTGGTAAGTTATGTCCACCATTTTGAATTAAAATTTGATTTGTGAAGTGTGATCCTATTTTATGATATTCTGACAGGAAGGTAAAGGTTGAATAGGGTCTACGGTATGTGCATATATTATATACACAGATAAACTTATTGAGGAGGCATTGCAATTGTATGCAAACCGTTGAAGCCATGTAAATGAAGGGGTATGCACCAATGATGAGAGTATCATGACAGACTTTACATTATGAAACTGTATGACTTAAACTCTAATGAATCATCACCAATGGTTTAAAAAATATTTATTTATATTACACATTGCCAAAAAGTTAATATTTTGTGTAATTCAAGAGGTCCAAGCTTCTCATTCATAGGGTTTTCCGAAACAAATTTTATGTTTTCCACTAAGTCCAATGTGGTCTATCGGACCTTAAGAAAATAAGAATCTAACTGTGATTCTTCAAAATCTATTTCTATGATAAAAAAAAATAAGGGAAAGAAGCGCTCCAAGATCACTATAGTTGGGCTGACTTAACACATCAAGAAGATTGTAAGTATGACAAATGTTGGGGAAATAAGAGCGATGTGAGTAAGAGCCAAGAAATTTAAGAGTAAGTTTTTTTCATCTTCCACCCTCTTAGTATTGCAAAGACAAAGTTGTTAGATTCTATTGTCCTAGGGATTTTTGGGAGTAGAACACTGCCCGATTTCACTTCGAAGCTCATGAGAATTAGTTCTTATCCTAGCGATGTTCACTTTTTTCTTAGTGTTGGTCAAAATAGAAAGATAATTCAGGTTATCAAGGGTGGGGTTGATCACCTCCTTATAATATTTTAGCTTCCTTTTTTCCTTCAACTCCTTATTATCCCATAGGTTATATTTAAATTTGGAGGTAATAATATCTTTGATACTATCCTTTCTTTGCAAGATGATCTCCTCCTTTATTCCCCAGTGGTTGAGCCAAGACTAGGTAGCCTTGTACCACCCACGCTTGAGGTGCAAGTGGGGATTTTGACTAAAGTTAGAAGCAATTTTGGGAAGCCTCTTCAATTCCATGTTGTAAAGATTCTTCTTATACATCAGATACCTAAACATAGCCATGATTTTAATGGGGGAAATGCTAGCTTCGATCACGAGGATAGGATAGGGAATATTTACCTTTATCTTGAGGTTGTAGGTTATGAATTGCTTTTGAGTCATCTCAATATTTCTCCACAACTATTTGCATATACTACAACCCCAAACTTCACATCCATATAAGACAACAACGGTGACGAGATTCTATAAAAGGAACATTTTTTAACTCCAAATATAAAGAGCGAGCAACTTATCATTGTTTTCAAGCTCATAATAAGCTTTCTAGCCTCCAATAATCATTTTCTCAATGCTATCATTCCAGTTGAGATGACGAGGAATGTTAATACCTAAATATTTATAACCATAAACCTGTTATAAGTAATTTTTATCATATAATAAATTACAATGGTTGATATTTTTGGATTTAATTATCATGACTTTAATCTTATCGGTATTAACTGTCATACCCATCTTGGAGCAGTAATCATGAAGAGTCTTAAGCTACTTGTCTAGGTCATCATGGCTTCAGAAAGAAGAACGATATAATTGTCATAAAGGAGAAGAGTAATGATTATACCAACAAGCTTGGTTTCCTTATAACTTGCATTTTCCAAAAACTTCTCTAGCTTATCGATGTAAATTCCAAAAAGGGTAGGGAATAGGGGACACCCTTGCTTAACCCAGATATTGCATTTAATATATTTGTACAACCCTTTGTTGGTATTAAGCTTGGAAACAATAGTCTCGTAAAGGTGAACCACAAAAATCCTCAACTCAGGCAGAACCATTATCTCTTCAAGTATTTCCCAAAGCTTATCCCAAAGAACAATGTCAAGATTTTTTCTAAAGTCTAGAAAAAAATAGAAGAGATTGATTTTACTATTTTGAAATTCCTCAGCAATGATCTTGAGAGTGACAAGGTGGGCAATAGTGGAGTGAGGTCTCCTAGAACCAAATTTCTCTTTATCTCGTTTACCATGGCTTTCAAGCCAAAGGCTAATCTTCTTTTCCAAAATTAGCCCATATAGTTTGGCTAATATGTGGCTAGTCATAATAGTCCTGTAATTAGAAGGAACATTTTTGTCCCCACTTTCAAAGATAAGCACAATATGGCTTTGCGTCCAAGGCTTAGGGAAGCCAGGCTTTACTACCAAATTGATAAGATTGTGGAGATGAGGAATGAGGATAGACCTTCCCATTTTAAATATTTCAGCTTGGTATCATTCAATATCTTTAGCTTTCCGATTAGCGAGCTTATGAATCCTAGATTCAATGTCTTTTAGAGAAAATATATCTGTTTTAATAGGATTATTTAAGATGGTGCCCATGGTGTCCAAAGAGTCATATAAATTCTTAAGATCAATGCCCCACTTCTCTAAGGGGTTCGAATGATTTTTTATTTTTTTACGAACCAGCGCATTCCACCAAAACTTTCTGGGTACGACTTTAGAAAGCTGAAGAAGATACTCTTGTCCCTTATTAATATATGACCTCTTTAGTTGGTAATTGAATTATTTATAATTTTCCATTTTAATGTTTTATAATTGCAAAAGCTTATCATAATATTAAATGTTATAATATTATGTTTAATATCATTTAACATAATAGTATTAAAAAATATAAGGTGTTACAATGACGTGAAATGTTTGTTTTTGGAAAATTAAAGTAATGAGTCATTAGATTTAAAATTAAATTACAAAATAATATTATTCACATATATAATATGTTAATTTAAAATTTAAAAAAAATGTTAATTTAATTTAACTTTTACATATACATTAAATTAATTGAAGAGAATAATAATTAAATACAATGTTAAACATTTTTATTATATAAATTAAATTAAAAAAATTAATGAAGATGATGATGATGATTAATGTCTACTAAAACTAATATTGTTTATGGAACCTTAAGATAGTTAGAGATTAATTGACATTTTGAAAATTTTTGTTGAACTATGATTAAAAAAAAGAAGAGAAGCATTCCAAGATCACTATTTTTTTGCTTACTTGGAAAGGCAAGAAAGTTGGTAGTGTGGAAAATGTTTTGAAAACGAGAACGGATATGAGTAAGAGCCTGAAAATTCATGAGAAAGTAGTTTTCATATTCCACCCTCTTGGTATTGCAAAAATGACATACTCTTTCATCCCAAGATGTTATAAAAGTAAACTAACTCAATTTTACTTCCAAACTCATATGAATTATATCTAATATTTATAATATTTCATAAATCATAAAACAAGAATTAGGTTTTATCTTTACCATGTTTCATAAATGATAAAAATAAAATAATTAAAATAAAAAAATAATTCAAACGTAAAACAACATTGGAAGTAACAAGGAAACTATGAAGTGGAAGGTAATTACTAAATATTATTGAATTAAGTGAGGGAGGAAAGAAGGTAACCACCAAGATATTACAATATGGTAAATATTGCAATATTTTTTCATATGTAAAAGGACTTTATTTTTTTCTAATTTAATTTTAAATTTAAAACTTCATTGATCTAATGTAAGCACTCTCGAGAAAACTATTAAAATATAATTTATAAATTAACACTAAAATATAATTTTATTTTAATTTTTTATTATTATTTTATTTATTTAATATGGTTTTGAAAATTACCTTGATGGGGTGGATGAACACAGCGAAAGGGATCTCAGGGCACTTGTCACCCCCACGTACTCTCTTGATGAATAAGGAAGGGGTGGCATAGTATACTCCCCAAACACAATACATGTAGCATAAACACCATTTAATGGCTCATTCCTTAACATTATTCTAGATTTTTCCTTGAAAGTGTCTACAACAATGGGATGAGTGGGGTTTAGCTGGTTGGAGGGGTGTTGTCCAAGCTACCCTGCAATTTAGTCAGCTATTCTCCAAATTAGAAACTATTTGAATGTGTGGTGTCCTTTGCAGGGTTTTTGGGCTTGGTGTGGACAACGTGGTGTTTTCGTGCAACTCTTTCTCTCTTCAGTAGGTTATATCATATGCTACAACTCTTAGGCTCCATTCAGTAGGGGAGGGTAACCAACTCTTGTGAGAAGGTTGGTTAGAAGAAATTGAACAAGGGATTTAAAAATTTTGGACAATACGAGAGCTACAGCACGCAACAATTGCTAAGGTCCAACAACAATTTAAATTTTGCTTCAAGGTAATTCTAGGTATTTGGCCTCTCCAGTTTAGCTCCATTTTTTTAGTTTATTGCAAGGTTTTCTTTACCATCTAGAATTGTCATTACTCCAAGTCTCGGGTTTTTCCTTTCGATGCGTTCATAGTTATTTTGTTCAATTGGCTCGCAATCCTATTTTTGCTCTGATTTCTAGTTAGTTCCCTTACCTTGATGTTAGTTCTCCCGGGGTTTGGTATTTCATTGGGTGATTGGGCACAACCTTATCTTCCTCCTTGTCTTGCAGGCTTCCAGGTGGTGCCCTTCATACTTGTGTTAAAGGGACGGGTAGGTAGAGCGATTTTGAAAGAGAGCGGTCACTCATGCGTTGTCTTAATAGAGACTGAGTGGGGATATTTACAAATACAGTGTATTGGGTTCCCTCCTAACAAGTGTAGATATGGGTCAATGGTGTGGAGCATTATGCCTAGGAAAAGGGGTCACAGTCGCCGAGTGAGGGGTAAACGTGGGAAATCTAATTGCGGATAGCCCAACCATTCTTGGGCTAAGACTTGGGCCTAGAAGGCGGTTGTTGCCTTTCAAGCTAAAACCTTGCCTTGCACCCAATCTAACATACACAAGCTAGAGCAGAATATGGACCAGGAGATATAATATTTCTCATACTTGGAACTTATTGTTGAAGTTTCTCTTTGGCTCTCATACTTGGAACTTATTGTTGAAGTTTCTCTTTGGCTCCTTGATCAAGGCCACACTAGGGGGAGGAGAACACAATATCTCCACTTGGTCACCTTATGCTAGCAATTAAAAACTTTGTTGGGGCAAGTCCTCAAGGAGAAACATGATGATTGTAATGAGATCATATCATCCCTCGATGATCTACGAAGAAACCAGTGGAGGAGCCAAGACAATTTGGCTCGTTTGGAGCCTCTTGTGACTTGTCTAGTGGGACACTTGGAGCACATGGAGAAGCACATTTAGTGTGAATTTCCTAAACAACCACTTCCCCATTCTAGCCTAGTGAACCCTATGCTTGTGACTTCTTCTTATTCCTTATGGCTATAAGTTGTGTAGATCTTTTCTCGTTTCTTAATAATCTCTTGTTTTTGTTATCTCAATATTTTTTGCTACTATCAAAATTATAAAATTATGGTAAATTAACTAACTAACAAATCTAATAAAAATAAGATTAATGAATTTTTGTAACATTATAAACACCCCTATAACTTATTTTCATAATGGAAATCTTATTGATTTAAAAAAAAATGATTTTAAAATTTTTAAAAGCAAAAATTACACAAATATTTACCATTTAAAAATTCTAAAAAATTTTGAACGTGGGAAATTTATAGAAACACATAAAATCAAGTCAAAGGTGACTGCTATACAGGCCCAAAAGAAGGCATAGCCCAAAAGAAAGCCATTTAGAGTAATCCTTACCGGACGCCGTTCTGCTGTTGGTATTTCTAAAAAGATTTGAACGTGGGAAATTTATAGAAACCCATAAAATCATGTATGCTAGGTAGGCGATGAGATATGGAATATGACATAAGTATCATCCAACGAGCTAGGTAGGCGATGACATGTATGTGTGTAGATTTATTTTAATGGTGTTTAACTGATCAAAATATTAAAATATTATCAAAATTTCTATAATTTTCGAGGAAAAGAAACAATCTAATCAAACTAACAGATCACCACCAATCTGGGTAATTCCAAAAACCAAGATAGCCACACTCCTTAACCTATGTCCCTATGTCCGAATAGGGTAACACCAGTCTGGGTAATTCCAAAAACCAGGATAGCCACACTCCTTAACCTATGTCCCTATGTCCGAATATGGTAACATTTAAGATGGAAAGTTGCATGCATAGCTCTGAGCATGTTGGAGCACATATTCGTGCATATAACCCACTCGGTGAATACGGCGATCTGCTCATAGAGAGAAATTGCGTAAGTATTGTTGATATTAATATTTTCCCAAAATTAATCGCTGTACGCAGGGCAAGGCAGAGCTAATAATAATGAGATGATGAAATTGAACCCAATCACATGAAATGGAATTAATTCGAAGAAAGGCTTACGATATTATCTGTCTTTTCATACCACTAAAAGATTGTCTCCGAAAACTTTGATGTTTCTTTTGAAAGCGAAACTTTGCAGATTTTTTGAACTCTATAAAATGACTAGTGGATAAATGTTGGCTTAATGGCCACCAACTACACAAACCAGTAGATAAATGTTGGCTTAATGGCCACCAACTACACAAACGATTGTTGGTAAATAATTTAAAGAAACTTAATTAGATCTTAAGTTACCATTGATCAAATTAATGACATACTTTGGAGGAATAATTTCACAGTCAAAGCCAACCCTTGAAAGTCCGTTAAAACCCTAATCACAATATGGGTACAATAATTACTCATTAACATATTGGAACAAGCTCGGATTGGATTGGATACAAGTACTTTCGATAGATGGATAAGCTTGGATATTATTAGAAATACCAGTTACCTCTTCCCGTGTACTTGTCCGATCTGAATCAATGATATTGTTTTTGTAATTAAAAATTATGTCCTCCTTGACGCGAGATCATATTCTTATTGCCCAGCAGATCGAACTTCTTCTCGGCGGCCTCCACATCATTGAAAAGAAAGTCGGCCATCGTTGAAAGAAAGTTTCTGCATCGATATATTGGCTTGCAGCGCTTTCTGACATAATCTTCTGGAATATAAACATCCATAGCCAGATATATGGAAAATCTGCAAGATGTTGCTGCTGGAGGTTATCACAAAAACTGAAAAGAGCCACATCCATATATTGGCTTGCAGCGCCTTCTGACATAATCTTCTGGAATATAAACATCCATAGCCAGATCTATGGAAAATCTGCAAGATGTTGCTGCGGGAGGTTATCACAAAAACTGAAAAGAGCCAAGCTGCAATTAAAGCTTAATTAATTAAAAGCACCAGAAATAAATAAAATAACGCACTTAAAAATTCAAATTTAAATTCACTTTAAATAGGTTTTCAACATTAATTTCGCCACACTGGATTACGTGCTGTATGACTGCAAACATTACTTATTTGCCATCATGCCCTTGGGGATCATCTGGCATCAGCATAAGCTATGGATGATGCGTCAGAGACTCAGAGTCCTTCGTTATATCAATGGACTTATGCCGAATTGAATTACATGCCTCGAGGAGGACTTATGCCGAATTGAATTACATGCCTCGAGCTCCTCGCTATTGGGTAGACAATGACAGATGATGTCAGACTTAACACAGGCTTCCGGCTGGTAAAGTTTTATGTTAGGTAGCTAACGATGGTCTAAGGCGCACGATGTCTAAGGCTTTGGGTGAGCAATTGGAGGTCTCTCGTCCCGGGGCAACCAATGCATCGCGGAACGACCAGCACCAAAAAAGCATCCGGAGAAGCAGCCCTAGCACTCTGGAAATAATGAAAGTAATGGAAAAAAGAGGATTGATCTCTTTCTGCACGCCGTAGCGGCTTCGTCCAATCGACCGTGAACTTCTCTTATTGGAAGATTCGACCTCTTGCTCAGGAAGAGAAAGCATGAGGGCCTCTCAACTCCTATATGACTTCAACCATGAAGAAAATCCGAACGGACCAAATCTGAATGAAGAAAATCCTCTCGTACCTACCTGGCAAAGAAGGGACGCGACCAAGCGAATCGGTACATACAATACCAGGGGAGTGGATCAGTCGCATAAATGGCTAAGACTTCGCATCCGCATATCCAGCGGGCTAGCTCGCTACAGCTGAAAATAACTGGCATATTCGACGGTGATTAGTCTCAGATCCGATCGCTCGCATAAACAACAGAGATAACTTGCCTATCAGCGTAATGACTTGCAGATCTTGCTGTGATAACCCGCTTAAACACTGATAATTCGTATATTCGATGCTGATAAGTCGCAGATCGGCTGATAACTCGTATATCCTATGATAACTCGCGTATCAGATTATAAATCGCGTATCCCACGATGATAATTCGCGTAACTCCAGTGAGAGCTCGCATAACGAGAATTAATCTGCATATTCCACCGCGATTACTAATATATCCGGCTGAAATACTCGCGCAAACGGTAAAAACAAGTCGGGTATCAGCGTAATGATCAGCATATCATGAACTGATAACCACGTATCACTGAATAACGCGCTTATCTGGTGGGCATAAGTGGCATATCAGCTTAGTGATGCGAATATTCTGCAGTTATAATTCGCGTATCGAAAGATTACTGCGAATCCACTGGTGATAATGCACTTTTCACCCGATAACTCGCGTAACCACTGGTGATAACCAGTCGTATATTTTGTTGAATTAGGTGATAATTCGCGTAAATAGCATACCTATTGACGATAACCGCATATCCCAGGCGGTTAACTCGCGGCCGGCAATTGCATATTTTGAGACGATAATCCGCGTATTCGACTGAATTTGATGGCATAACCGAGAAGTCGTATATGCGGCGAGATATAACCCACATATCCAGTTCTGCGCGACCTTAACTTGAGAAAGAAAAATGGCCATGCAGGTCGAAAGGTCCTACCTCCTTCAGTTTAGCTTGAACGCCACATACCAGTCGATTCAGAAGATCGGATTCTAATAAAACTGGAGGCGTGTAAACCATTATGCAGAGAGGAAAGGCGGAAGGGTTTTGGTCAAAGTTTCAGCTAACACAGCCTCCATTCACTACTGATGTTGGAGTGCCCTTGAATCTTTGTAGAATGGGAGCATAGGTAGGGTTTGTAGGTATATCTTTAAAAACTGGTGTCTCTAAAAGATCTGAGATTTCCACAGCTATCTTATCTATTACACAGTTCTCATTCTGAAATTTCTACCAATTTTCCTCTAATGTGACTTGGCCTCTCAGAGAAGGTAATGGAGTTTCCAAGAGAGTTTTAGAATTGATGTGACTTGGCCTCTTGTATAAGGTAATGGAGTTTCCAAGGCAGGTTTAGAAATAATTTTACACCGACTAGTGGAAATGGGCTTCATCGTCTACTGTCCTGTCGAAATTGAAGTATTGTTAGTTTGCATCTGATTATATTAATATGTGATGTCTAAACTGTAATGTGAGGTAGAAATGTATAATTATTTAAATATAAAACCTGGTTTATAATTATTTTATTATAAAAT
>APFE030571727.1:9361-35036 GCA_000404065.3 Pinus taeda
GCCTTCGACGTCAGTTTTCATCATTGACTTGCGATCGAAGGATTCCATGAAATGTTCGACATCGACTCATTCATTCACATCTCATGGATTGTGCTCGGTACTTTGAGAACCATTGACATTACTGGTGGTCTCTCTCACACTTGTTAACAGTTTACATCATTGACTGGTAATCAAGTGGATTCTACCATGTTCGACATCGACTCGTTTATTCACATGGCTAGAATCACACCAATTTGGGAAGTAGAGATGAAGACCCTGGATTTAGTTTCCACCATCTAGGATGCGAGGAGTTTTGTATTCATTATGTTGTAGACCAATTATAAACAGATGGTTGCGTCCATACTATGTCTACAGGAGTCTATGATTATGATGTATTATGAAATCATTCCTGTATCAGAATAGTTAGTCTGTTAGTTAAAGTTTTGATCTGAGTATGGGAATGCCTACCTCAGCGATGATATAATATTATACATGTATTTTGTGTTGAAAATTGCAGGTTCTGACTAGGCTCTCCACGAGATAATCCTTGAAATGATAAAGTTCTTCACCCTTCCTAGATGATATAAAACCCTTATCTATTACAGGCTTCGCACTTTAGGGGGCAATCTGTTACACTAAAATTTGTCACCATGACTATCTGCAGTTAGTATGGCTCCATCAACAGTCATACTATCCTCCTTGTCAAGCCTTATACCTCTGCTCTCCATGTCAAACTTCAAGAAAGTGAGAAAGTCATTAAAAGACATGTTTATCTCTGGGTACGCAGGTTCTCTCTACCTTGCCTGCGTGTACGCATCCCAAGCTCATTGTACCTGCGTACTTGTACGCTCTGTAAGTCAAGGGTTGGGTGCGTACCCCTGTAAAGGTCAAAAGGCGCGAGTTTCATCTTAAAAAAGTTACTTGTGGTCACTTCTAGAGCATTCTAGAAGATTGTTTGACGTGTATTGAGCGCCTCCAGATGGTTCATGCATCCCTTTGATAGAGGAACTTATCCCATCAAGAGAGGAGCTACCCCATCCAAAAGAGGGAGTATCCCATTGATGTTGGAACTGAATAACTTCCTCTAGAACACTATAAATACAGGCATTGGGCCAAGGGAGGGGAGTTTGAAAGCTGAACATTCCAAAGGGTAGATGCTGCTGGAATTAGGAATTCCATTGTAAACTTGTGAGGAGAGATTACCATCCTTTCTAGTTCATTTGGAAGTGGGTGAGCTTGTCAAAGTAGAGGAAAACTCTTGCTGGACCCTGGGAGGAACTTGCACAACACCAAGGCTTAGGTTGTAATGGTTTCTTTTTTGTTTCCTAAATACAAATAAGTCCATTCTTCTCAATGATTTGTTGTTAATGAATTGTTTCATATACTCCTTGGTCTATATGTTGAATATGCTTTGTTTTATGGAATATTCAGGTGTTATGTAATCGTTTCATTGTTAGTGTATGCAGGTTTTAAAGTGAAGGAGGAGCTCATCTGGATCGACGAGGTTGGACTACTGCAACAAGTGTTGGACTTGAGGTAGGATCGAAAAACACTTGGCTTCTCATAGAATAATGTATGTTTAGAGAAGGATTGCTCTTAATTGTCTTGTTTGTCACTAGAGAGTCTTAGACTCCTAGGGAGGTTAGTTTTGTCAGCAAAAATAACTCTTTCCGCATGACAGGAAGGGTATGATTCGGGAAGCCAACATGACCTTGACGAATGGGCAACACTATGCATGGTTTGTAGCATCACTAATGCCACATCTAAGGAATGCACTGTCACAACAGAAGCTATCCACTTAGGCCGAGGTATTGGAGATTTCAATGAGACTGCACGAGACCTCGCTACAAGATCCTAACCTAGGAGTCCAAGAGATACACGTGCAGTTGAAAAACTTGTGCCTTGAGATGCAAAGTTTGAAACAAGATAGGACAACTCACCAAAAAGCACGGGAGGAGGTATGGTGCATAAAGCGCAAAGGCCAAGGACATGACAAGGACCGTTTTCCAGTCTTTTCCAAATACCTTGGGGGAGGAGGACCAATTCCATTGAGACCAGAGACACAAGTAGGACCGAGCGTGGTGCCTGCATTATGGTGCATGATTTATTAGATAGGAGGGAAGCATGGTATAGGTAACTACCATCTATTACAGAAGTATACGTAGATTTCCCAGTAGTTGTTCTATAATTTCTGCAGGTCAGTAGGCCACGATGAGTGCACATGTAGAAGTTACGAACTGATGATGGATCAGACTCCTACCTACAAAGTTTAGACCAAAATGTGCACCCTCGATCAAAATGTAGGGATGGCATGCACTGGATTCAGCGACGTGGACGAGGTCGAGGAGGAATGGGACTAGCAAGAGGTTCTGGCCAGCTGATTTATTACAATTGCAAAGGGGTAGGGCATTATGCCCACATTTGTACAAATCTGATGAAAGCATCATGTTTATATTGTAGTGAGTTTGATCATGAGACGTAGGAATGCCACACGTTGATAGCAAGGTTGCATGATAAAGGAACACTCCAACATCCCCCGACTTAGAATCTACAAATGATGAGGTCTGAGCCGCGCAAGGAAGACCTCAATGTAAACATCGTGCTCCGAAGTGGTATCACAAAGGGAGATGACAAAGGCAACCAACCTGAAGAGAGTACCTTGGTTCATAAGGCTCCAACAAAGGAACCAAAATTTGATTTGGACTATGCTAAGGAGGCATCCATGGAAGCTAATAAGAGCTTCGTGGAGGCCTCCACTTCAGGTAGTAAAGACATACTAGAATGAGAAATGGACCCATCAATGCTCACTACCTTTCTGGAGACACACATGAAGTTGCTGCATGACAACAAGGCTATGAAGGGGCTGCAATAAATCATAACTAGATGTGCTGGGACTACGCCAAGAGAACCACACGTAGTCTACAAGCTCGGGAAGCACACAATGCGAATAGGAAGAGAGATTAGATTGACTACCCAAATCAGGGAATATGAAATGGATCAAGTGATTTTGGATCTAAGATTGGACGCGAACATCCTACCAAAGTAGACATGGAAGTGCATGGGTAGGCTGCATTGCAATGGCTTCCTATTCAATTGTGAATGACGAACCAGAAAAAGATCCTACCTATGGGAAGATTGCAAGGAATAATGGTAGATTTCAAAGGTGCGAGCACGCTTGCAGATTTTGAAGTGATAGAGATTGTTGATGACAACAATCCCTATCTCGCACTACTGGGAATAGATTAGGCCACTGACATGAATGGAGTGATAAATCTAAAGAAGTGCAAGATGATTTTTGAGAAAAAATCATTGCACATAGTGGTACCTTTAGACCCTATGGAAAGATCACGCTACACAGAACCAGTGTCCAACTACGAGAGCATCGACGATATAGATTGTATTTACAAGATAACCATGTGGGAGTAGGACTAGGTGAATCCAACAGTGATGGCAGGATTTCTTGGGAACGCGAAAGCTCCTACACCTTAGATTCGGCCGAGGAAATAGAACGATGGCAGAACCGGTTACACGAGGTAACCACGCTCAACTGCATTATGATGATAAAGTCACTGCATTGCGTGGACACAGAGGTAAGAGATCTTCCTATGTATGATAGGTTGAGCGAGGTGGATTACTTCCTGAACAAACATACAAAATAAGTGTCGAAATAGCAACAGTTCAATGCTCTGAAATTGGTACTATTCGTTATGCCCACAAGGTGGTGGGGTACACGTCAAAGAAATTTTGAGGACTAGTGTAAATGCAGAAGGATGATGTATGTACAGTTTGGGATGCCTCAAATGTGGATGAAAGTTAGGTATAAGGGGTGAAACAGCATGTGTACCCACCTCTCCAGATGGGTACAATTGTATGGTGTGCAACCTGCATGAATGCACACCATCCTCGCGATAGGAAACATGACCAACAAGCAGGAGAGGGAAAGACAATGGCGTGAACAATGACCATGAAGTATGATAAGACTAAGCATGCTAGAGATTATCCACATGGAAGCCTTTGATAAATTATGTGAAGCACTGAACGCGGCCACAATGTGAAGCGAACAGACTCGGGCTTTTGTGTACTAGCGGTTCTATGGGATTATAGGACCATGCGTAAGACCTTGACCGCACGGGCACTTCTGAAGCTAAAGTATGAAGTAGAGGTTGTAATCCCTATGCATCATACAAAGCCTACTCCACACATAGTAGCACCCATAGATATGATGGTTTGCGAAGCTTGGAAAGAAGAAATCACACAGTTGCAACAGACAGAATTCATGGGACTTGAGGAAGAAATCCAACAGTGAACCTTAGACTCCAAGAAATTGAAGAAGACAAGGTATGGTTAAGAAAGAAAAGTGCGCTAGTGGACGTGGAAGTCAAGAAGTTGGAGGATGAGATAAAGGAAGAGTTTCTCACCGAAAAAACTAGGATGGTAAGGCAAGGTGTGTACGATCATACTGACAAGTTTGAGAACTATTGTCATGAATTGATTAGTCTGATGCCTTGGCTAGGACCACATATTTCTAAGCATCGTTACTAGGGTAGCGCATTGCAAATGATGGAGTGAACAATCCGACCATAACAAAACAGGGTGGGGATGCTCTAGGAATCAGGACAGACGACAGGATGGAACTCTACATGGGTGGTGCAACCACCTGACTAGCCAAGGAAAGCACAATCTAAGCACTCCAAGCAGATGGAAGGGAGCGTGGGACTATAAAATATCCTTCTTGGGAGCTGCATGATGGTGGAGATGCGCGTAGAAGCAGAGAGTCACAAGGTCCATGACCATGCATGGGGGCTTGCGCTGCTGCACGGGTTGGTGAGAAAGTGACCGTTGAAGTCACTATTCATGATGGGATGCTTGACTTGAGGCCAAATAGAGTGGGCAGAAAGCATTTAAGATGTGATTTATGGGCAAGATTTGGGAGAATCTTCCACCAAGAAAGTATTAATAAACTAGAATTGGGGGGAAAAGTCGAATTCAAATTCAAAAAGCGCTATAAAATACAAATGACTACCTAGTGAACAACACTTGGTCATTTGTGAATTGAGTGATTGACCAGAGCCCTAAGTATTTTGAGTTGAGCGTTGATTAAGCCCCTAACTTTGCGAGTGATAGATTGTAGCACATATACAATGACAACAACTAAGGATGGTTTGGGGAAGAGGTGACTACTGGTGAGGCCATGCATGACCTAACTATGGAGGATGTTTCAGAAGGTGTTGGGATTGTGGAAAAAATCTTGAAATCACCACGTATGCCAAGACCCAAGAAGGATAAACAAGCAATGGCTCTGGTATGTGTGTCCCCGCAGATTCCATTGTGCAGCAAACTGTTGATAGAGGAGAAAGGGAGAGTTTTCAGTATAGAAATAGACAAAGAAGAAGAATATCTACAGGTGTTACAGAACCATTTGGGCACATCAAATCCCAACATCCAGATCATTGTTTTAAGGCTCATCAAACCCTAATTCCAGTTGCTTCATGCCCTAAACAAGTAACCCCTTTGAATGCCTCCTTCCCAGGCAAATTCATGACTTGAAGACATCCAGAAATAGCCTCTAGAGGGACTAGTGCAGGTAATCCCTTATGACGATGCACTGCAAAGCAGTTAAGTCCACTACGAGGGTGCTCTGCAGAGCACTTAGGTTTCCTTTCACGTAGACTGGGCGAGAATGAGCAAAATTCACATAGGGTTTGGGGAATATTCTTATCTATTGGAGTCATCTCGAAGTTTCCCTCATTTATCAACTCCTATGAGCTTGAAAATGGATGAGGAATGAGTTAGGGTGCATCCAATCCTCTCATCCCTTCCTCCATGGAACTAATTCTAAGTGTAGAAGGCCATTCAATGCCACTATTAATGACAAAATATCCTTCATTTTCCTATAAATTAACCACTCATCTAAGTGATGAGGGGCTGGATTATGCTGAAATTCAAGGAGATAATGCTACTATGAGATTTGGCTTTGAAGAAAGTATTGTGATGGTACAAGTTTGTCATGCTTTTGATGTGATGTGGGTGGGATCCAAGCTAGAGGAATGTCTTTGAATCAGACATCGATGGTGGTAATTCGTTCTTCCATCTAATAAAATGTTTGAACCTTTCTCCATATGTTTGTATTGTTTCATAATGCTTATCTGTGTGAATTGTATCTGATTCCTTTCAATTATATTCAATAGATTGTATGCTTTGATCAGTTTTTGTCTTTTGTTGTGTTTACAAGGTGCTTCTCAAGCAGATTAAGTACATGAAGGAGCAATGGAATCGATACAAGGGAGACAAGAGGAAAGTGGAACTACAAATAGGACTTCTATCTTCTCATCTTATCTATTTCTTATAGGAAAAGTCTAAAACACTTTAAATTGTTGTTCTAGATACAACTACTTATCTAGGGAATTAGTATTTATCCATAGATGCTAAATTCTCCGAAAAAAATTAGCGACTCCACTGGGGAAAATCCTCTTTCCTAGTAGCTTATCCACCTCCGCAAACATCCTTGTAAAGCTTATTTGTGTTCATAGATTGTAATTCAGCTCTTTACATTGAAAAATTGGTCAAAACTATGTAAAATTGCCTCTTGAAATGGCTTACTATCACCAGCACAGGCTTGTGAGGGACACAATGTGTTACAAAGCACCCTTGGCTTAGGTACAATGCTTTGAAGTGCACTGTCTCCCACTCTGGGTTGTGCTGATCCTCCTAGGATCAGTTTCCCACCTTTGGAAAGAATTTTTTCCAACTTTCCTCTATTTGATTTTTTGTTGATTGGTCAATGAATGTTATGTCTCAGAAAATGAGTTTTTATCTCCTGGTCTAGCCCAATTTTGATTGGATTGATTAATGTTTCTTCATGTTTTTTTTGTCATTATTGATCAATAGTCAAAATTAGGATACAATTGACTAATCTTCATTCAAAAGAAAGTGTCATAAAGTCTTCTCTTTCTTGGAATTAGAACTGTTGTGAAAGTCTTTGTTCTTATGAAAGATTGATTGATTGTATGTGCATATTTCCTTTTGTTCATATTCACATTAAGGAAATCGAAATTAAATACATGCATGTTGCATTGAAAAAGTTTGTGTGTGTTCATAGGAATAGTGTAGGAAAATTTCATTTAGATTGTGCTCTTTTCTCTTTGATCGAAAGAAATCTGATTGCTTTATCCCTCAGTAGCTAGGATTTTCATCGTTAAATTGAATGGAAAGAATGCTTATCATGATAATTTCATTCCTAGGAATTTTAGAATACATCACGTGGTGAACTTGAAAGGAAAATTCCTAAGAAAGATCAACATAAAATTAACATCAGTTTACCTAATGGAGCATGTCATTAATGAGAACATTTACTGGCTCGAGGCTAGAGACATGTTCCAACATCGTAAAACAAAGTAGTTGTCACTAACTTGTTTGCAATACATCTCGAGTGTGATACCTCATTCCACATACGTGAGTATATCATAGCTCATCCACATACCTTCGGGTATATAGGGCGCTATTACAGTACGTAAAGTATATGGGAATGCTCTCACTGTGTGGTTTTGAATTAGACATCGCTTATACGGACTGGGCCTCCATGTAACTTCAGGTATATATGGGAGGAAAACTCTATGTTTCTATCCAGCCTTAAGTAACCGAGTCGGCTGCCTTGTAAACTGTGATACACCAAACACAACATTCAGGGAGATTGCCTGCCCGTATTTCTTGGTTCCCCAGGAGGTATTCTGCAATTCATGGTTTCTTGTTAATCCTTTTGCCTAGTATACCCCTTTTTGTTTATTTATTTTTTGATAATAAAATTAATCAGCAATCATGGAGGAACATCAACCCATACCCCATCATTCATAGAGAACAGCAAGCAAACCACATTTGCCACCTGAAGTGACACCTATTCAGACAAAGCGGTCTCGCTTAACTAAGCCTAGTACATCAAGAACTCCTAATTCTTCATCTGAATTACCTGAATCATCTATTTCGTTAAGAACTGAGACTCCGGTTACTCCAACCATTTCTGGTATACCTGTTTCTGAAGAAGTTTCACAATTACCTGAGGACATTAGCATTGATCCTAGTGAAACAATAACCGATATTGTTCAACAACAAGTTGATCCTCAACTTGAAGTTTCTCAACAAGAAAGTACTTTTGAACTTGAATCAGTTCAACCACAAGTTAATCCAGAACCTATCGCAGTTCAAACAAAACTTACATATGAACCTGAAGTTGTTCAGGAACCTCTTTCTGAAACTGTTTTTCATTTACCTGAACATGTAGACTTCGAAATTGAACATTTATAAGTTGTTACTTCACTGGAGGATGATCAACTGGTTACTCCTCAGACATCAGTAACTACTAAAACTTCAACTTTATCAACACCAGAAATCTTTTACGGACCTGATGGTGAAGTTCTTCCAACAGGTCTAATTACTATAGAGGAAGAGTTGGAAAATATTATACACCTAGAACCCCTTTCCACTTTGGAACTGGCCTTTATATTTTCCCTCATACTCTTCATTTTACTGCTCCATTTGATCTTGCTTATTTTCAAGTACCCGTCGATTCTTTAGGACAACTTTTGGGTCAGTTAACTATGGCTGAACAACTATCAACATCTCAGATTGTATCATATGATGTAGTTGCTGCAGAATCTGCTGTTGCAACCTCCTTAATGTTTTCTACCACACTTGAGTCACACCTATATAGTGAACCATCCATCCTAGTTGGTTACCAATATTTATCTGCAACCCACTCAGGGGTTGCTTCTACACCATGGTCATCACCCATGACCTTAACTGGAATTTTACCTAGTTCTTCTCTAACAAGAAATCAACAGTTTGATCTTGCATATCAATATCAAGCTGCGCAATCTGGTAAACAAATACCTATGTATCCATTAAATACTGGATTGCCACCATATGGAGAGAAATATGCTTATTCACCGTATCCTCCTTATTCTGGATGACCATCATATGGTAATATACTGCAATATTCAAGTCAATCTAGAATTAGAGTTTGTCAATGGCAACCAACAATGCTAGTTCAACCCAGGCTTGCATGTCCAACACAACCAATGCAAACTGTGCTAGCTATTCCTACTACAACTATTGTTACTATTGTACCATAGTCATAAGTTGAAACTGTTGTTTCTCAACTAGTACAAACGGATCCTTCTACCTTGCAACCACAAGTTTCAAGTCAAGAAGTTCAAAGTCCTCAAGTTGTTTTACAAAAACCACTTGTTTCCGGGTTTCAGCAACAACCTCGGGTTAGTATACCCTTATCTGGACTGACCCAAGCTTACACTGGTATAGTTTATTCACAACCTAGCCAACCTTTCATTGTTGGGCAACAAAAACTGTTAAATCAACAACAATTGTACCAACAACAACAATAATTGATTCAACAACTGTGGCAATGTCAATTTTTAACAAACCCAATTCTAGCAATTCCAACCCCAATTTGGAGTTTCTCAACAAGCTCAACATGGGTTTGGTCAATATCAAGCTTACCAAGGTCCTGGTCAACAAGGCTTTACAGGTTATGGACAACCACAAATTCAACATGGTTATCAACAACCACCTTATGATAGTTTTGTTCAACAAAAACCATACCAAGGTTACCAAATGCAGATGCCCTATGTCGATATGAAAATACCTACTTCTTAGGAAATTCCATCATATCTTAGGTATGCTCAACCTGACTTGAATCGAAAATTGTCATTTGTAGCAACTTTAGAATTACCATATTTAAATCGACTCACTAATGATATAATCTTGTATGCACCTTGGTGGCCGATAATTCGGCATAAGTTACCATCTGACATTCCAAAATTTAATGGAAATCCTGGAGAGGACCCATCAAATCATGTCATGACCTTCCATTTGTGGTGTTCATGAAACTCCTTAAATGATGATTTGGTTAGACTTCGTCTTTTCCAAATAACACTTACTGGTCAACTGCTAAATGGTACATTGAGTTACCAAGAGCTTATTTCGACAATTTCACTACTTTAGCCACTACATTTTTGACAAACTTCCAGTTACCCATTCAATATGAGATTGGAACAGAACTCCTAGCCAACTTTAAATAGACTACTTCTACCTATATATCAGATCATATTCATGAGTGGTGGTGTCATCGTTGAATGGTTAAGACATATGTTCCCAATCAGCGTTTAGCTTAGTGGTTCATAAAATCCATGTTGCCATCAATCACCGAGGATGTGGAAAAAGGTGGAGTTGTCACAGAAGATAAATTAATTGCTCATGACCAATACTTGGATTCAATTTACACACAATCTAGAACACTTTATGATAAAATTCCCAATGCACCCCAACCAGCTTTCACTGTTCCTCCTCCTCCACAATCGAGTAAGGACTCTCATTCTGGTGATGGAGTGATTGATTCTTCGAGCATGCAAGTGGCAGGGAGACCAATTGGACAATCCCTTTTCATTACCAATCAAACTACCAATCGTCAGAAAATTATCTTACTTCTAAGATTAATGTTGTGTCATCTGACAAAGGCAAAAATCCAAAGCAACCAGGAAGCAAGAAAAAGAGCAAAAACAAAAAGAAACAGGATAATTCCCCACCAGAGAAATCATCTGATTCCTTTGCTTCAGCAAGGAAACCTAATTATCCATGTCTAATCTGTAATGATGAGCATTTTATGAGATATTGTCCACACCAATCTGAGGTCTCTAAGCTTTTAAAGACTTCAAACACATCGGCAGTTTTGATTGATCCCTCTCCAAACTCAGAGAGACATTTGGTTGCAATAGACCATGGTTCCGCATCCCAAGTACTTATGTTATCCATAACAAAGCCACAAAATGAAGTTTTAGTGTTAATGAGAAGCAAATATTATGGAAATCCATCGTTATTGTCAAATAATCAGGCCATTGATCAACCTAATCCTTCAACTTTGACTTCATTTGAAAATATTCCACCTATTGTACCAGAATTGATAATAAAACCACCAAAGGGAGTTGTGCAAAACTTGACATTTAACCCTCGGGCTCAAGCAACTCAGAATTATAACATAGTGGAAGATCTTGCTCAATCACCTTTTGCTATGTTGACACTCAAGGTGTTACAGAATTGCCCCTCCCAGAAGCAGGCTTTACTATCAGCAATAGGCGGAATAGATACTACATATTTTAATTGTGTGGTTTTTAACCATGCAGGATATACACCACAGTTAAGAACGCAGTTAGCTTTCCTAATTCAAGTAAAAGCTCTCAATAAGAATGTTCACCAAACTATTATTGATGAGTGGGCATCTACTTGCATTATGTCAATGAGCTGCTGGAAAACAGTTGGTTCACTGTCATTGTCATGGTCACCAACCACGTTGAAATATTTTGACGAAAGAAAATATAACCCTTGTGGTATTTTGAGTAACCTACAAATTGAAATAGAGGGAAAAACAATCACTATTGAAGTTGAGGTAGTTGATGGACCCCTTGATTAAAAAACTTTACTTGGAAGGCCATGGGTATATGATATGGTTGTCGTGGTTTCCACATACTTTCATACTATTGCATTCCCTTTTAAGGGTGGAATCACAATCATTGATCACCTAGCCTTCTTTGCCAATATTTCATAGGGTACAGGAAGCATTCCATTGGTACATGGACCCCCATTGTCGCTTCAAAGTGTCTAAGTAGGTCTCTTTAAAGATCCTTCCTAATGGGTAGTTTTACCCTACCATCACCATCTGATTTGGTGGAACTGGAAAGAGTAGATACTTGTAATATGATTTCCTCCACCTCATCTGACTTAAGGATGATTACCAAAAAGGTTGAAGTTGATAGCAATATTGAGGTAATGTTGTTAAGCCCCATTGAATAATCATAGCAATAAATTTTTTGGGCTTGTGCAACAAACCCAAATCCGTACTCAACAATTTTATGGGTAGACCATTCGTTAGAATATGGTACTTCTTTGGATCCTTTTTCACATATACATTCTACGAATGAAGGAATTGTCCAATCAATGATGATAGGAGAAAAACCATGGGAGTATCATCATCATCATTCCCATCTTCCAACTGATGTCGAAGATTATTCAAATGAACTAAACCATCTATCAGTCGTTGATTTCCTATCGAATTTAGTTTTCATAGACACAATAGAATATGAGTGAAACTTATCAAATATTGAAGAAAATATTTATATTAATATTTCAACCAAGCCTAATATTTTAGAGAATATTCATGTCGGAAAATCTTGTTCTCCATCAGAAATCGATAATTACTGTACTCTCTTTCATGAATTTAGAGATATATTTGCATGGTCTTACGAGGAAATGCCAGACATTGACTCTAGTATTGTTGAGCACGAAATGAAAATGTACCATGATGTTAAGCTAGTTCAACAACAACTTCAACTGGTTCATCCAAAGAAAGCCATTGCAATTAAAGCAAAAGTTGAAAAACTTTTGTTGGCTGGGTTTATTTACCCTGTTCCTTTTACTGACTGGGTTTCCAACATTGTTTGTGTCATGAAGAAATAAAGAACAATATGAGTGTGCGTCGATTATAGAGATGTAAATCAAGCATGTCCAAAAGACAATTATCCTACTCCTTTCATCGACCAAATTATTGATGAATGTGCTGGGTGCGAAATATTTTCAATTATGGATGGTTTTTTCAGTTACAATTGAATCAATATATGCCCACAGGGCCAATCGAAAACAACTTTTATTTTTCCATGGGACACATTTTCCTATAGGGAGCTCCCATTCTATTTGAAGAATTTTGGGGCCACTTTTCAGAGGGCAATGAATTATGCCTTCCATGACATTCAACACATTGTTCAACCTTACATTGACGATTTACCTGCTCATTCACGAAAACGAACTAATCACCTGCAAAATTTGAGAGCAATATTTTTACGGTGTCGACCCTACAAGATATGACCCAATCCACACAAATGTGTGTTTTGCATTGGTTTTGGTCGATTGCTTTGTAGTGTCTAGAGAGAGGATTCAACTCGATCCATTAAAGGTTTAGGAAATTCTAGATTTGCCTCCACCTACAAATCTTTTATAGTTACAGAGACTCCAAGGGAAAGAAAAATTTATGAGGAAGTTCATTCCTAATTAAATTGACACGGCTAAATGTTTTACACATCTTTTGAAAAAGGATACACCCTTCCATTGGGATCAGGTTGCGCAAGCTTCCTTTGGTGGTCTTAAAGATTCCTCGATTAGAGCTTCATTAATGTACTCTCCAAATTATCAAAATGACTATTACCTATATCTCGCCACTGTAGATACAACCATTGGCATGGTTTTAGTCCAAGAAGAAAATGGGATTGAACATCCAATTTATTACTTGAGTTGTAATCTCAATGATACAGAAGCAGGTACTCTTATGTTGAGAAACTAGCTTTCGCAACTATGCAAGCTATTCAAAGATTTCGCCATTACATCCTGTTGCGGAAAACAACTGTCATTTTAGATTGCAACCCTATGACATACATTTCGTGACGTCAATTACTAGGGGGAAAATACTCAAAATGGATAGTTATTTTACAGGAGTTTGATTTGGAATTCATCGTCCAAATCAAAGAAATTGCTAGTTTTCACTGAGTTACTATGTGACCTCCCCTCAACCTCCATTGATTCAACATCTGAACCATCAATATTGGATGAGTCTCTATTTCTAATTTTTTCATCTGACGCATGGTATGGATATATACTAATCTATCTCCAGACCCAAACTTTCTAGCAAGATACCTCTTGCTCACAACAACAGCGTATTCATTACCAAGCCAAAGATTATTTGATCATTGGTGACACACTTTACTGTCATGATATCAATGTGGTTTTACAGAGGTGCATCATGCATGAGGAAGCCGAGAAAGCATTGAATTATTGTCATTCATGTGTCTGCGGTGGACACTTATCTGGATATGCAACTGCACAAAGAATTCCCTGTGCTGGTTACTTCTGGCCAACTATATTTAAATATTGTATTATTGTTGTCATAAGTTGTCATGCATGCCAGATATATGACCGAAAAATAAGATTACCACCTGCACCATCCATCCATTTGTTGTTGTTGGCCCATTCACCAAATGGGGCATTGACTTTATGACATGTAACCCCACCTCGGGCAGGGGGCATGGGTATATTATAGTCGTTGTTGACTATTTTACCAAATGGGCCAAGGGGATGCCAACATTGAATAACAGTGGCAAAATGGCTACTATTTTCTTTTTTAACCATGTGGTTGCCCAGTTTGGTGTACCACAAGCCATAGTTACAGATCATGGGTGCATTTTCACAATCACATGATGGATGAATTGACTTCTAAGTTAGGACTATCACATGATATTTATACCCCGTATTACCCCCAGGCGAATGGACAAGTTGAAGTCATCAACAAAGTCCTCAAGAGAATGTTGCAAATAATGATAGGGGTTTGTAAGAGAAACTAACACTTAATCCTATACTTTGCCTTGTGGGCATATCGAACCTCGGTGAGAAATGAAACTGAATTCACACCCTTTTAGTTGGTGTATGGCTTGGAATGAATCTTTCTGATACAATGCAAAATTTCATTGCTCAAACTCATGATTCACCTGTTATCTAACACTTCTAAAGAAGAAGCGCATTTCTTGGAATTAATCCATCTAGATGAAACCCGTCATGATGTCGCATTGGCTAATTGCATAAGAAACGTATTAAGGTGAAATATGATAGAAATGTCAAGCCTCATATCTTCTTAAAAGGTGACCTGGTCTTGCTTTATGATCATGAAGATGATAAACTTCGAGCAGAGAAATTCAGACCAATGTGGATGGGTCCTTATGTTGTCAGGAATGTTCTAGCAAAAGGAGCCTACAAGTTGGTAGATTATGATGCGATTCCATTGTTGTAGCCCTGAAACGGGTTGTAACTCAAATGTTAATATGCTTGATTAAGTGTAGTAAAACTCACTATATATATGCTTTCATTGCATGTGTGTGTGTGTATCGTTTAGATATTTTTATCTCGTTACTAATTCGCTTTGCATTTGTTGCAGATGTCAGAGTCTTTGGAGCCTTTCGTTAGATACGTTGATGGTGCTAGTCGTAGTACACAATATTTTTCTTCTGCAGCATGGGCTATTTTCACTCCAAGTGGCGAGTTAGTGAGTTTCCAAGTGATTTTCATCGGTCGATCAACAAACAATATCGATAAGTATAGCGCGTTGATTGAACTACTCTCTGATGTCATTTCACTTGGCATTTATCGAATCATAATTAGGCTGGACTCATAACTTGTTGTACTACAACTAACAAACATTTACACTGTCTGAAATCCAACAATTTTTGTACGTTCCTTAGAGTTCGTATTTTGGAAAGACATTTTGAACACATTCAATATCAACATATTTCCAGAAATATTAACACATTAATTGATTCTCTATTGAATTATGTGTTAAATACACATTTGAGACACATGTAAAAGTATTATTTTCAATTCACATCATTAGTTGAATAAGATTGCATATAACCATACAAAACTCTAAAATTAAAATAGATAGGTGTTTTAAGAGTTTTTACAAAACTTTTTCGCAAGACACATTTGTTCATCTAACCCAAAAAACTCAAAAATGCATACAAAATGTCCTAAGTAGATTTAGTGTGCTCATGGTAACAGGTCATAGCTTGTGCTATCATGCGTAAAAGCCTTTCCAAATGGTTAGGAACACCAATAGTGTGGCGTTGCATCCTCATAGGTAACGCCTCAATCCAGATATCCAGAATACCAAGAGTTAATCCCTCTATGTGATCCTGCAACTCTGCTAAGGTTTTAGCCAAATACAATTCCTCAAGAACTTCCCTCCTGATGTTTCTTTGTGTTGGCCCACCTGTAACATTTTGGAGTCCCGCAAGTCGAACAATACCCACATATGTATGCATAAGAGTAATTTTAGTTTAGTCTTGGAAACATTGAAAAACACAAAAAATATGTAGAAACTTGAAAAAATAAAAAAACACTTTGGTCAAACAACTTACCATAGCACCCCATTGCACTCCAACTGGTAGAATCAAATCTAGATCTCCACAGAAATCCATCCCTGAGTATGGATGCTTCTTGATAACAAGATGTTGTCACTCAAGCCAGCTGAAAAATGCAGGGGAGAAAATGATTGTTGACTGACCCGCATGTCGAGCCATCAATTCAACCCACCTATGCATACGTGAATCTCTAGGACCAGCGACACCCAGTGATACATGCTATGGTTGCATCAATGGGATTCTCTCTAAGGAAAAAGTAATTAAGATTGAACCATCATAGAAATTATTCATCTTACCACTTTTTTCCTTATTTAGTTGTTCTTTCAACAAAGAAAGCACAGCCTCGCACTAGTTGAAAACTTTTGGTTCTAGACACTCCAGTGCATATTGCATATAAGATTTGTTCGCCAGATGTAGTGTCACACTACTAGCCAACATTGCGATAGTGAAAATGATGTTTCTTAAATGAAAATAACCTACATCCCTGATATTTATTTTCTCATCCTTGCTAGGCTATGTACCTGGCCGACAAAACTATCTAAGATAATCTCTCATCGATTCACCTCCATGGGCAAATATTGAAAGTGAGATGGGGGCACCTCGCCTTGACAGTCCAATAAGAAAGTAAATATCCTCAATCGTAATAGGGACCATTTTGTCCCTAACGTGAAAATTATGATCTGTTAGATCCCATGCATGAACAAGGAACTGCAATAGTTCTATTTATTGCCTCATTCCAGACAACTTAAAGTATTTGAGTAACCCACAATTTATGAGGGCCTCAACTGTACCTGGGTCATTTAGGGCAACCATTTTTTGTTCTTCATGCTCTCTTTCTCACCATGTAATCGAAATTTTGATCCGATGAAATCCTGAAACACAATCATAAGATAAATTAAGATCCTTTCCATGCAAAAAACAGGACAAATTTTGGAGCAAACAACTACAACAAACTTAGGAAACTCACCCAGCGTAGCCTAGGCATAGAGATAGTGCATTGCAGAGCATCTAGTCTTCTATCTAGGTGCTCTTCGGCACAGTTTTCAATGTAAAATCCTGTGTTGATCCCAGGGAAAAAAATGAAACCCCAAGGGCCCCAAAAAACTATAAAATTTGCATGAAATGACAAAATAATGACTTGAAAAGAACGTAGAGATGTTTAGTTCCTACTTGGTCTGGATGGCTTGAGAAATGGTCAGCAGAATCTCTAGCAATCAGCTAGTGAAAATTGAGGTAAAAACTAAGCTTAGAGCACAAAACTGAATGGTAAGTTCTGAATGGTTAAAATGCCATGGTAAAGACTTGTTTTATGTTTATTTCATGTTCATTAATCGAGTAAACATTAGTACTTACCTATATTTTCCTGTGAAACAAATATTTTTAATCTAGTTGTTGATGTCTTAAGCAAGTTTTGCAACTGATTTACAGAATTCAACATGCTCAATTGTAAGTTGTACCTTTGACCATAGAGCACACTTTTATATCTTTTTCGATATCTATTAAAAATGAAAGAGGAACCCCCTTGGAGTCCTCTTTAAGCTCTTTTCAGAGTCTCTAAATATGAAAAGATTTCGAAGAACTTGTCCTTTCCATCTCATTAACGGATTGGAAATGATATCTCTCTTGTATTATTTTACACTTTTTAAGGCTTGAGAGATTAATTTACGAAAAATAACTTGTGGAGTTTTCTTTTTGTCCCTTTTCCAACTCTCTAAACATGAAAAGGATCAAGTTATCTTTATCATTAAACTCGTTAAAAACATCAAATAGTGACAAACGTGTCCATCTAGACAAGACTAAGTTTCACCTTTGCTAGACTCATTAAAACATCAAATAGTGATGGATTTTCCTGAAGGGTGAAATTATACAACAAGCATATGTTATCCTCCTGAAGCTTGATAAAATAAAGAGGTGCTACCCAGCAATGACTGGGGAAAATGGGAAAAGGGGAAAACCACATTATGGTAGCAGGTTGCTTTTGAACATGACGCTTTCACTCCATCACCATGACTATTTGAGTTGGGTTATTAGCTTGATGGTTATCATACCATTGGTCTATCATACCATCCATCACTTTGTTTTGCTTCAATGCTACCAATTCACTTTAGTGTTGCCGACATGTTCAGGATTAGTCATTCAGTCAAAATTCATCCATTGCAATACCATAAACCTTCATTTTCATGACCGCCATTCATGAACCTTGTGTTGTTAGTCAAATTCCATCTCTAGAATCAGTACACTCGTTTCGTGTTTTTGATGTTAGATACATCATGGCCCTCCTGCGATGAGTCGCTTCTTGTTAACATCAGCACATTATCCAAGAAGTTGACTTAGAAACACCCGTTCAGTAACTTGAGGCTTACATGCATCAATGACAGGTTTCTCTCTTCTGGTGATATGCATACATCAATGGGCTTCAACTGAAAGACTTTGTATGGTGTTTGACATCAAATCATCCATTCACATCATGCAAAATGTACAACAGTACCTTGAGGATCATTATCATTATCGGTGATTTCTCTCGCATCTGTTAATAGCTTACATCATTGGCTAGTAATCAGATGGTGTCTTCCCATGTTCAACTTCATATCACATATTCACATGGTTAGCCTCACACTTGAGCAAATGGTTGAATGAGATTGAAGACCCCGGATCTAGTTTCATCCATCCAGGCTACGATTTTAGGAGTATTAAATCATATGTACAATGGCTTTACATTGATGATCATTCCAATCATGGGTCTATATCTATAGCTGACTATTTATGTACATGTAAGGAAAGTTTATAAGCTGAGCATGGGTATGCCTTCCCTTAGTAATTCATGTAAAATCAAATATCATGATATATGTATTGGAATTGATGCAGGTCACCTTCCACTTTGATACCTCCTCATCACATCGTAAAGCATTTCATTCGACATTGGCATTTTTCTGACTTCACGCTTTAGGGGGCAGTTGTTATAAATCCATTTGGGAAAATCAAATCCCAACATCCAGATCAGTGTTTTAGGGCTCACCAAGCCCTAATTTTAGTTGCTTCATTCCCTTAACAAGTCACCCCTTTGAATGCCTCCTCCCTCGATAATTTCATGACTTGAGGACATCCAGAAATAGCCTCTAGAGGGACCAGCGCAGGTAATCCCTTATGAAGGTGCGCTGTAGAGCAGTTAAGTCCACTGTCAGGGTGCTTTATAGAGCACTTAGGCTTCCTTTCCCCTGTGTTGGGTGAGAATGAGCGAAATTCACATAGGGTTTGGGGAATATTCTTATATTTTGGAGTCATCTAGATGTTTCCCTCACTTATCAACTCCTATGAGCTTGAAAATGGATGAGGAATGAGTTAAGGTGCATTCGATCCTCTCATCCCTTCCTCCCTGCAACTAGTTCTAAATATGGAAGGCCATTCAATGCCACCATTAATGACAAAACCTCCTTAATCTTCCTATAAATTGACCACTCATCTAAGTGATTAGGCACTGGATTATGTTGAATTGCAAGGAGATAATACTACTATGAGATTTGGATTTGAAGCAAGTATTGTAATGCTACAAGTTTGTCATGCTTTTGATGTGATGTGGATGGGATCCAAGCTAGAGGATTGGCTTTGAATCAGACACCGATGGTTGTAATTCCTTCTTCTATCTAATAAAGTGTTTGAACCTTTTTCCAGATGTTTGTATTATTTCATAATGCTTACGTGTGTGAATTGTATATGATTCCTTTCAGTTATCTTCAATATATCTTATGCTTTTATCAGATTTTGTCTTCTGTTGTATTTACAAAGTATTTCTATAGCAGATTAAGTACGAGAAGGAGAGACAAAATCGATACAAGGGAGACAAAAGGAAAGCGGAACTATAGGTAGGGCTTCTATCTTATCATCTTATCTATTACTTATAGGAAAAGTCTAAAACACTTTAAACTATTGTTCTAGATACAACTACTTATCTAGGGAATTAGTATTTATCCATAGATGTTAAATTCTCCAAAACAGTAGACCCTTATCATCACAGAGGAAGAAGATGAAGGCATGAAGGTGGATACTCAACCTAGGCACTCTGTAACAAAATTACCAGCCTATGTCCCCCCACAGAAAGGGAAGGCTAAAGTACCCAAGGACCTAGATGAGACCAAGAGTTCACTCTAGACCCCACTCCTCCCAGATGGCATTACGTTTGAAGGCATGCACCTGGGCCATGTGCCGACCATGAAATTTGAAGATTGGGACCTTGCTGACCGCGAGAAGTTCCCTCACCTTGAGACTGAAAGCCTCATGAAGTAGAACACCATGAGCATGGTGACAACATTACATCCACAAAAGTGGTTGTGCAGTGTGGAAAAGGCTAGGCTGTTGAACGTACTTTGGGTGCCACATGTTAATGTATAAAAGGTGTATTTTTGACTCCTAATTATCTTCACATTAGTTATCAATCCGAGAAAGATTTTCTATTTCAAGAGTGTACACAGTTACTGGCAGCTATTTACTCAAGAGTATGTTTCTAAATTGCAGTACAATGCCTTCAAATACAAGAGTAAACATATGATTTAAATAAAACTCACTTGCAATGAAAGGAAACTCAATGCTCTAAAACTAAATGATTTATTCAACAAAGTAACAACAATTATCAGTCAGGGATACAGTAGCAATAACTCATTCCTTGTTTAACTGATGTAAACTAAATCAAGCATAAATAATATCCTCACTCTGAGAGCTTCTACAGTAACAGCGAATGTTATTTATAGTTGTTGATCTCACACACACCACACTAAATAACAAATTGGAAATGGAAATGAATTAAATCAATAATGCTACTGCAACTGATCGAAATGAGATAATTATGCTAACTGTAAGAATGCTAAAAGGAAAACCTAAATGATTGCAGAAAGTAAATGAGCAACAACGCTATATAATAGAAATGAACAACAGAACTTATGTAATTGTAATGAACAACAAAGCTAAGTTACTAAAATGAAAAATGAAGCTCTGTAAGTAAAATGAACAGCACAACAATATACTTGCAAAAAGTCGTGATCTCGTTATGAGGGAAATGAACATCAACACAATTTAGTTACAACATATAAAACAGATCAATTCATTAAGTCTGGAAATATGAAATAGTAAAGCAATGTGACTACAATAGATAGAAATGAAACCAAACCATCACACAACAGAAATCGTAAAGGAATGATACAAGAACAACAAATGAATCCACCAGGACCGGGTTGTTAGCCACTAGTGAACACCATCAGATTACTTCAGTATGAAATAAGGAACAACAACTATATTTTATATTAATCATATGCAAAATGGTTATAGCCAGTTCATACTCTGTTTCAACAACGAGAGTCAATGATCAAAGTCAAAATACAAATGTAATTTCTAAATAATCTCCCCCTATTCTTTACAATCACTATCCCTTTTATAATGGCCAGGTGGATAAAATAGTAACAGTGATCCCTCAGGATCAAGAGATTTTGAGAGATCCACTCAATCTTCCATCTTCAGTTAGCTCTTTGTCTTTTGCGCTAATGTTGTGATCTTCTCTTCTCTTGTCCATAACTGCGCGCTCCATCCATGGCTTGTTTCCTGTACGTTGCTTCCTAGTGAGGGAACAACAGTTACTCCACTTTGTCTTTTTCCTTCTATTTGGTAGGGAATGGTAGTTTTCCCATTTCATCTTTTTCCTACTTGAGAAAAGATAATCATTAGCTAAATTGTAATAATAAATAGTTCCCTAGTTTTTACTATAATCTCTTGATATATGAATATATTTAGAATATAAAGGGGATGTAATTAAAGGAAAGGATGATGAAATAAATGGAAAATTCATACCTTTTCCATAGCTCAACACACTTTGTTGCTTACCCTTTTTCATGCCCTCATGAAAACCATGTAGTTTGTGTGCAAATCAGTCAAAGAATAAGCTAGAGAAGGGATGTCATGAGGTGGTCTAAAACCATGATTTTTAGCCGAAATTTGAAAGATGTGCCCTGTCTATCCTTCAGGTAATTCATATATAGCTTTATACCCTTCTGCATGATACCAAACAATAGGACTACAAAATTGACAGCCTAGCCAATATGGCCCTTCCCTTAAGAGGAGATTGCTATAAGTAACCAAGCGATTTGCAACAAGTTTAAAGTTCTTATTTTTAAATGGTTCTCTATCCTATACATTACGATTAGAAGTTTTACATCTAAATTTAGATGACGCCAAGGAATTGTCTTTGATAGAGAGAAAATATTCTACCCCTTGCTGAACAATTCCTTTCTGGATGGGTCCCAAGGTCTAGATTACCCCTTTCTTTTGCATTAGACTCTTATGTTTGGTCAGCAGTTGTAATGGGTTTTTCGGTTCATCCCTGACCCAAAGGTCCAACCCATTTTCTTGCCTCTGGAAAGTGTTATGGGGTTTAAACCACTTCAACTGGTTAATAGAAAATGAAATGAACGCTTGGAACTATCATCACCCACAAAAGGGTTGGGGTTCTTCTCCATTTCTTCTTCTAATATAAAATTATGCAAATAAAACTCACAGAGTAATTGTTGAACTTGTACTCCATGGTGTTTACAACAGTTTATAAAATCCTCAATAGTTTTTAATTCTAACCCTAACAACCTTAATTTTTAACTGTAAATACCTTTCTAATAGAAATAAATCATAGCTCTTGGCAGGGGAACTGCATGCTAAAACATCTGTGTAAAGGGAACATAGAGTATCCATATGACACATGACTATTTCCAGTCTGTTCTTTATCTTTTCGGTTCTCTCTTCTACCCTCCGACATGTTGAGATTGCAACAAGATGATGGAGCTTAGTGAAAAGAGTCGCCTTCACTAAGTGGGCCTGCAGGCTATTTTTGGCGCAAGTCTATTTTTAGACATATGGATCATTTTTAGACATATGGATCATGTCTATGGATTGCAGGTTGCTGTTTATGGATGATTGATCAAGTTGGGAAAATAGATGGACTTCTATTTTTGATGAAAGTGTGAGTGATCACAGTGTGAGTGATCAAGTCTATTTTTAGACTGGCTGTCAAAAATAGAAAAGTCAAATATTATTATCTCAAAATAATATTTGGACTATAAACTTAATCTTATTCTCTTGGAGCACTTCAGTTTGAGCTACAGAGGTGGCACATGCAGCTGTCAGAAGGAAATACACTTTTCTTATGAGTCAGTTGAGTTGTTGCATGCATGACTTCAGTTAGAACTCAATCAGTTGAGTTTGGTGGAGTTGATTGTGGAGTTGATGGAGTTGTGTTCAGTTTAGCTTTGTTAAACTGGTTGTATTTAGTCTAACTGGCAAATAGACTAGAGATGAGTTGGGTAAATTAGTTATTAATTAATTCACAAGTTATTAACTCATAATACAACTAATGAATACATCAGTTAACTCAGTTGCATGTCAGTGCATGTTCAGTTCAACAGGGACAGGTGGTAGAGAATCAGATTGTTATCAGTTGTGACTATAGTTGTGCACCAGATCTTGCACAATCAAGGGATTGAGTATGCCAATGAGGTTGCCCACGTATTTCCCACATTTTAGCTTATTCTCACGTCCACAAAGAGTGAGTGACTATTTTTTCGGGTGAAAAACGAGTTTGGTGAGCCATTCTCATCAGTTCTTGAGCAGGTATTGAGCAGTGGAGGCAGGCAAGGAGTGGAAGAGATTTGGAGATCAGATCTGAGCTGTATTGTGTGTAACAGAGGTGGAGATACTTGTGAGAAGTATTATGCTGTGTAATGTTACATGACTCAATCATTAATATACAGATAGTTGGGGTTTTTAGCGAGATGCTTTCCCCGGGATGCATACTGTGTTAATGTGTGAATGCTCTTGATGTTTTATTGTTATTGATGCTGCTATATTGATGATCAACGTAGAGGAGCTTATGTATTGTGTATATTTTCCGCAATAGTACATGATCAGGATAATCTCTGTTGAATATGTGTTAAATTATTCAAAATTTCTACATGGTACCAGAGCTGGTTGATTTGTAGAAGAGATTTCTACAGGATATCAAAGCGAGGATTGATCATCAGATCTATTATTCAGGAAGTGACTACGTTTATTTCTTCAGGCAGAGTCTGTAATCGGGCCAGGTAGCCTCTGGATTCATCCTTCTTTTGGAAGGTGAGATATCCGGTGAATGCCCATACAGTCGATCTCTGTACAAGAAATACTTCGTTCTCACGAATTTTAGATCGGAAGCAGTTGAGTTTTTTGAGCTGGTGGAATGGCGCTCAAGGATAAAACTCAAAAACATCAAATGCGAGAAGGGTGATAGTATTCTCAAGTATCTCACGAAGTTCACTCAGTGTCGAGATGAGCTGGGAAGTGTGGGGGTTACTGTCGATGATGAGGACTTGGTGAGCTTGGCTCTCCTTGGGCTTCCGAAGAGTTGGCATTCCTATCAGGACTCTGTCAATGGTCGGGAGAAGTTTCCAGGATGGGAAAGACTATGGTTAGATCTTGTGCAGGAGGAGATCAGGCGGAGTACCAGGGATGGATCTTCGTCAAACGGAGCTGATTGAAGAGAATTGTGCTTAGGCTGCCAAAGCAAAGAAAGGGAAGAGCAAAAAAGCTTCTCAGTCTGGTGCGAAAGGCAAGAAGCAGGATATGTCCAAGGTGAAGTGTTTTCACTGTCACCAGCACGGACACTATGCCACAAATTGTTTGCAGAAGAAGAAGAACAAGCAAGCTGCTGGATCTGCAGGGGGAGAGGCCTTAGCTTCTCAGTTTGAGCTTGATTTTTCATTGATCGCATGCTTGGTTTCAAGTGTGATGGGATCAGTGTGGTTCTTAGACAGTGGTGCATCTTTTCACATGACGGGAGATAGAGATTTGTTCTTTGATCTGAAGGACAAAGATCTTGGAGTGCACATCGAGATGGGCGATGATGGTAGATACAGTGCGACCGGTATCGGTACCATTTCCTTTGAGAGGGAGTCTGTAAACCCTTTGTATTGAAGGAAGTCATGCATGTTCCAGGATTGAAGAAGAATCTCATCTCAGTGGCGATGTTAGAAGACAAGGGGTATGATGTTGTTTTCAGCGAGGGAAAGGCCTTCCTACGCAACAAGACAACTGGTGAGACCCGGAAGATAGGGGTTCGAGTGAGGAACCTTTATCAGTTGCATGTAGATGGATGCGCAGCTATGGCAGGCAAGGCAGAAGGATTGGTGAGCCGGGATGATGGAGAGTTGTGGCACAGGAGATTGGGTCACCTTCACCATGGAGCCTTGAAGATACTGCAGCAGATCACTACAGGGCTTCCTAAAGGCACACTTGCGCAGTCAGATCAGTGCAATGGGTGTACTTTGGGGAAGTTTGTGAAAGCCACCTTTCACGAGAAGGATAGTCGCGCCACGACGATCCTTGAGAGAATTCACACAGACGTGTGTGGACCTTTCTCAGTTGCTTCGACAGCAAAACACAGGTATTATGTGATTTTTGTTGATGATTTCTCTCGTAAGTGCTGAATCTTCTTCATGTAGAAGAAGAGCGAGACATATTCAAAGTTCTGTGAATTCAAAGCACTGGTCGAGAAGGAGTCGGGGAAGAAGGTGAAGGCTCTTAGGAGCGATAATGGTGGTGAATACATCTCGGATGAGTTCAAGGATTTCTGCAAGGCAGAAGGGGTTCGTAGAGAGCTCATAGCTCCCCATAAC
>APFE030571729.1:0-40623 GCA_000404065.3 Pinus taeda
CCTTGAGCCTTCCCTAGAGAAAAGGGGCTCTAAAACCCTAATTTTAGCATCATCGTGACCCTGACACTAGAAATTCAGGTTGATTGTTAGTTTCATTATACTAGCCTCACGATGTGAGTGTGCTTTTGGCTTGGATACCCGAGATGATCCCTAAAAGGAAAATTTTCCCAAAAAGGACAAGAAGCTTCGTGATCTAGAGGCTTCTAGAATGACAAGCTGGAGGTTGTTCAATGTGGATGAGGTCAAGTTCTCTCAACTTGGCCCTTTGGTCTTATCCCTATGAGCTACCTCCTTGAGATGAGAGTATTATCCTATGTTTGGAGAGATCGTAACTCCCTTTCCCTTTCTATATATTCATCTTTTACCATTCCCAAATGGTTGGTCTTTGAGTATTTTCACCCTTATGCTGAGATTCTATTGACATGCTACTCACTTGGCTTTGGAGAAGGAGTGCTTGGAGAGCTTGATATTGGATTTGGACACTCAGTTAAGGGGAGCTTATTGACATCAAGGCTTGGTTGTATGCTTCCTCCATTATTCTATTAATATATACAATTACTAGTTCACTACCCATAAATGTGTATGTTAATGCATCATTTATCTTAATGCTCCTTGATCTGTTAAGTCGATTACTTTCGATTATGATATTTGTATTCATATGATTTGTTGTGTCTTTTATATTTTGTGTAGGAATTCAAACGCTATGAGTAGTAGAATTGAGCACGAGGTGCAAGTGGTTTGAGGTCTTCAACAAAGGAGGCCATCTTCCTCTTCTCTCATTTCGATTGTAATATAGGAAAGTGTTTTGTATATTTTCACGTAGGTTGATAGTGCCACTCGTTAGGCTAGAGGGATCATCTATATCCACAGAGAGGATTTCCATAGACAACACACCTCCTCGGGCCATGGTCGTCGACCTAATCCTTCCCCGGATCCTTCGCCCCATCCTAGTTTGATTTTTAGATAGGGGAATAATAAAGAAAATTAATAAAAAATCAAATAAAGAAAATATTAAATAAAATAAAATAAAATTAATAAAAAATTTAATCCTTAAACCCTAGACATCGACCTCCAGTCCTTAGAAAAAATTTGAAATGGATACAATGAAAAAGTCTTGGGGATCAAGCTTCTAGTAATGCCAAAATTCTGGCCATTGGATTCTGGTGAACTTGAAGTTTCGACCACTAAATAATAATTTAAAATATAATTAAATAATTAAAATACAATAAAATAATGAAAACAAAAGACAAAAATGGATAAAATTAAAATAAATGAATGGATCAATAGTAGCTAGCATGTCAACATACCAAGTCATCCTGCCATGTAGCTTGCCACGTTAGCATGCCACCTCATTAAAATAAGAAAAAACACAAAACTACTAAGGGCCATTACTTCTGATCTAGAACTTGGAATGAAGCAAACTTTATATCACCACAAATATCTCGAAGAGGAGAAGATGATGGAAATATAAAAAGTAGAAAACAATGAACAATAGAATCACTCAAAATAGGAAACCAAATGCAAACTAAAGCAATATTTTCAAAATTTATATGGGCCCCCCCTTAAGTTTTGAGAAAAATTAAGGCGGGTTGTTGAGGCCTCAACACCACTCAAGCTGTAAGGTTTATTCTCCATAACTTATCTTAACAATGAGATAGATAGGATACTTTATGCATCCAATAGGTTATGTTCTACATGAATAAATCCATTTCATGTGATGTGTCCAACCCACACATTCCACAATGAAATAAAAGTGTTGTATATTAATCAAGGAATAATCATGCACTATTGATATAGAACTATATCAATTATCTTTATCCTTGTAAGAAAGAAGGACCCCCTCCCTCCTTCTTGTAGATGTATGACCTACATGAATAGGAAGGCAACACATTTCCTTCTTGTGTATCCTCCACCCAACATATATACATATGAAAGTTTCCTTGGGAGGTAACTTTCTTCCTCAATCATGGAACCAATCCTATGGTCAAAATTGTTGTGGATCATATAGGTTATTCTCCATGGGTTTTTGTTTTAAAACCTACACCAATACGACACTACCACATATCCCAATTGAAGAAAGTTAATAAATTGCAATATTTTAAGAGTCCCCCCATTGATTAGTGACCAACTTTTCAAGGAGCTCCAAGACTTGATGCATTTTACTTTGTTTCACCTTACCCCATGATTATTCATTAATGGACATAAGCTATAATACAAGGAAAATAATTCATGGCCTTCAGAGACCCATTGTTTGAGCCTTATATAATTATCCTTGAATCAAAATTTGGATTAAAATAGTGTTCATATATAGTCATGGATTATCATTTTCCATTCCCTCTTAGTTACACTATTTGTTATTATTCATTCACCCACACAAATATGCATTTAAATACAATTCCATAACATAAAATAACAATAATTTTACATATCTATAAAAATTAAATGATACTTATGTTTCAAATGAGCATGATACAATAAAAATTCTATGTATGAGTGATGTTCCACCCAAGGATACCACCGCCATACTAGGCTATGAGACCACCAAAATGAGGGAACATGTCTAAGGGTTCTAATTTTCTCTACCTACCCATTTGTGGTCATATTAAGCAAAGCAACTTTCTACATGATACTCCTAGCATCTCTTCTAGCCATTAAACTAGCCATGAAACTCTCTTCCACTACCTGACACAACAAAATGGAGAATTGATTCTCTACTCGATATTTTTAGAGTACCCATCCCTTATGGTGTTGTTTAGTGTGTGGAAAAATATCCCAACCGGTTGTCTACTTTTTTAGAACTCCTTGTAGTATTATCTCTTTCCTTCTTGATTATCTATGGTGCATAAATACTTACCCGAACTATCTTCTCTCCTCCAACCATCTCTCTGAATCTAGGGCCTTTGTACATTCATTTCACTATCCTCCCTTTGGCCTATTTCCTATTCCATTGGATTACTTGTTTATTGTTTAGAATAATACATAATACATGGTGACTTTGTGCACTAATGGCAGAGAGATAATATGAATGATGTTCATGAAATAATTATAAATGGAATTGAGGAGGATTAGGAGTAATTAATAACATTACTTTTGACGGGAGAAAAAATAGGGCTCTTACATTTGTACTTAGCCCAAGATTTCATAATTATGGGAGAAGTATTTCGCACCAAACTCTTACATGCATCCAATTATTGCTTTAATGACTCAATCAAAGGTGGGTAGATTCATTTAAGAGGCTTGTACACAAGAGATGAAATATAAGGCTAATATTTGGAAACAAAATAATTAGTTTTCTATGGGACTTATTTCATCTTCCCTCTGTTGAAATCATAGTCTCTATTGTTCTCATGATATCCATAGTGAGTTTGGACCATTATATATTATGTTCAACATAAATATTTACAAATCTTAAACCTAGCATGGAAATCCTACCTTATGTTTCTTCTATGCACTTTTACATCTTGCATGATAAGTCATTCACAAAATAGTCATTTTCCTTGAGGTCCACAATAAAAATTATCAAAATTCATTTTAAATGTTTGTAACAACATGAGATCTTATAACTTAATCCATATGGTTTGAGTTCTAGCACACAGTCACATATTTAAAATTTAAACATAATTTGGTTCAATAGCTTCCAAGGGTTCTAACTGGAACATTACATTATCCATCCCCTTTGGATAACACGATCCTTGATGTTTCTTTCATTTCCAATCATGAAAATATGTCACATTCATTAATTTCATTCCCAATGCTATCTTCTCCAATGCAATTTTATATTGTTGTTGCCTATCTTGGACACTATGCTTTACATTCCCTTTCACTAGCTTGAGATGGTTCAAAGGTCTTATCTTTCAAGTGTGTACCTACAACAATAATTAAATGAAACCATGTCTTTAATGTCTAATTGTATGCCATAAGTATTCCATCCCTAATAATTTTCAATTCACAACTAAAGCACATATATTAATAAAACAAGACATAATGTGAAAATCTAGCAAATATGAATATATTTTTTCTTCATAGCATGGCCAAAGGCAAGAATCATCTCACTATTTTCTCTAACATAGTCATAACATTGATTAACTTCTTGATCCCATGGGGTCTTCACTCAATGAATCTCTGACATATCACATGCTTTCATGGCATACTAAAAAATACACCTAATTTGACTTAAGCAATTAGCATGAAAGAAAAGTATATGTATTAATGTTCTTTCACTGCAAGGGGGAAGAAAGGGATCCTATAAAAGAGAACTAATAGTACTACTCGAATATAGACACACACACATGGATAAGAAATACTCGTCTAGCATCAAGTGAAATATTTCATATAGATTCAATGATCATTACAATCATTACAACGCATTTCCAACAAGTTAAGAACCAAAGCCACTGAAATAGTTAAATTACTTTGGTACATGTGAAAGCCAACATGAATCATAAAAAATACATGAATAGTCTTAAAACATTCACTATTCATGCATTAAAATGTGTTGTCGAAAAGGATTCAAGTATTATCAAAAGTTCCAAGATACATACATACAAGCAACATACCTAGCTCCAATATTGGACCATTAGAGCCACTACTTGCTCCCCAAAAATAATCTCTCTATCTCTCTAATGCCTTGTGGGAGAAGCCAAGGTTAAAAGTCCTTTTCTTGAGTAATGAGTATCCTTTTATAGCTTGAGGCATGACTTTTCAAATCCTCATGAATCTTGAATTTCTAACCTCAAATGACCTTTGGACTTCTATAACCCTTGGAATTACAAATGAATTTTTGAATTATATGTGACTCTTGGAATTAAATGCATTTTGGACTTATATATATATGGCTCTTTTGTCCATACTGACTCTTGGACTTCCACTTATTTGTATTTACAATAATTGCATGACTACATCAAAACTTCCACATCATCATGATATGAGACATGACAGGTCACTATTATTGATGACTAGGACTTATAGTCACTGATGACATGAAATTTCTTCAATGGGTGACATTTCTTACACTTGTGTCTTCTCTCTTGCATGTAGCTTATGATCGTTGATGTATTCACACACAAAAGGGACTTTGATCTCACGGAGTCTTTGGGGGCACCTCAATTGTCAAGGCTTTAGCGTGTTATTTATTTTCAAATTCTCCCATTAAGTGCCCTCTTTTCCCGATATTCTTTAAGCATCCCTGCCATGTTATTCTTAAAATGCCTGCAAGTGCAAACACACACACAAGCAAACATCAGCCTAAAAAATCCCCTATTCTAGCATGTTTCATGCAAATTTTTTATTCATGTCTTAACAATGCACTTGCAAAAAGCAAGGAGAACTTCTGGGTGCAAGGGCGCACTTTGAAAGGATGAAGGTTTGAGGAGATGATGCTTCAGAGCTTCGAGATGCGCTCATGCGCTCAAGAAGGGAGAGAGAAACTCAAGGGATGATGCAAGGCATAGTTCTAAAGGATTAAGGATTAAGCTTTAGGCTTTGGAAGTGCACTATGTGCTTAAGGGAAACAAGGAGGGTGCAAAGCATAGAGTTGAAGGATGAAGGAAAAGGATTCAAAACTTTAGGTTCTGCTCATGCACTCAAGAAGGAAAAGGAGGGTGTAGTGAACATTGTTGAAGGCTGAATGGGTTAGGCTTCAAGTCTTGAGAGTGAACTCATGCTCTTAAGGAGGGCACACTTCTTTGAGTTGAAGGAGTGTGATCAAAGGAAGACTTGATTCTTTGGGGCATAGTTTAGAATAAGGAAGGAGAGTGATTCTTAGGAGTGCACTAAGTGCTCTTAGAGGGAGTAGGATGCACTTTTCAATAATGACGGATTCCTAATTAGGGATTATGAGTGTTTTTTGTGCTCCTAACTAGGATAATGGGTTCACCTTGCAACCAAAACCTTACTAAGTGTGGAAGATAGAACAAGGGGAAACATTAATGCCATTAAACAGAGAATCATGTGTGACACATGCCAACTCACCAATACAAATTAGAAAATATTAAACAATGATAAATAGACATAAAAAAGGCAATTTACGTACATCATCTTGGTACAATCGACAAAGTATGTGCAACTAAGACCAAAAGTGTCTTTTTCCAACAAGTGGAGGTGTCATGAACATGAAATGTATTGTACATGTTCTAATCAATGCGACTACAATTAAGAATGATTAAGAACACCTAAAACAAATAAAATGAATTGACATGACACTTGATGACTAAGGCAACACTTGATGTGATGATTGAGTAGGCTCCAAAATTTAAATGTAGTGAAATTTTGGAGGGTATTGTAGAAGTGACAACACTACCTAAGTGCCACACTGCATAATGATAATCTAAACATAGCAACATTTCCAGTGGTGCAATAATTTCCTCAGTCCTAGTTTGTATGCAAATGTTATGCCACTCAAAATTTTACCTTCTTGTTTCAACCATGATGATACAAAAAAGATGCCATGTTAGCCCCCATTATTCATGGAAAATGGAATAGCCACATGATCATGATGAATAATAATCTATCAAAATTAACCATTATTAGGCTATCAATATGTGTTATAATCATGCCACTAGGAGGAAAATAACTTCCATTCTATTCAAGTGCATTTTGTTCCATTGGTGAATAGAGTAGGGGAGGGAGAGAGAGAGAGAGAGAGGGAGGATTTGTACACCATAGCAACCAATGAACCATGGGTCCCGCTTCTTTTTACTTTCATATATTTTCATTTCGAGAAAGAGAGAGTATAGCAACCTCACCTTCTAGTCGAGTTTTCCCCTGAAATGGTTTCCTAAGTCATATCTTATGATGTAATGGTTGTGCGTTATTGTATTTTTTCTTTATATATTTTATACATTGTTAATATTACATTTATAAATATAGTAACTTAATAAATCCATAATTCAAAGGAAAACAACTCCCATAATATAGATTTTATATTTTCAATATAAATGTATCATATATGTTGTGAAAAATTATCTAGTGGAATATCTACAAAAGTTTACATATCAGGCAATGGAATATTTAACTATTTAATTTTCACACATATGGGTTTAAGCCACCTTTAAGAAAAGAGAATAGGGATTTTCCCTTGGGACATATTTCTTAATGGATAAAAATTATAATATGTCCCAAGTTTTGATGGTTCCAAAAAACAATTAATAAAACCATTCATGAGCATTTCCTTATAGAGTCAAGACAAACAATATGCCAACAACATCACTTGTATCCACATTATAAATATCACAAGAATTATCAAAATTAAATAAATTATTTTTTTACAATTTCTGAAGTATCTCCAAATAACATGGGAAACTTTTGCATGGACATGTTTGGAAAGGGATGAATATTTCTTTGGAGAATGAGATGACTTCTGGTACATTAGCCTATTCCATTGTGGGCCTTCTTCTTTTTCCATAAATTGGAAAAGTATTGATGAAATTTATGGGGAATGCAAATTATCTTCACAATATCAGAGAAACTCTTGCTTGGAGCTTCCATCTAGATGTTCATGTGTTTCAGAATTTTTCAGTGGAGTAATGGGGGCATGCTTCTTTAAAATAAAAACATTCAGTAATGGAGTCACTAGAGAGCTAATTCTCTTAAGTATTGGATTTTTCTTAGTATTAAAGAAATCACCAAAACATATGTTTACTTGAATTTCCATAATATTGAAGATTATGTGATGTTTTTCGAACAAGGTTTTCAAGAACCTAATTTATTTTTAACTATGTGGCTAGAATTCTACCAATTGTTTTTCAAAAACTTGAAGTAGAGAGCTTCTAGTTTCTCAATAATTTATTATCCTTAAAAGAAAGTATCATATTTCTTGAAAATGAATCACTCCCTAGCATGGTCACTAAAATGTTGAATTCATTTCATGTTAAGTGAAAAATTCAACCTCCTAGAACCTTCTTAAGATTCCCTTTACATTTTTATAGAGGAAGTACTCCTCTTTTATTCACGCAAATATTCTAAATAAATCAAAACAAATAAATATGATAATTTACAACATTCGTGTATGAGTGGACTCTGTGCTTTGAAAGGAAAATAAAATAATAATACTAGAAATAAATAAATTTGATGATTCATTCCATGATACATTTGAGAACACATTTGAAGAAAATCACTAGAAAGAAAGTAGAAAAATGACTAGAGATTTAGAAAAATATAAACTAATTTCATGCATTCATAGATCATAAAGAGTCACAGAAAAACATTAATGAGTTTTATTACTCATTTAAAAGTCTCAAAACCACAAATGATGTGCACTCTAGAAAACAACTTTGTGCGAGACTTAAAGAATTATTTTACATATTTTAAGTTTTGAATGAAGTAAGTTCTTGAAACACTTTACAAAATCTTGATACTTAAGTGTAAAAAGTAAAGGTATTTGTCCCTAAGGGACTAGGATTTGTCAGCTTTGGACTGAATAATATGAGGTTACCTAGAAGAAGAAAAGAAACTAAAGTTAGGAATCAAGTTCACAAATATATAAGACAAATGACAAGGATGGATGTTGAAAGACTAGGTAGAAAGAAAGGGAATTTCTTCAAAAAAAAAAATTAAAGAGCACCCACAAAATCACATTAAAACAACCTATGGAATGAATACTCTCTCTCTCAACCACTACCTTTTGATTGTGATTTTCTCCATTAATAATTTTGTCTCCATCCTTGTAACTACTTGATGGTTAGTTTTTTCCTCTCTCTGTTAACTAAATAGAGATCCATTTTGAAAATATGAATTTAGGAATTCATCCTCCAATATGGGTCCCACTTCATATTATCCATATTTCCCTTTCTTATGAATCATTTTAGAAAATTTGTTGTTGATAGGCCCAAATTGGTCGCAATTTTTCTTGTAATTTTTTGAGATGATACATATAATTTTAGCCCTTAAAACCACTTTTTTTTCCCAAATATAATTTTGGAAATTCATGTTATGGTTTCTAGAAGTTCATGACCCAACCACCATTGATATGCATGTGGCAACTCAATAGTTGTTTATCTACTCCACTTGAACCTTGGTCTTTTGATTTAAAAATGTACCCTACTCTACCCACATGCACTATAGGAATTTATAATGATTTATAAACAAAATTACTCCTTATATATTTGTGTGTGAAGTATAAAGAGTCATGAAACTTTCTATAGCTTATGCAAAGTGTAGTTTTTGGTTTCCATCTCATTGCCTAGTCATTGTGCTAAGTCATTCCTCAACATTCTATGTCCAGCTAATAGCTTCCAAGTACTACCCCTTGATATGTCCACTTGGTTTCCATGTATCATAAGGAGATATCCGAAGATAACTTAGGATAAAATTAATATGTGTAGTAATATAATGTGAAAGTGTGGTGTAAAAGGTAAAACTCACTTAGTAATAAATAATGGGGTGTGATGTGCAAGGCATGTGTGAAAAATGACTAAATAAAATGGGTAGAGGAGGTGAGGTAATTCTTCATATAAATAATACTTAATTGGGAAAATGATAAATGGGTAAATAAATAGAATATAAATAAAGATAGAAGCTAAGACATAAGGATATCAAATGAGAATATGAACATAAGAAATTTCTTTCTTTTTGATATCTTTTATTTTCTTCTCTTTGGTAAAAAATAGAAACCATCCTTGATGGCATTATATGAAGAATATATGAAACATTACAAATAAATAAAAGCTCATTGTTTCAAAATCACTCTATTTGATGTGTGATATGAAAACACATCAACAATCAGATGTGAAACCATCTCATAGATTTTCTATGGAACCATCCTAAAACGTAGCTATGGAACTTATTCACAAACTTGCTATAAAACCTATTTGTAGAATTGTTGTGGAACAATCCCATATATTTGATATGGAACCATCATGCTATGGAACCTATTTGCAAACTTGTTTCATAACCATCCCACAATTTTTCTATATAACCACCCCACTACAAAAATCATTTTCAAACTTGTTGAAGATCCATCCCACAAATTTCTTCTCACTTTCCTGAATCCTAGTAGTGGTATGTTTGAGAGACTTACTATATATTTGTTACAATTTGTTTTATCAAACCACCATAAAGTTATCATTCTATGGAACCTATTTGCAAACTTGTTGCATAGCGACCCCACAAATTTTCTATAGAACCACCCCACTACAAAAATCATTTTCAAACTTGTTGCAGATCCATCCCGCAGATTTCCACAAATTTTTTGTCACCTTCCTAAATCCTAGTAGTGGTATGTTTGAGAGACTTACTATAAATGTTTATCAAACTAGCATAAAATTATCACTGTAAAATCCTTATTCAACAATTTTGCTTTAACATGTCTAGAGAATTCTTAATCCAGGTGGAAAAAAATTACCGTAGTTAATAATTATTTTTCTATCAATTGTTGTTAAAACCATGGATAGTGCATGATAATAAGCAAAATAAATCATAATATTAAAGTGAGAAGTGAGAATTTTACTATAGTAATTATGGTACTCGTCAATGGTATTCACCCATGGATTTTGTAAACCATGGTATTTACCCATGGTACCATAATTTATAATATTTACCCATGGTTTCATAATTTATTATATTTTCCCATGGTATTCACCCATGGATTTTGTAAAATGTGGTATTTTGAAATGTAAAAGGGGATAAATCTCAGTGGTAATACCTAAAATACCTCGCTTGCATATGTGTCATAATCTGAGTTACCTTTATAATGTCAACATTTCTTTTACGCATTGTGCCCTATTCTCAATTATTTTTATAATGATTCTTTGAAATATTTATCTCAGGCATTATGACACATTCATTTTTCACTCATGAAGTTACATTTCTTAAACAACTTAGATCATGTTAACATTAATGTATCAAATTTGATGAGAAATTTGTAGTTAACGATGTTCGGTACTAGGATGGTTGACTTTCTGGGAAATTTTTAGTTCTATTATTTTTTCATATTCTTTGGTCTCATTCCTCCAATGATCCAAATCAGTTCTTATCATTGTAAACGCAATCCATCTTTCCATGTCATTACAACTTTCAAAATGATGCTAGATTTGTCTAACTCTCATGATTTTCAGACAATCTTTAGTCATCGAGGACACCATTTTCCATATCATTCACCCTTACTATCCATTTTCATTGCATATGTGATTTTTTATAAGACCACATCAATCATTTCAACAATAGTCAATTTCAGTCACCCTTGAGACAAATTTAGAGCCAAAAAATAATTAGACTCAGATACCATCAAGTTAATGGTAAGATTATTGGTATGTACTCTTCCACTACTTCTAATTCTAATTATGATATTACCATTCCAATTGTAAAATTACCTTATCTAGGCATGGAAAATTCCCTTGGTTGGGGGAGGTACTTTCATACTCATCAAACCAAATATATATGTCTAGTTGAAATCTAATAAAAAATCTACTTAGGTCCACAACATAGGGGAAGTTAAAACAACCATTTAAAAAATATAGTCCCATCACTAATCAATGTCATTATCCACTTATAAATATAATTTCCATGATGTTTCCTTAATAACATGACAAATGATGGTGGTTTACAAGAAAGATATCTCATCTCTCTAATTCTCCATTTTTTCCCATGCAAATCCTACCCTAAACACACATACCAAAATTCCTCCCTCTGTAGTCTTGCTCATTGCCAACAATTCCATAATGGGGGAACCTCCTACATGCTATGAATTGGATCACATGGATAATGAGTAGAATTTATTAAGTGGATAGGATCTTTTAGAAGGTTGGGTGGATGTCCTACTTTGTAAAGTTCAGAAAGGGAGACAAATTGTTCACTAGGGAATTCACTTTGGCATTTGAAAACCAAACAACCATAGTAAGGATATTGAAAATATATGTTGATGACGATCTAGTATCCAATGTAACTTATCTACCTTAGACTCAAGGCTATTGGTGTGAGAGATTAAAAATAGTGAATATGTACATAAGTAATTCTTTGTAGAAGGAGAGGTTCTAGAAGCTAATGGAAAGGGTATAAAAAGACCATATTTTCCTCCACCTTTGGTAGAAGTGGCCCTGGATATACAAAAATTTCTTACTTATGAAGGTATACATATTATGGTATTTGTATATCATTTCAAACTAATGATCCATTTGAGGCACTAAAAACTCATTAACCTTCTATATTTCTTATTGAAAACATTGGAAGTCATGATTAGGAAAACAAAGTGGGGAAAACAACCTAAAAATAATACCTATGGCCATGAACTAATTAGGTATATTCTTCAAGTGTTGGTTTAGATTGGTTGACCCAGGTTCAATCTATACTGCACATCAACAAAACCCTTAATCACGAGCCCTTTTGGCTATGACCTACAAGCAAATCGAAGTGTCACCTAAAGGTACTATGGGAGGATGTAGAACCAGGTTTTTGTAGCCTTGAGGGATGTAGAGATGTGGTATTCACGTGTTATCTTATACTTAACATTCATGAGTTACTTCGCATTCACACATTACTTCGCCACATTACATTCATCACTTTAAACATATCATATACATCCATAAAAGTTCATTGTTGTACTGAAGCAATATAAAATTGTAATAAACAGCTACGCTATAACAAATAATAAGAAATAAACACATGAAGACACAAATTTTACCATGGTTCATCCCGATGTGGGATTATGTCCACAATAAATATTTCTTATAATAGAGAATTTGTACCACAACATTTCTTGTCATGTGCACTCAGTTGCAAGCAACACACACACTCAGTTGTAGAGCCTCGCCTTCTTACAAAAACTACAACTCACAAAGATATAACCATTCAATACATGATGTGTTTCTTCCAGAGTATCTCCTTCTTTATTATTCATCCCTATATATGTTATTACATCGAGGGATATGTCATTGCAATACCATGCTCCATATCCTATGGACTTCCCTAATAGAAGCTACTATGGTAAAAAAACATTCATCATTTACAACATTATGTTATTTTAACAAAAATGAGGGGCTTCGACCCACCCCCAAGCCCATATACCATGCGGTATATCTACTGTGTGGTCCAGTTCATGCTTCGTTGCATTCTTTACTTCGTACTCCACTCCACAAAATGCGGCCTCTTCACCAAAAACTATGCCAACTTCGGTTGCACCTAATAGACCCTCAACACTCACATGTCACTCATCTTGAGACACTCAACTGCTTTACCTCTAATTTTTTATATGATGTTTTTGTAGGCCTATTTGAACAATTGCAGAGTTTATGTCACATGCTTGTCCTCCCTGCGTGCTTCTTGCAATAGTGCCTCTATCACATGTTATGTAGCCTTCTGCACCAACACTGTTTCCAATTGTCGAAGCTCTTGAAGCTTCTCATCCATTGTCTGTGATAGTTGGAGGGCCTCATCCTGCCAAGGGTGAGTCCTCTTTGTCAAAATTTGTTCTTGTTTCTTTATCTCCTCAATTTTATTTTAGAGGGCCTTCGACTCATTGATCTTCGCGAGATTTTTAAAGATTGGTAAGGTCTTTGCAAATGTGTGAATCTCCTCTAATTGTTGTTGCTTTTGTTGCAGTTCTTCTTGCAGTGAAGTCAAAATTTGCAAACTTTTGTCTAACAATTTCCTACAATTTGCCAATGTTGCAGAGATGCAACACTCAAATGACATACACAATGAAAATATTTGCAATTTCTTCGGACTATCAAAACTCGAGCTCTCAATTCAACAAAGTTCTTCATCTGTGTGGGAGGCGACTATCTATAATAATTCTAAAATTGGAACCCCATGATCATATTGGATTTTTCCCTTATTTCATTCAAATTTTCTCTTTAATTCCATATATATCCCTAGATTTTTCTAATCTATCCCGATAAATGCAAATTTCTACATGTTTTTACCTTTTAATGGTCATATTTCTATTTTTTTATGAACTTCAATGCATTCTAGTGCACATCTCGTCTTCTATCATGGCTTCTACGAACTTTGACATACCCCAAACTATAGCGAAGTAACTCCCTATGTCGAAGCTCTCTGCAAAATATTTTATAGTCAAGTTCCCACTTCCAACTGCAGGTGGCACTAAGAATTTTCTCCTTTATTCATCAAGCAAATTTGTAGGGACAAGGTTTTCCCTGTACAACTTCAACCTACTACCATTTACTTTTTCGTGAATCAGTTCTCCATTTAACTTCGCTAACTAAACTACGCCTCCATCAATAATATACTTGATATCTTATGGGCCTAACCAATGTATTTTGAATTTTCCTGGGAATTTTACAAACATACTGTCATAGAGGAGAACAAAGTCTCCTACATGAAACTTATTTTGCTTAATATGCCTATCATGCCAAGCCTTTTCTCTTGATTTTTGTACCTTTTGATGGAATCTTGTTATAAATATGTCTTCTTCCAAAGAAATCAACTACGACATTCTTTCCTCCATTATGTCAGCCTTTGCCATATTTGTAACAATTGGAATCCTTAGGTTAGGGACAATGTATTCCATGGGCATCACAATTTCTTTCCCATAAACCAACCTAAAGGGTGTTTGACCTGTCAACTTCTTTCATGTAGTCCTGTAAGCCCAAAAACGGCTAGAATTCTAAGGTCCCATTCATCTTTGTTCACATTGCATACCTTAGTCAGTGCATTCTCAAAAGTCTTATTAAATGCTTCTACTGTTCAGTTGGCCTAAGGGCGATAAGGAGTACTCTTCTGAAGATAAACTTGGAATTCCTCAGTCAATGCTTCAATGGATTTATTTAGGAAGTGAGAACCTTGTTAACTCATCAAAATCATTGGACATCCAAATCTATGCAATATATACTCAAAAATAAACTTCGCAATAATCTCTTCACTGCAATATTTTACTAGTTATGCTTCGACCCACCTTGTCAAATAATATGTTGCATTAATTATGTACCTCACACCAGACCTCTTTCCAGGTGGTTTGATAGGTCCAATAGTAAGGTTATAAAATTCTAGAGCATTTTATATCTGTGCAACCCAATCAGGTTGTTGCCATGTTAGTGGAGTTACATTCTCAAATATTTTCTTCTTAATTGTCTGAAGGGCCAAATCTATTTACGGACAATCATCTTCAAAGCTGAATGTCAATATAAAACCATCGACCATGTATTTCTAGTTTACTATACCATGTCGAAGCTCTATTTCTAAGTACCAGTTCTTAGGGATTGTCTCTAGTGTATGAATGAATCCATGTACCCATTCTTGTTGTGGAATCTCCTTCCATGTTGTAGTGCATAGCAAGATATGCTTCCTAGCGTTATTTTCTCCATAATATTTTATCTCTATTTTTGTATATATCTATCCAAACCTTATCCACATCATTCTTTCCACCCTTCGATATTCTTCTTGTGTGCACTCCACCATCTAACAGGAGTATCTTTCAGGGCTATATCCAAGGCTAACAATATTTGACTTTCTGGAACATGTTCCTCATATTCATCAAGAGAAAAATTCACATCACCTAATCCAACATAAGTAGGTAGGTTACACAGCTAAGATGTCATGCAAGAAACTGATTTTGAAATTCTTGCACAATGGATTGTAGATACTTCATGTAGCCAATTCTCCAATTCTTCTTCTTAGTCTGACACATAAGAACTATCATGCTCCCAAGTTAACTTGCCCACTACAGTAGGGTTAAAAACATATTGTTCTTTGTTGTCAATTGATAGATATTATCTATATTAGCTATGTAGTACTCTTTTCTAACTGGCTCTATATACCTCGCTTCTTCTAATGGATCCAAGGGAACAATTATCCTCATATTATTCCCTTTGAAAATCATCTGTCTCTTCTTCAGATTAATTATAGCCATGTTATCAAATGGCCAGTCAAGTCCAAGCAATGTAGGATAAGAGTTGTTATCATCAATGATGTATATTATCTCAAAGTCAATACTAGTGTGAACTCCTTCAATATTCACTATTACACCTGGTAGTCTTCCTAAGGGGAAGATATTTTGTTAATTTTCCATCCATGACTAAATAGACGAACATTGTCCCTTCGAATTACCCATTAATTCCCATGTCTTCTTTGTCAAAACATTAGCATCAGATCCCAGATCTAGAATAACTTGACTCATCCCATGTTCTCCTACCTGCGCACTAAGCCTCATTTCTCTTCTATTTATGTGAATTATTCACTATGTGCATCTCACTTCGCGGCATTTCTTTTGATGCACAAGAATCTATCAACTGTTGAAGCCCTTTTATAACATTTTGATCTCTTAATAATTTCATACAAGTTTGTAGAAAAGAATTTAAAGTACCTCCTTGATTTTCTGACTCCTAGTTTGTGTAAGAGCTCGATCCCATGTCGAGGCTCGATTATGCGACGAAACTTTATTTTATAGTGAAGCTAATGATACATCACAACTAGTTTTCTGCTTTGGATGTGCACTGTAGATCGAAGCTCCAACATCCATAAAGCTTCACTTTGCTTCCATAGACACTTACTTTTCCTTCAAAATATAAAAAACAGGAGCTTTCTCAATACTTTTTCTAACCCATGTACTTTCAGATTCTTTCTTCTCAACTTCTTTATAACTTTAGATCGTAGCTCCACTCTTAGTAACAATATTAATTCGTGGTTCGTCATTTCTTCTTTCAGCTGTCATCATTTGAATATTCTATGTCGGCTGTTGATTCGTTTTTTCTTGCATTTTTTCCATAAGTATGACATTCTTAAATTACATGGTCAAAATATTTACAATACTTACATGTCATAGTAGAGTTCTGACAATCTATCGTAAAATGGCCTGCTTTGCTGCAGTTATAGAAAATAATTTGTTCACGTCCTCAACTAGCTACATCACCTCAACCTCTTCCTTGGTAGCCTCCTCAACCACCGTGTTGTCCACTTCCTTCATGTATATGTTCTTTTGCTTACATTCTATAAGTCTCAACACTGTGCACCATCATTAGTTCATATGCTCGACAGTTATTCTCATCATGTCCTACTAATTTACAAAATTTTCAATATAAGTTTCTTCAAGTCTACAAATATTTTTGTAATAGGTAACAACCTTATGAGAAATGTTGGCCTTTTGTCTTACATATCTCGCACCATAGGATGGATCCTGCATTTAAGGGATTCAATGCTCCACTAGCCATGTAATTTATGAAGAGAGGACATCATTATTTAGAGTGGCCTTCTGATTTGCACTTCGTACACCACACTTCTTCTCTTACTTCTTTGATTTTCTTTATATCTTGTAACTGCAGAGTCAAATTTTCCAACTGACTATGAATTTTTTGAATACCTAAATTGGAATCTCTTATTGGCGAAGCTTCTAATTTCATTGCCAGCTCTAGAGCTTCGGCTTGAGTTTCTATCTTTTGTTGCGTTAAAGAAAATATGATATGTGGTAGCAGCACAACTATGAACCATTACTTATGTTGGTGCGGAGATATGTCAAAGCTTACCTAATCTGAAAATACCTTGAATCTTTGGTCAAATTCCAAAATAGACTCGGTAGGCCTCTATTTGATCTCCTTTAACTCGGTGATGCACTATGACTCAGACTTCGACTTCTTAAATTCTTTTACCATAGTTGTTTTGATTTCTGCAAATGATCTTATATGATTGCTTAAATACTTCATGTACCATGTCAATGCTCTATCTCAGAATGTCGTGACGAGCTACACCTTCTTTATATTTTCATCATGGACTTGCTTCATTGTCAATACTGCTTCACATAAAATCTAGAATTGCTTCGGATCCTTCGACCCAGTTTCTTTAAAAACATGTAGCTTAATATCATCAACCATATTTCTTCTTAGATGGCGAGGGGGAGGGGGAGGGAGGTTCATAACGGGAGGGAGATGGGAGGGTAGGGTTACTGGGAAAACCAAAATCTCCTTGATTATTACTTGATTTTGGCTTCCTTGAACTTTCATGCCAGAAGGGTGAATATTGCGTAGTTACTTTGGGGTTCTCAAGGAGGCTTTCTTCACTTTCAGATTCACTCAACAGATGCATTCATAAAATTCCATTTTCACACAAAATCATTTTAATCCAGAGTTTGAGAGATCTCAAATACTTACCTCGTGGTCCCTTGAAAAATTTTCATTCTACTTTGTTGTAGGACACAGTCAAGTCTACTGTGAACTCAGTAATGAATCCTCCCAAGATGCTATTAATCCAGAAATCAAAATCTCTTGAAATCATATTGTCAATGCTCTTGAGTCGATGTATCGATTCAAGAGTTCATTCCTTAGGTTCATCTTTAAAATAGTCCTTTTTGTCAGATAACCTTGATATCCACTCGTACAGATCCACATGAACCGAAGAAAATTTCTTATTGATCTTCGAAAATATACTTTTGTAACCAAATTTTAGATGACAAATGAGGACTTCTATTCTCTTGATCTACAAATTATTGTTCTTTATATTCTACCCAATCTTGAATTTATTTCTTCGACGGATGCCACATCCAAACAGATCCTGGTCCTGTCAACATAACCATTTTTTGTTTTAGATTGGGCTAGCCAAGTTCAATCTATATTGCACACCAACAAAACCCTTAAGCATTGGCCCTTTCAGCAACGACCTACAAGCATATCAAAGTCTCACCCGAATTGGCTATGGGAGGATGTAAAACTAGGTTTCTACAGTCTTGAGGGATGTGAAGATGTGGTATTCATGTATTTTCTTATACTTAACATTCATAAGTTACTTCGCATTCATACATTACCTTGCCACATTACATTCAACACTTGAAACATATCATATACATCCATAAAAGCTCAGTGTACTGAAATAATATACAATTGTAATAAACTACTACGCTATAATAGATAATAAGCAAATAAACACATGAAGACACAAATTTTAGCATGGTTCATCCCAATGTGGGACTATGACCACAATAGCTATTGCTTATAATAGAGAATTTGTACCACAATAGTTCTTGGCCTGCACACTCAGCTGCAAGTAGTCCACACACTCAACTATAGACTCAGGCCTCTGTGCACTCAGCTGCAAAGCCTTGCCTTCTTGTCCAAAACCCCAACTCCAAAAGATACAAGCATTCAATACATTATGTGTTTCTTTCGGACTATCTTCTTCTTTATTATTTATTGATATATATACTATTACATCGAGGGATATATCATTGTAATACCATGGTCCACATACTATGGACTCCCCTAATACAAGTTACAAGTTACTATGGTAAAAAACCATTCATCATTTGCAACATTACATTCTTTTAACAAAAAGGAGGGCCTTCCACTCGCCCCTAAGCCCATATACCATGCATTATATCTACTGTGATGTCCACTTTGCACTTCACCCTTTGCACTCCACCAGATTCTTTACTTCGCACTCTGCTCCACAAAATGTGGAGTCTTCACCAAAAAATAGGCCAAGAAGAAAAACAATTTCCTTAATTAATTAGTAGACTAGAACTAGAGTAGAGAGTCTAAAATAGAGTGAGAGTATAAAATAGTGTGGAATAAATACAATTTCCATGAAAAATAAGTTAGAATTGATATGAAGGCTTCCACATACAACTCCTAAGTCAAAAATACAAAAGAAACCTCCAAAAATAAGATTGAAAGTCAAAGGATAAGGTTGGTAGGTAAGTGCATAAGGTTATGGATAAGGTAGTCTTTTAAATAAGAGGTAATGTGAAAAATGATTAGGAACGGTATGGATAAGTTAATGCATAGTAATGGAGATTTAATTTCGAGTTCAATGCACAACTAGTGCACAATCACTACCAAGTTTCATCCTATTAAAGATAGAATTTCTAAAAGTATAAAATGATCCCAAATTATATGGAATGTCTAGTAGATTAATAGAAGTGGTTATATGTAGGAATAATTATGTATTTATGAGTCCTTAAGTGTGCATTTACCCCCAACAACCATCCTGTCAACCATTGAATCTCAAATTAGAAAAGAAGTTGGGTCTACAGGAAAAACTAAAAAATCTATGGGCACTACTATTTTTGCACAAGATATGGCCACCCAACCACTACACCTAGATATATTCCTCTCTTTTCTTTATACATACCAAAAATAACTTCCTCTATTAACTTCAATGCATAGGGCATAAGTTTAGAGAGTGATATATTATGAGCTCATTGATAAGGTTTCTTAGACTAAACAACGAGACTCCTCATTACTCTTCGAGTTGTTTGTTTTTCATATACTTGAACCATAAAATCAACTAAATCAACCCCAAAAATTGAGTAAAATTACCCAACACCACTAAATACATATTAAAGATAAACTTAAAAATAGAAATACCACACCAAGTTGCCCAAAAACTCATTATTTTTAACTATTTGCAAGATGTTGCCCTAAAAATCATTATTTTAAAAGCTCTTGAAAATTTGGGGTGGTGGAATGTTTCTTTTACGTGTGGACGTCATCAAACCCAACCCATTTTCTTGGAAGCCATCTCTGATTTTGTTCATGTACCACCTCATTTTCTTGGAAGCCATCTCTTATTTGGTTCATGGTACCACGTCATTTTCTTGGAAGCCATCTCTTATTTCGTTCATATAATATAAGTATAGCATAACCATCTCTATATTCCTATTTACATTACAACTCTCCTCAACTAAACTACTACAGCCTCTGCGGCTTTAACAAACTGCTACAGCCTCCACGACTCACCAAATTTGTGGTAAATACTTCAGTCAGCGATAGTGAGGCAGAATGACGCTTCCTTAAGGGACCGTGAGGTAATTACGTTAAATATTTGAACACTTGGATTAAAATGCTACTGTGTAAAAAGTGGGTTATGCGAATAACTTGATGTTTGGGGATATGCAGGGTGGGAGAGTCCACAGAAATGTAGGTAGCACAGAACTAGAAACTAGCCCCTTTATTTCACCTCCGCGAAGGGGCAAAGAAGAGCTTGCGAAGGTCTCGCCAAGAAGTGCAATCAATCTAATAAGGAAGAGAATTCCACGCATACCATCCCCACCCACAACACCACCAGTTTCACTGTCTTCACCCCCGTATTTGCCCATACCACCTCCGCCACCACCGCAAAGTAGAATGGAAGGCCCGATAAAGCTACCAATGTGCAAGGGAGTAGGGAATGAAGATTTGGACTAGTTTTGGTTTATCATTAAAGCTGTATGGGAAGAACAGGGTGCCACGCATGACAATATAAAGAAGGCAACTGCTCCGAATGGAAAATGGCATCAACCCATGTTACTCATCCACCCATATTATTCATCGACCCATGGAATTTACCCATGGTATTATAAATGGCATCCGCCCGTAGTATTGTAAAATCCACTCATGGTATTCATTCACCCATGGAATTGACCCGTGGTATTGTAACTGAAAAATACTATAAGTAACAAGTCACATTTTGTAAAAGGAGAGATGGTCTGCCACAATGTAGCCTTTACAGTTCAGAGGCATGTAGCCGCCACATCTCTTCTCAGAGATAAGCTACCATTGCCCTAGCTGGTTTATTTCCATTTCTGTTTGAAGCATATTTCAGTATTTTCCATTAGTGAAATGAAGCATTATTTCCGTTGCATCTTTGTGTATATGGTTATCTAAGTAATTTGTTGCATTCCTGTTTAAATCTAGATCAGTGGGTTTTAATAAAAAGTTTCTTTGTGGTTTTGTTTATTGGGAATTCTCTTATTTTTCTTCTGGCAATGCAATTTTTCAGATCTTGGGGGTCTCTCCTCCCAAGATCCATTTCAAATTTTTTTAGATCTTGGGGGCCTCCTCCCCAGATCCGGATCAGTGGTATCAGAGCAAGTTACGATTCCATGGGAATGAGGGTTTCATGCATATTTCAGTTTCAAATTTTGCAGAAATATTCAACAAACTTCAGGCATGTGCTACAACCTCCACAGAGCACTTTCTTGGGTCAAGCAGGAAGAATTTTTCTTTTTTCATTTTTTTGCAGGAATTTTTTTGGGTGGCGACTTTGCAGATCAGATCTGAAACATTTGGTACAAAATTTACAAAAAGAAATACCAGATCTGGATTCCTCTCGAAAAATCACCCAATTTCAAAAAAGCATTCCAATGACAATCTAAATGTGGGGATCGCGGATATCCAAGCTATGCTAAACAAAGAATTTAGCAGGCCAAAGTTAGAGGCACAATCGATCATTAGATTCAAGGAAATCATAATGCTACTAGGCGAGACCCCATGGGAATTGGATCAGAGACTGAGGTGCACAATTTGAGAAGTGAACATGACATCAAGGGTGTGGAAACCTAGTTCTAGCACCCTCCCATACTACTTCGGGTGAGATCTCAGTCTGTGCTCCACGGAATGTTGCCGAACAGGCCAATAGTACAAGGGTTTGTTTGGCTAATTAACTCTGAACCTAGGTCAGGCCCCAACAAGCCAACAACTATTTAACGACATTTGGTCTGTTCACTCATGTACTTTGTGAACACATGAGAAAATATGTGCTATGAAATCAACTTGCTAAGCCAAGCTATGGTTAGGTTGAACAAATCATATTGGACGACACTACCTAGTTTGGACTATGGTACAAATGGATAGAGGGAGTGAAGTTATGTGGCTTCACAAATGTAGATTGGGTAGGGAGTCCATCAGACCGAAATAGTACATTAGGTGGAATTTTTAGTGTTGGGTCCACAACTATTTGTTGGTACAAGAGGAAGCAAATATTTGTTTCACTCAACTTGACAGAAGTAGAGTGACATGTTGCAAGCCAAGCAACATGTGAGGTGATATGGATGAGAAAGATACTTGTTGGTTTGTTTGGTCAGATGATGGATCAAATTGTGATTTACTGTGATAATCAAAGTTGCATCAAGCTATATGAGAATCCTACATTTTGCAATGGATCCAAGCATATAGATATTTGTTATCACCATTTATAGGACTATGTTCATAGGTGGATAATGTTGCTACAATACATTCCGATAGAGGAACACGACGTTCACATTTTGATAAAGGATTTTTCAAGAGGAAAATATGAGTTCCACTGGTGCAGGAAAGGGGTGGTTGATAATCCATTTCTTGTTGAGATGGAGTGTTGATAAATACAACAAGAAAGTCTCTTTTTGGTTTTTCCTTGGTCAAATTGAGAAAAATTTGAATTTCGACATCAATGGACGACTTTGATCTATTTAACTTGTGTGACATGGATCTTGTCACTCATTTAGCTCAGTAAATTTGAGTTAGAGGAGTTAGAGTTTAGTTAAGCATGTGTGATTGCTAATTTGTAGCGATGAATGTCATTTATTTCAAGTTTCTTTCAGTGAAACTAGTTCTAACGGTTGGAGGAAATAGTGGAAGGTCAGTTGTGGAGTGGGACTTTAGTCAAACTCAATAATCATCCAGTGAACTGATCAATTAGGCCAAAATAGTTAATTCATGTAGAGAATTTGAGTTCCCCATCTTTGGTTGAGATTCTAAGGTAGTGTAACATTAGTTGTAGACTAGCCTTAAGTGTACAAGTGTTGCATGCAGTCAGATGATAAACCTTGGAAAATATGCAAGCATCTTGGAAGAAATTCCTAGATAATAGGGGCCTAATTTCCTCAGGAATTGCGCAAGGAAATAGGGGCTCTAGTAGAGGTAGAAATTGACTAAGCCTAAGTCAAAGCTTCTCAGTGACTAGAGAAATAGGTTATTCACTTGCAGGTTGTGCTCAATTGAGAAAAGCAATTGTAATACATCCCTATTCATTAAATTAATGCAAGAAAGCAAAGGGGTTTTTAGTAGATTTCTTGCCCTTGGAATAATTTTGTGCTCATGTATGTTATTTCTCATTGCAAGATTGTGATTGATGTTCTAAATTGTGAATTGAATTTCATAGAGAAGTAGAGTAGGTTTTTGTCTTGTGATTTTGATTAAAATTTCATGAGAATTTACAAATATACACCATAATTTCTACAAAGGAACCTAACACAATTTTTTTTATGGAAGACAAACTTGAAGAAATGGATGGCCACATTAAGGATGCAATTGATTCTAGAAAACCAATACCAAAGAGACCTGTTACACATGACTAGGAATTAGGCATAGATGGGTTGGCATAGGAAGCCCTAGGAATTAGAAAATAGAGGAGTTGGCATCTCAAAAAATACGCTGGAACCTAACATAAGACATGTAGAAGAGGGAAATTTTCTAGAATAATTTAAATAAAGGAAGCAAAGTATGAAATCATGCATACATATGAGAAAGAGAGGATAAAGGATGAAGAAAGAGTAGAATCCAAAGATGATAGGATGTAATCAAAGTATAGTTTAGGAGAAGAAGAATTTATAGGAATATTGATGTATATTTTCACTCCTATTTTTTCTTTCCCCACCCCCAACATTTTTCTTCACTTATTCTTTTTTCAAGTGAAATGTGCAGAAATACTCCACCACTTTGCACTATGCACTTCTTTGCATTTTGCACTTCTCCACACTTGCACTAAGGTTTTCGTGTTTCCAACACTTATTCATTTTTCTTTGTTTGTGGAATTATTCATCAAACACCCCTCTTCACATACAATTCTCCTACACCTAGAATCCTTATACACATCCATCTTTCCATAAATCCATTCTCCCACATATTTAATCTTCTTCATAAATATTTTTCCACACACTTGTGTTTCCGCAAAGCAAATTACCTGACTAATTCCATTTCATATTTAGTGAAATTCAACCATTTTCTCCTTTTGAGGCTAATTGAAATTCAACCATTTCCTTTGGGTTGTTCAAACATGTAAAACCTGAAATAATATGTTAGTATTCCTCACAATGCTCTAATGATTTGATACGATGTTGTATTTTAGGCACAAGCACAAGACTTATTGTGTAAAAAATACAACACTAGCACTTGCATAATAAGAAAGAAGAGAGAGTGAAATTGCACTGAAAAAGCACTAAGTAGCTAAAAAGACCAGTTCAAAGTACTCATAATTTTTTTTCTTGTCTCATTGCTTGACATGTATACACTTAAATAACCATCTGACGAGGAAACCAATGCTCACTAAGTTCGGGTTCCATAGTGCATGCACACTAGAAAGTAGAAAAGCACTTTCCTTAATTAATTAGCAGACTAGAACTAGAGTGAGAGAGACTAAAATAGAGTGAGATTATAAAATAGGGTGGAATAAATATAATTTCCATAAACAATAAGTTAGAATTGAGATGAAGGCTCCCACATACAACTCCTAAGTCAAAAATAGAAAGAAACCTCCAAAAATAAGATTGAAAGTCAAAGGATAAGGTTGGTAGGTAAGTGCATAAGATTATGGATAAGGTAGTCTTTTAAATAAGAGGTAATGTGAAAAATGATTAGGAACGGTTAGGATAAGTTAATGCATAGTAATGGAGATTTAATTTCGAGGTCAATGTACAACTAGTGCACAATCACTACCAAGTTTCATCCTATTAAAGATAGAATTTCTAAAAGTATAAAATGATCCCAAATTATATGGAATGTCTAGTAGATTAACAGAAGTGGTCATATGTGGCATAATTATGTATTTATGAGTCCTTAAGTGTGCATTTACCCCCAACAACCATCCTGTCAACCATTGAATCTCAAATTAGAAAAGAAGTTGGGTCTACAGGAAAAACAAAAAAATCTATGGGCACTACTATTTTTGCACAAGATATGGCCACCCAACCACTACACCTAGATATATTCCTCTCTTTTCTTTATACATACCAAAAATAACTTCCTCTATTAACTTCAATGCATAGGGCATAAGTTTAGAGAGTGATATAAGTTTCTTAGACTAAACAACGGGACTCCTCGTTTGTTTTTCATATACTTGAACCATAAAATCAACTAAATCAATCCCAAAAATTGAGTAAAATTACCCAACACCACTAAATACATATTAAAGATAAACTTAAAAACAGAAATACCACACCAAGTTGCCCAAAAAATCATTATTTTTAACTATTTGCAAGATGTGGCCCTAAAAATCATTATTTTAAAAGCTCTTGAAAATTTGAGGTGGTGGAATGTTTCTTTTACGTCATCAAACCCAACCCATTTTCTTGGAAGCCATCTCTTATTTGGTTCATGGTACCACGTCATTTTCTGGGAAGCCATCTCTTATTTGGTTCATGGTACCACGTCATTTTCTGGGAAGCCATCTCTTATTTCGTTCCTATTTACATTACAACTCTCCTCAACTAAACTACTACAGCCTCCGCGGCTTTAACGACAGGAGCGAAGGTATGTAATATCTTTCGCATCGAAATTTCTGCATTAACATTTCATGGTTTAAGTTTCTGCGGTACCATTTTTGTTGACGAGCTGCAGTAAGATTTTGCACGTTGGTATTCCTCGCACGAATTAGTTTCAACGGCAACACTTCTTTTTATTTTGCACGTTCGCACGAATTCTTTTTTAGTTGCAACGGCAACACTTTTTTTATTAGCTTTCAAGGGTTAATTTTGGAGTGGTAACAGTTCTTTTTATTAGCTTTCAACGGTTAGGGTTAAGTGTGCTGCGCAAATGTTTTTTGGGTTTTCTCCAAATGAAAAATGTTTATTAGACTATTTTTTAAATCTAGTTTATTATTATTATTTTTTTTTCTTTTCAATAATTTTTTTTCATTATTTGGACAGGTAAATTTGTCAAGAACATTTAGTAATGGAGAAGAATAGCAAGATACAACTTTTAGGTATATCTTTCTCTTCCTATAGTCCTATTTTTAAAAAATTATCAATTTGTAAATATTTAATATTCTGTATTTGTGTGTATATTTTAGATGAAAATGAGAATATTTATTTGAATTTTTTCTTAACCAATAGCAATTAAAATTAAACGTTTAATTTTGTATTTATTAGTTTTACTATTTCAACTCTTTTGTGAAGATTGATTAATGTCTAGTTTCCTTAGAGTGTTACATAAATAAAATTATTCATGCTAAATATATTGAAAAAATTAATGACTTTCTAATCAATATACGTTGGTTTTGATATAAAATGGGTTAAATTTTGTAATTTGTATTTGTATTTTGTTTTTAATTGCACTGGTTCTATTCAAATTTGTTTTAGAAAGGATGAATAACTTTTGTGGGATCTTTGTTAGAGAGGAGAAAAGAGGAGGCTAAAGCAATGCATGACAAGTACCCCAATAAGATACCTGTAAGCTCAAATGAATTCTAGAATAAGTTATTTTTTTGATGGTTAGATCTTTTAGATATTTTGCTATATAATATTATTTCAAAAATGAAATCTCATTTCAATAGTTTTGTTTTTTGTTGATTAAAACTTCTTATGAAGAGTGAATCTTTTCTCAACATTTATTTTTATAAAATGTGCTCTCTTATTGATTCTCCATGAAAACAAATTGCAGGTTATTGTTGAAAAAGCAGAGAGAAGTGACGTACCAGATATTGACCAGAAAAAGTAAGACTCTTTTATCAAATACTTCATTGTTCTTTGATTCTCTCACTTGATAATTGTTAGAATACATTGTTAGAATACATCTTGATAAGTAACAATGTTGTACTCAAACAACTATTGTTTTCGTAAGAAGATAATTTGTCCATATTTTGTGGATGCCTGAAGAGTACTATCACATTTTTAAAAAATTAATGTTATTATAATTTTGGATTTTCAGATATATGGTTCCCTCAGATTTTACTGTGGGACAATTTGTATATATGATACGTAAGAAAATAAAGCTTACTGAAGAGAAAGCAATATTTATTTTTGTGAACAATGTGCTTCCACCAACTGGTAAGTTTAGTTGAATCAGTTTTATCATAGTTACAACTTTTCCACTATTACTCTATGTCATTACTTTGTTCTAAGTTAAACTTCATTGCTCTAAGTTAAACTTCATTGCTATCTCATTTTTTACGTAGAAAAAAACATTTAAAAAAAACAGAAAATGAGCATTTTGCCATCTAATCCTTATTTATGTTATAGCTTATCAATTTCTTATTGTGTATTTATTTCTATGCAGCTGCTCTAATGTGCACTGTATATGAGGAGCATAAGGATGAAGATGGGTTTCTTCACTTTACATATAGTGGCGAAAAGACTTTTGGCCATAACATTGAGGCTTATTTATAGCCTTAAGAAACTCTTATTTATCTCCATTTAAATATAATGCAAATGAAATTTAAAGGGAACTTTGGTATGTATATGGATACTAGAACTAACATTCTAGTTACTATGTATTAAATGCTTTAAAGACATTTATAGTGTGCATATTGCCAAAATATGTGATCTACTTGGATTATTGTTAACATTGCCATTTCTTATTTATATATTTATAAAAAATATCTAGTGGGTAATGTCATCTCTTTATTTCTTTTCCTCATTTTTGGTAGAGATTAAGTTTGGAGAAGAGCTTTGTTTCCCTTACAATAAAGATGTGTATGTGCTTTAGATAATTTACTTAAGATAAAGTTGGTGGTGAAGTTTAATAGTTAAAGTTAGTGTGAAGCCTTACCATACTATTTTAATAGATAATTTACAATGCATGGATGTAAAATAGTTTGGAAGTGGTATTCAGAGTGGCAATGAGATTGTATTACGTGATATCAAGTATTCAATGTACTCTTGGTGCTTTTTAATTAATACAAAAATATGGTTTTTTCATCTTGTTACTTTGTCAATTTAAATGAATTCAACTACTAATACAAAAGAAATATTTAAATGACTAAAATCAACCTAGATCCCTTTTAACTCTGGATCTACCAACGGTGGAGACGGTTCAAATCTCTTTTTACTCTGAAAGGTGGTTTGCATCTCAACATATTTGATCCCTCTCGTCCCTTGGTAGATTTGGAGTTAAGGTGGATCTAGGATGGTTTAATTCCCCTTTTAAATAGGTTATACTCTTTCAATACCATGGGTGAATACCACGAAGGTTTTACTGATTATCCTTGGTCTTGGCCATTTGAGGAGCCTCAGAGCCCTATTGTATAATTTCTTTATTTTCTTTGGATGTCTTTTTCACTTGCATCTCCTATTTTTGCATTTAGTGTTCATGCTTCCTTTGTTGTGGGATATATTGCTTAAGTAATTGAAGTGAGTTGTCTTGAAGGTTACTTAAAGATTCACAATCATGATGAATACTTGGAACAACTTTGAAAAGCTGTATTCATCAATGAGCTACTTGGATTAGTTCACTAATTCTTAATTTCTGATTTTTTGAGTAGTAATTTTTTGCTATTTTTTAGCACATGTTAACAAGGGTATTTTTGAGTGATTCCACTTGGAATGGAGTCCTAATACATCCTAATTAATAATAAAAAAATACCCATATCATTTTCATTTAATTTGCTTGGGAATTTGGAAAGGTATAAGAAGTAGCAATCTTGTAGCATCTTGTACCAATTTGTTTTCAAGATCTTCCTTGCCCAAATTCATGGTAGTAGATTTATAGCTTATGAATACTCTGAGGCCATTTTGGTTGAGTCAAGGCCTGGTTAGGTTTCCATTTAGCTCTTACATTACATGTTAGGTGTCTATCATGGAAGAGGAAGGTGTCTGACTAGGAAGAAGAAGGTGTCTGATGCATGTTAGGTGTAGGTTTGCAATCACATGAAACATTGCTAAAGTACATAGGGGGTTTACACAATTACCTTAGGCATACTATCTTAATATTTAATCCCAATAATCTAGATGATGTGTGTGCACAAATCACTCATCTTGAGGCAAGAGGGGAAAACACCCTAGAAGAAGGTAGTACATATCCATTTAAGGGTAAAGAGAAAGAAAAGGGTTTCAAGGGAAAGAAAAATGTCTCCATTAAAAAGGAAGGAGAGAAAACAATATGTAAAAAAATTTCTAGAGAGTGGCACGATGAAGTTCATTGCTGGAAGCTTCATACCGAAATGAAACCAAAGAAATTATCCTTCTGAGTTTGATGTATAAGAACTATCATGCTCGCAAGTTAGATTGCCCTCTGAAATAGGTTTAACAAAATCATGTTCCTTTGTTGTCAATTGTTAGCTATTGTCTATATCAGTTGCATAATACTCTTCTCTAACTGGCTTTGTATACCTTGCTTCTTTTGATGGATCCAAGGGAACAATTACACTCATATTATCCCATTCAAATATCATATGTCTCTTCTTTATATTACTTATAGCCATGTTATCAAATGCCCAGTCAAGTCCAAGTAATGGAGGATAAGGGTTACTATCATCAATGATCTTTATTACTTCAAAGTAAACAGTAGTGCGAACTCCTTCAATATTCATTGTTAGATCTGGTACTCTTCCTAAGGGGAGGATCTTTTTATGATTTTTCATCGTTAACTAAATAGGAGGCCATTGTAGCTTCAACGTACCCATTAATTCCCATGTCTGCTTTATCAAAAAATTAGCATCAGATCCTAGATCTATAATAACTTGATCCATGTCATATTCTCCTATCTACGCACTAAGCCTCATTTCTCTTCCATTTCTCTTCTGTCGATGAAAATTATTCACTGCCCGCATCTCACTTCACGATGTTTATTTTGATGCACAAGAATCTATCAACTACTGAAGCCCTTAAATAGCCTATTGGTCTCTTAATAATTTCATACAAGTTTACAGAAAAGACTTTAAAGTACCTCCTTCATTTCCTGACTCTTGGTCCTCTGTCGGAGCATGATCCTATGTCGAGGCTTATTTCTATATCAAAACTTGACTATGTGTCGAAGCTAATGATATATCACAACTAATTTTCTACTTTGGTTGTGCACTAGAGGTTGAAGCTCCAACATTCATAAAGCTTCACTTTGCTTCCATAAACAATTATTTTTCCCTTTGAATTTAAAAAATAGGAGCTTTCTCAATAGTTTTTCTAACCCATGTACTTTCAGATTCTTTCTTCTCATATGCTTTATCACTTCTGGTCACGGGCCCACTTTTAGTAGCAATACGAATTTGTGGTTCGCCATTCCTTCTTTCAGCGATCATCATTCGAATATTCTATGTCGGCTACTGATTCCTTTTTTCTTGCATTTTTTCCATAAATACAGGACATTCTTCAATTACATGGTCAAAATATTTACAATACTTACATATTGTAGTACGGTGTTGAAAATCTCTCACAAAATGACTTTCCAATTCATAGTTATAGCATATAATCTATCCATGTCCTCAACCAGCTCCCACACCTCGACCTCTTCCTTCGTAGCCTCCTCAACCACTGTGTTGTGCACTGCCTTCATTTCCATGTTCTCCTGCTTCCATTCTATAAGTGTTAGCACTGTGCTCCATCATTAGTTCATACGCTTGATAGTTCTTCTCATCATGTCCTATTAATTTACATAATTTGCAATACAAGCTTCTTGGAGTTTTCACATATTTTTGTAATAGGTAACAATCTTCTGAGTGATGTTGCATATCTTGCACCATAGGCTAGATCCTGCATTTAAGGGATTTAATGCTCCGCTAGCCATGAAATTTCTGAAGAGAGGGCATTTTTCTTTAGAGTGGCCTTCTAATTTTCACTTCATACGCCACACTGCTTCTCTGAATTCTTTGATTTTCTTTATATCTTGTAACTACATAGTCAAATTTTGAAACTGACTATGAATCTATTGCATACCTGCATTATTATCTCCTATAGGCGAAGCTTCTAATTTCATCACTAGTTCTAGAGCTTCGGATTGAGTTTCTATCTTTTGTTGCATCAAAGGAAATCTGATATGTGGTAGTAGCATAGCTATGAACCATTCCTTATGTTGCTATGAAGCTATGTCGAAGCTTACCTAATCCAATAATTCCTTGAATCTCTAGTCAAATTCCAAAACAGACTCGGTAGGACTTTGTTTGATCTCCTTTAACTCAGTGATGCACTTCAACTCAAACTTGAACTTCTTAAATTCTTTTACCAATGTTGTTTTAATGTCTGCAAATGATTTGAAATGATTTCTCAAATACTTCATGTACCATGTCAGTGCTCTATCTTGGAATGTCGTGATGAGCTGTGCTGTCTTTATATTTTCATCATGGACCTTCTTTGCTATTGATACTGCTTCACATAAAAACTAGAACTACTCTGGATCCTCCAACCCAATTACTTTAAAAATAGGTAGCTTAATATCATCGACCATATTTCTTCTCGGAATGGGAGGGGGATGGGGAGGTAGGGGGATGGGAAAAACCAAAAGCACCCTGATTATTACTCGATTATGGCTTCGGCGAACTTTCAGGCCGTAAAGGTGAATACTGCGGAGATACTTCGGGGTTCGTAAGGAGGCTTTCTTCACTTTCAGATTCAATCAAGAAATGGCTATAGTCAGTTTCTATGAAGGTCTCCAGATCTTGTCCATGAGATATTCTTCTAGTGTCTACTCTATATGTCTTCCCACTTCGTGTTGTTCCTGTTTCTTCTTCAAATGTTCTCCCAAACATAAGTAATCTAATAATCTAATTGCATTCGTAAAATTCCCTTTTCATACAAAAAGAATCTTAATCTAGAGTTTTAGAGATCTCAAATACTTACGTCGCGATCCTTTGAAAAATTGTCATTCTGCTTTGCTATATGACATAGTTGAGTCTATCTTGAACTCAGTAATGAATCCTCCCAAGATGCTATCAATCCAGAAATAAAAATCTCTTGAAATCCTATTGTTAGTGATCTTGAGTAGTTGTATCAATTTAGGAGTCCATTCCTGAGGTTCATATCCTTTAAAATAGTCCTTTCTCTTGGTTAACCTTGATATCCACTTGTGCAACTCAACATGAATCGAAGAAAATTTCATATTGATCTTCAAAAATATACTTCTGTAACCACCTCTTAGATGATAGACGATGAATTCTATTCTCTTGATATGCAATTTCTCATTCTTTCTTTTCTATCCAATCTTGAATTTCTTTCTTCGACAGATGCCACATCCACGTATCCCTAAAAAATATCATGTTCCCGATAAATGGAACCATTTGTTGGTTTAGATTGGGTTTACCCAGTTTTGATCTATAATGTGTACCAATAAAACCGTTAATCATTGGCCCTTTCGGCAACGACCTGCAAGTATATCCTAGTCTCACCTGAAGTGACTATGGGAGGACATAGAACCAGGTTTATGAAGCATTGAGGGATGCAAATATGTGGTATTCCTGTGTTTTCTTCTGATTAACATTCAAAAGTTACTTTGGATTCATACATTACTTCACCGCATTACATTCATCACTTAAAACATATCATATATATCCATAAAATCTCACTGTACTAAAACAATATACAACTATAATAAATTGTTACGCTATTATAGATAATAAGAAAATAAACACATGAATACACATATTTTAGTGTGGTTCATCCCAATGTGGGACTACTTCCACAAGAACTATTTCTTATAATAAAGGATTTTTACCACACCAGTTCTTGGCCTGGACACTCATCTACAGGTAGTCCGTGCACTCAACTACAGACTTAGGCCTCTGTGCACTCAGCTGCAGAGTCTCGCCTTCTTTTCAAAAACCAAAAATCACAAAGATAAAACCATTCAATGTGTTTCTTCCAGAATATCTCCTTCTTTATTATTCATCCTTATATATACTATTACATTGAGGGATATATCATCGCAATACCATGGTCCATATACTATGGACTTCCCTAATACAAGCTACTATGGTCAAAACCATTCATCATTTACAACATTACATTATTTTAACAAAAAGGAGGAGTTTTGGTCCTCCCCTAATCGCATAAACTGTATGGTATATCTACTATGGGGTACACTTCACACTCCAATGCATTCTTTTCTTCACACTGCACTCCACAAAAAGCAGAGTCTTCACCAAAAGCTAGGCCAAGTTGGGTTGCGCCCAACATCATGACATATTAATAAAGTTTGGGTAGATGTGGAATTAATTCATTAGACACACATAGACATGAGAGATGTGAAAGGAGGTTGAAAAACCTATATAGCCATACATAGACAGTTATGGGAGAAAAATTGGCATGCCACAAAATAACATAGAGAAATATGGTCCTTCAAAAATGTGAAGGAAGAGTCTATGGAAATATGCCCCACCTCCCTCAAAAAGGCCTAGGACATGTTCCTAGAGGAAATGAGGGTGAAGATATTCAATTTATCTAATATATTAATACCTAAAGTAGGCATAGAACCAAAGGATAATTTGTTAAATATAACGAGATGAAAGGATGCTGAAAAATGCAACAAGAAAGTCTCAATTTGATTTTGCCTTGGTTAAATTGAGAAAAATCGAATTTCCACATATGCAGACAACTTGGATGTAGTTAACTTGTGTGACATGGCTATTGTCACATAGCTAGATTAGTAAATTTGAGTTAGAGGAGTTAGAGTTCAATTAAGCATGTGTGATTTCTAATTTGTAGCAATCAAGATCATTTATTTCAAGTTGTTTTTAGTTAAACTAGTTCTAACTATTGGAGGAACTAGTGGAAGGTTAGTTGTGCAGTGAGACTTTAGTCAAACTCAATGATCATCTAGTTAACTAATCAATCAACCTGAAATACCTAATGCGTGCATAGAATTCAAGTTCCCCAATTGTGGTGGAGATTCCAAGTTTGTGTAACATCAATTGTATACTAGTCTTCAGTGTAAAGGTGTTACGTGCAGTCAGATGATCAATCTTGGGAATTGCACAAGCATTTTGGAGGAAATTCCTAAATAATAGGGGCATAATTTACTTAGGAATTGTGCAAGGAAATAGGATCTCAAGAAGAGGCAGGAATTGACTAAGTCTAGTTCAAATCTTCTTAGTGAGTAGAGAGATAGGTTATTCACTTGTAATTTGTGCTTAGTTTTGCAAAGCAATTGTATTACATCTCTATTCATCAAATTAATGCAAGCAGAAAAAGGGGTTTTTAGTAGATTGTTTTCCTTTGGAAAAATATTATGTGAATGGTTTTTAATTTCTCATTAGATGCATTTGATTGTTGTTCTAAATTGTGAATTGAATTCCATAGAGAAACAGAGTAAGTTTGTGTCTTGTGATATTGATTAAAATTTCATGAACAGTTACAAATATACACCATAATTTCTACATGGTATTAGAGTAGGATTCACACTAGAATAGAAATTTTGAAGTTGTTTCCCAGGAGGATCGAATTTGTAGTTCAATGTAGTAGGATCTCTTTAGAGTTGGGAAAATGACCTTCAATGGGTTGAGAATTGAGCATCCCTTGGAAGGAAGCTCAAATTTCATTGCATGGAAGGATCACATGGAGGTAGTGTTGGATGAAAATGGATTGCTAGAATACATCAACACAAATTGTGCAAAATGTTGGCTTAGGGGGTCCTGACCCAGGTTCAGAGTTAGTTGTGCCAACCAAAAAATCCCTACACTATTGGTCCTTTCGGAAACAACCTGCGTAGTGCAGGCTGCAGTCTCACCCGAAGCAGTATGGGCGGATGCTGAAACCAAGTTTCTACATCCAGAGATCAATGCATTGTCTTTGAGAACCTCATATCTTCCTTCCCACAGATCGATAAGCCCTTAGGACTCGTTATTGCAACTCTGTTAAAACTTCCATCTCCCCTTCATGAAGGTCTACGATCTGTCTTTGTGGACCCTTAACAATCGATTTATCCACTTACACGCATCATAGGACAACCCTAAATTAGTGTTCACCCATATCTCCTTAAGTTTTTAGTAAACATAACAAAATTCATCAGAGTCTTTGAAAAAGTACTTAACCTACATTGCGTACATTTATTATGACTTATTAGAGAGAATCACGTAATAATCCATCAATAATCCATAAAAAACATCATTCATTGACACATATAGTATTAATAACAGTAAATAGAAAAATGCAAGAATTCTACAGAAATAATCTTTATTGTTCTTTAGTTCAGGATTACAGACTCAAAACTACCTTGTGCACTCAGGTACAGGGCTCCATGCACTCAACTGTAGAATTCTACCAAGGCCTCTACGCACTCAGTTGGAGAGCCTTTCTTCTCCTATCTGACCCACTTCTTCTCACTATCACTTCTCTTCTATCATCCAAGACATCCGCCTTAGACTCTCTAATACACCTATTTATAGAATTTTTCATACAATGCCATGGTATGCAGACCATGAATGGATCTCAAAAATGACTCATACTTTACATAAAACAATGGGCTAAAACCCCTTTTATTCCTAATAATATACGTGCTCCATGTCCAGAAATCATGAAGACTTTACATTAATTACAAAAATGTATCAAAACTTAGGTTATTTTAAACCCAAAACTGACCGAGGGGACCCCATCCCAATAGGCCCCCAACCCAAAGATCGAGACTCACCCTCGAGTCACACTACTGGTGCTACAATCTTATAGTGAATACCCCCCATCTCCACCTGAATTATTACAACTTCGACAACGATTTGCGTTGCTGCCTACTTGAATTCCTCAACCAGTTTTTCTGTAGCTGGTCCTTCGATTGCAATGGAGCTTATGGTCACCTTGACTTCATCATACTGTCGCTGCAACTCCCTTACTTATGTTATTTATTGCACGAACAATGCCATACAATCAATGACTATGGCATCCAGGGTGGCCATTCCTTCCTTTATCAGGGCTCTGCGCCACTCACAAACCTTAGGCAGAGTCGTGGGGTGCAACTTTAACCACAGCTCTGTGATCTTCATATTGAACTCGTCCAACTTCGGCTTTAGCTACGCACACACTTGCGACTAGTTTTTAGATCTTTTCTTCTGGTTATACATCCTACGAGACGTGGAGCTTAGGGACTATCTTGCATGCCTCAGCGACTGTTGACTCTAGTTATGAACTATGCACCTACAACATCTCCTTTTCCTTCAGATCCTGTGTCTTTTCCGTGAACTTCTACTCATTGTTCACTTTGTACTCGTTGATAAGGTTTAAGGTGCACTTCTCTCAGGCTCTCAATTCATCTTCCACCATTGCATGTAGCGTGTGGAGGGTCTCATTGGAGAGCATCACTATATTTAGCCTGATATTCTTGATTATGGTTAGGATAATGTGATTAATGGTTAATTCCAGGTGAAGGGACCCATCGGGCAATGCAATAGTCCTAATGTCAAGGGACCTTACTAACTTTGATGCTTTTCTCATCCTTGGTGCTAGGCTCACTTACTCCATGCTCACCTTTCTAGTGCCCACTTCTATTCTAATTTCCTAGATTTGCAGCTCAAGCAGATCCTTTTAGATGCTCCCTGGCATTTTCATGTACGACTACTCAAACTGCTATAGCACCTTGGTTGTGGTATCCCTGATTTTATCCTCAATCTCATTGAGATCACCTTCTGTTAAGACCATGGGATCCACTTGTGACTTATCTAATTTTTTCTTTTTCCTTTGACCTTCTTGTTGTTCCTTGCCATGTTTCCTCAGAATGCATGGGGTGCTCAACCCCTCATCTCCTCCATTTCCTTTCTCTTAAATTTCCTCCTCCTTTGTTGTCAGCGAAGGTGACTTTTCACCTTTTTGTGGCACGTGTTATTCTTGTTCTACATGCTCCTTTGCAGTGTGCTCTTGCTCCACTTGAGCCTTCTCTATGGCTTCCCTATTTTTTTGCGTAGCCTACTTATCTTTCTCCTCATTTTTCTATGCGGCAAAACTCTCCACACGCACGCTTGGTCCTGTAGCTAAGTCTAACAGGGTGTGCCATTCTGCAGGCCACTTCATGATGACTTCCTGCACATCTGTTTCTGTGAAGAAATATGGCAAGTCTTGCCACTTCTGCATTGGATCCTTTCTAAAAATAGATCCTCTTCAAGCTCCATCATCTGCGTGAGTCATTCCTCCAAGGCCTCATGATCCACCATACCTGTGAGAGCTGCTATGCACAGGCTAGGCACAATATGCTCTATCAGCATTACAACTTCTACACCATATACTAGTCTGAATGACATTTGCCCTGTTAGCTTCTTGCAAGTGGTCCTATAAACCCATAGTACTACAGGTACGCACACATCCCAGTCAGTTCACCCTGTATTGTATATTTTCATCAGTGCATTCTCCAAAATCTTATTGAAGGCTTCAATAGTCCCATCGGCCTGCGGGTGATATAGTGTACTCTTTTGATGGTAGACCTAGAATTCTTTAGCCAATGCGCTGATCATTTCATTTGGGAAGTGCATACCTCTGTCACTCATCAACACTTTTGTGTAGCCAAATATGGTTAAGACATATTCAAACAAAAAATTTGTTTCTATAGCCCCTGTACAATCCTTAACTAACTGTGCTTACCCCCATTTGGTCAGATAATCTATTGTGGTGATGATATAGTGTGCACCTGTTTTCTTTCCTGGGGGCTGAATTGGCCGAACAAAATCAATCACCCATTTCTCAAATGGCTACAAAGCTACTTGAGGTTGTAATGGCAATTCATCCCTTCGCGATGGTATGCTAGTTCTCTGATAGGCATCGCATTCCTTACAATACACTTTGGAATCCTTGTGCAGCGTTGGCCGCCATAGGCCTCAGTTGTTCAATAATACTTCGCGTCCTTATATAATTTCATAATCATGAAGGCTACAGGATGGTCCATTTCTCCTTCACTGACTTGCGATAACATTGCACCCAATGCAATACAAGAGGCATCCACTTGTACATGGAACCCATTTTTCCAATTGGGACCATTTGTTGGCTTAGGGGGTCTTGACCTAGGTTCAGAGTTAGTTTCTCCAACGAACAAAACCCTACACTACTGGCCCTTTTAGCAACAACTTGCGTAGCGTAGGCTGCAATCTCACCCGAAGCAGTATGGGGGGATGTTGGAACCAAGTTTCCACATCCAGAGATTAGTGTGATGTCTTTGAGCACCTTAGATCCTCCTTCACGTAGATTGATAAGTCCATAGGGCTCATTACTACAACTGTCTTAAAATAGCCTTTAACCCTTCGCGAAGGTCTACAATCCATCTTTATGGACCCTTAGTAGTCAATTTGTCCACTTACGCACATCAAAGGCCAACCCTAAATTAGTGTCTACGCAAATCTACTTAAGTTGTTAGTAAACGTAATAGAATTCATCAAAGTCTTTGTGAAAGTACTTAACCTCCATTGCGTACATTTATTAAGACTTATTAAAGAGAATCGCACAACATTTGATCAATATTCCAAAAAACAAATCATTCATTGAAAAAATATAAGATTAACAGTAGTAAACACAAATACGCAAAAATTCTTCAGAAACAATGTTTATCGTTCTTCAATTCAGGATTACAGACTCAAAACTACCCTACGCACTCAACTACAAGGGTCCACGAATCATAATCATAATCATAAAAACACACCAATTTTATCCATTCCCTTGGTTTCTCTTATAAATTAGATAAAATTCAACCACTTAGAAATATTCTCTCTGATTTTATCAACCCGATGAACCAATTCATGCCCAGTTTGGATTTTGGAACTTGATTTTCATGTTGAATTTGCGGCCCTTTTTCCCCTCACTTTAAGAATTTAACTTATAGATTTGGAAAAATTAGCATTACTAGATTGTTCTCCTCATTTCTATCTTTCCAATGAGTTATCCAATGCCTAATTTGATGCCCTGGAATTCAAGATATAGCCTTAAGAAGTCGACACTCAATTATAATTGATTAGATCTATGCATTAAATGCAGCCTTTGATTTAAATACCAAATACATAATACCACATGCATGGAAAATGAAAGGTTTAGAGATTTTATATTATTTTACATGTTTATTATAGTTTGTGTGAAAATATGAGGAAGCTATACTAGAGGTTGTACATGATAAATGTTTTGATTGCATGAAGAATTAAAGTGCAGCAATAAAATTTAATAAGGTCAAAGTTCAACCTTTGGGAGAAAAATATGAGTGAGGTAGTAATTAGTGGAATAATAATTAGATTAGTCCTCAGGGGAAGCTTGATTGGTTAATCTAATAAATGTGAAATCATTGAAACTTGAAATAACCGGGTTCAAATCCCTCCTGTTATGACCTAGGCTACAGGGAGGAGGACATATCGTACCTCCCCAGGGGTTTATTGGTAGTTATGTGTCAGGCGAGCTTCTTGGTTCCTCTAGGTTACCACAAAAATAAAAGAATTATATTAAATAAAAAAATAAACCACCTTGCCGCTAAAGTTTCCTTGGGCCTTGATTCCATGGCCTAGTCTCATCTTGTTACACAATATTTTGTCACGCCTCCTGCACTTCTCTAAGTCATACCCGAAGTGCCTGAAACTTGGCAATCATGCAGTGCAGCCATCCTGATATGAATCTCATATCCTCCCTAAAATACTGATGAAAAATTCCTTAAGCCTTCCCTGGAGAAAAGGGGCTCTAAAACCCTAATTTTAGCATCATCGTGACCCTGACACTGGAAATCCGTGCTGAACTCTAGTTGCATTATACTAGCCTCATGATGCTACTGCACTTTTGGCTTGGATACCCACGATGATTCCTGAGTGGAAATGTTTCCCAAAGAAAGCAAGAAGCTTCATGATCTAGAGGCTTCCAGAACGACGAACTGGAGGTTATTCAGTGTGAATGAGGTCAAGTTCTCTCAAATTGGCACTTTGGTCTTATCCCTATGAGCTACCTCCTTGATATGAGGGCCTTCTCCTATGTTTGGAGAGATCCTAACTCCCTTTCCCTACCTATATATTCATCTTTTCTGTTGGGTTGTGTTATATTCTTTCCACATACTTAACAGGGGGTTTGAGGGGTACCCGTAACCTCACTTTATGGGGTCGGAAAATTTTGGTTTTGGACCCTATGTTAGGTTGGGCGGACCCACCTATGGTTTTGTGCATGAT
>APFE030571762.1:0-28690 GCA_000404065.3 Pinus taeda
GAAATGCAGTCTTAACATCTAATTGCTGCAACTCTAATCAAGCAAAGCCACTAATGCTAACACAATTCTAATTGAAACAATTTTAACCACTGGTGAAAAAATCTCATGAAAGTCAATACCGGCTTTCTAAGAAAACCCTTTTGCAACCAGTCGCGCTTTGTACCTGTCTTTTGTATCATTCACACCCCGTTTCAGCTTGAAGACCCATTTGCACCCCACAGTTTTCCTGCCTTTCGGAAGCTCAACTAGATCCCATGTGCCATTCTTACTCAAGGCCATCATTTCGTCCTTCATGGCTGCTTTCCACTTGTCACTTTTCAAACCTTCTATTACTTCCTGATAGCACAGAGGTTCATCGTCATTAGCAGTAAATGCAACAGAAGTAACATAATCATCATACCTTCTCGGTGGCCGTTTGATTCTTATCGACCTCCTTAAGAATGTTTCTGGCGCTTCTAGATTGGCTGACTACCACCTGTAGGAACTTCTTGCCGATCAGTATCTAAGACCTGTTCATGATCTAAACCTGAACCCTATTCATATTCTGATTCTGAAACCTGTTCATGAATAGTATCTGAACTACGGTCATCATGACTATCGTTAGAAATGCTATCAAACTGAATGTGCTGAAAGTCAGATACATCATCCTGTTTTAATCGACTATCTACATCTAACTGTACAAGAGAGGATTCATTAAATTTTACATCTCTGCTGATGATGATTTTGCGGGTAGTAGGATCCCACAATCTATATCCCTTTGTTCCAACACCATACCAAACAAAGATATACCTTTTAGACTTTGGATCTAATTTAGTTCGCTGATGTTTAGGCACTAGAGCATATGCATCACAACCAAACACTCTGAGTTTAGAATAGTCACAAGGGTGTTCTTTCCATACCTCTTGAGGAATCCTTGCAGTCTATCGCCGTCGATGGAGATTGGTTTATCACATAACAAGTTGTTGCCACCGCTTCCGTCCACAACTCCTTTTGCAACCCAGCGTTACTCAGCATACTCCTTGCTCTCTCGAGAAGAGTCCTGTTCATCCGTTCAGCAACTCCATTCTGCTAAGGAGTATAAACCGTGGTCTTATGTCTCTCGATCCCTGCATCCTTGCAATAGCTGTCAAACTCCTTGGAAGTAAAATCACCACCATTGTCAGTTCTTAAACATTTTATTGTTCTACCAGTGCCGTTTTCTACCAATGCTCTAAACTGCTTGAAAACTGAAAAAAACATCAGACTTTCTTTTCAACATGTAGACCTAGACCTTCCTAGAAAAGTCATCAATGAATGATACAAAATAAAATGAACCACCATATGAAATTGTAGGGGCTGGTCCCCAAACATCTGAATGGATATAATCAAGTATGCCTTTACTAGTATGTTTGCATGTTTTAAACTGTTGTTTACTTTGTTTTCCAAACAGACAATGCTTACAGAAATCTAACTTTCCAGACTTTAGGTTTGGAAGTAACTTGCGATCAGCCAAAATTTTCAACCCTCTTTCACTCATATGCCCCAATCTTTGATGCCATAAGTGAATGGAACTATTGTCATGTTCAGGCACAACAGACACAAAATCTGACCCTGTACCTCCTTCTAACTGAAATAGATTTCCTACTTTCTTAGCTTTCATAACTAGTAAAATGCCTTTGTAAATTTTCATTACTCCACCTTGAATTACAGTTCTATATCCATTGAATCAAGTGCTCCTAATGAAATCAAATTTTCCCTTAAATCTGGTACATGCCTCACATCAGTTAATATTCTAGTTGTCCTATCAAACATTTGTAGTTGTATGCTCCCAATCCCCACAATATTACATGTTAAATCATTACCCATGTACACAACTCCATCATTAATTGATTTATATTCCTTAAACCATTCTTTATGGATACACATGTGGTTTGATGCACCAGAATCTAACAACCAATGTTGACCATGATTTGACACATAACTGATAATACTTCATCACTAATACCTGAACCAGATGCCGAACCTGTATCTGTCGTATTCGCCTCCTTATTCTCTGTCGAAGAATCTGCTTTTGAAGTTTGCTGCTGACGCTTCCAGCAGTCCTTCTTTAAATGCCCTGATTTGCCACAAAACCAGCACTTTAGCTTACTCTTTTTCCCTTTCGACTTTGACCGTGAGTCGCTCGGCTTCCTGGGGCGTCTTTCTTTCGAACGACCTCTAACCATCATGCTTCTGATGTAGAGGTTTCGGAATGCGACCTCCTCCTTGTTTCTTCCGATAATAAAGATGCAACTACATCATCAAACTCAATAGTTTCTGATGAACTAAGACTTATAGAAGTAACAAAATGATCCCATGATTCAGGCAACGAGCACAATAAAGTAATAGCTTTATCCTCGGATGGAATTTTTACTTCTATACTTTGTAATTGCACAAGTAGAGTATTAAAAGCATTTAAATGATCAACAATCGATGTACCTTCCTTCATTCGCAAACTGTACAACTGTCGCTTCAGGAGAATCCTATTGGTTAAGGATTTGGTCATGTACAGTTTCTCCAGTTTGGTCCACAAACCAGCAACTGTTGTCTCCGACACGATATTAAACAAGACATCGTCCGCCAGGCATAATCGAATAGCACTTACTGCTCTTTCATCCATCTCGTCCCACTCATCGTCTGTGATGTTGTAAGGTTGTTTGGATTTACCCATCAATGCTTTTACCACGCCTTGTTGGACAAGCAAGTCATGCATTTTCACCTTCCAGATCTCAAAATTATTTTTGCCATTAAACTTCTCAATTTCAAACCGGGCACTTTGAGTTTTCGCCATTTTGTATCAGCAAAGAACACAATAATCTCCAAAACCAATGTTTAAAGACCAGCAATTTAACAAAAAAACTACCTATGCCTTACTGCCATTGTATTCTTGAATTCTCAAACAAAATGCTTAGTCAAAATAAAATAAGAGAGAAAACTACTTGCAAACACACGTTTCATGCAACTATATACTACCACCAAGTTGCAAATAATTTAGTATACGAATGTTGATTTGCAAGGCATTTAATATACAAACGTTGAGTACTTTTGACACAGCATACATTATTCCATGGGAATTGAACCTTGAAGTAACGCCAATCACGTGCGCCCAAGAGACGTTGGCAATCTTCGCCCTTTGTCTTATCAAAATAACATATGCTCCTCCTTGCAGGAGATACCAGTGGTGATCCTCAGAGAAAAGACATGTCACAAGATCACTCCAGCTACGCCAATGAACAGGCCAGATTTATTCGGTAGCTTACTTCGCCTCTACTTAGCATCGACCGTTCTCGGATCACGATCCAAGGCCTCTGATCCAAAATAAATGACTGGTATTTCGTTCTCTCAGCTAGTGTTCTGTCAGCAGTCACTGTCGTTCCTCTCACCGAGCCATTCTACAAACTAGAATGTTGTTTGAACCCCGTATGCTTCAAGTCTGTTCAAGTTAATTCAGCACCAGCAATACGTAGTGGAATCGTACGCAGAAAAAACAAACTCTCCACGCAGGTTTAGATCAGCTCTAGCATGTTGCTACGCACCTCAATTTTCCAGCACGCACCAGCACTATACATTACAGGCACCAGCACCACGCACGTACACGCACCCGCAACCTCCACGCAGCTTCTCTGTTCTGCGCGCTGAGTTTTCACTGGAATTTTAAGGCACGCGTGATCAGAATCTTGGCGCACTGGTGCTACTCAGAAAATCGGTTATGCGCCATTCCTCCGTGCCAAACGCAAACCAAGCAGTCATACGCAGCCCCACAGCCACGCTTATATGGTTTAATTCCAACGATGTTTGAATGCTATCAACAAAGAGATTTCATCCTTCAACGTAGCAGGTCAATCAAAACATCACCAGCACGCAATATCTCCAACGCACCAGCAATCAATCAAAGGTCATACGCACATACCAGCAATTCTCCACGCAGATAAGACAGCAGTCCAACACGCCTTTGCGCTCCACCTCCAACACGCGTTCCAGTTGCGCCATGCCTCCAACTGCTCTGATACCACTTGTTGGAGATCAGATGCACAGCTAATTAAATCAAAGACTCAGCAGATAAAGCAAGCACATAAAGACACAGCAATTAACGTGGTTCACCCAACCAATCTGGGCTACGTCCACACAACATAGGCATCGGCAATCTTATTAATCAAACAGGAGATTACATAATTCAATCCTCACAAACTCTCACCCTCATAGCAAACAATCCGAATGGTTTCCTGTTTTATAGCAAAGGGAATCTAACAACCTCATTAACTCACTTTCATCAAATATAGGAGGCATTAATCATCTCCCAACAACCTGGAGCTAATCTAGGAACTGATTCCTATTGTTTTCATCTATTGAGATTTTGCCTATCTTATGCAAAACAAAAAAATCTCAACAATTCCAACGGACTTAATAATATACTCGCTACCTTTCTTAAGTTAATGAAAACAATATTTCAGTCCTTAGATATGTCTACTTGTATTTCTAAATGTTCTTAATTATTTTAAAAACTAGGAAGACATTAATGTACACAACATTTCAATCCCACTTAGATATTTGTATTTATATTTCTAAATAATGTTTTTAATTATTCTGAAAACAAGAAAGAACATGATGTAAATAGCCTTAGATCTGAATATCCCCAGATATTCCTCAAAGCTATTAGAAAACTTCGAAAAATAGCATCGCTTTCCTCTCCATACAAGAAAAATGACTTTTCCCCCCCTGGGTCCAAGAGTAAGTAGCGCTATTTTTCCTCGTCCTGGGGAAGGATGATGATTCTGCTGAAGAGTAAGTACCGCTATTTTCCCTCATCCTGGAGAAGGATGATGATTCTGCTGTAGATTAGGCTCTGTTGATTATTCTTGATCTATTCCCCAGAGTAAGCAGCCCCCCTCACTCCCTGTCACGGCGGGGCGGGAGAGGATAAGTGATGAAGAGGTTTTTGGTTTTTGACATGGTGGAGAAAAAAGGAACGAATAGATGATTGACTCCTGTCACTGCCTCGTTCCTCGACTTGCCTCCATTACGAGAGACACATAGAGAGAGAACCGTCCATAGGCAAAATTGTGTAAATGCTAATTGTTTAAAGATAAGTGAGTTAGAACAAGTTATGTTTAAACCGAATTCATAGGAGTTCTGGCAGCTACCTTGGTGAGCATGTAGTGTCTACTATCAACAAAAGGCACAATTACAATCAACAAGTTCCATAGTAAACAAGAAAAGTAGATATAGGGTCATGTAATACTGACATTTTATGAAGACCAACTCTACTTAAAAGAACAAGAGAAGAGTGAATGAGTACAAGTTATGTTTAAACCAAATTTTATACGAGTTCTGGCAGCTACCTAGGTGAGCAGATATAGTGTCTACTATCAAACAAAACAAAATGCACGACTACAATCAACAAGTTCCGTAGTAAACAAGATAACCAGAAATAAGGTCATGTAATACTGAACTTTTATGAACACCACCTCGACTTTCAAAAAACAAGAGAAGTTTTGCATTATTGGTTGAAACCCAATAATGAACATCTTATCCATGAATCTTTAAAAAAATGACTTTCTACGAAGGTAGACTGGTATGATTTGTACCCAACATAATACAATTCCAAAATGCACCTAGGTTAAAATGTAACCTTAAATTGAGCTATGGAGCCACTGAATTTAGCCTCTATTATTGAACTAACGCTGCACATGAATTCCATGCCATGAAACCACCAAGTTTAGCCTCTTTTTTTTAGTTGATGTTACATATGATTTACATCGAACTCTATCAACTTATAATCCAAGGGTGTATGCCCATCAAGATATAAATCCAAGTCATTAATGTGACAATGCCCCATCTCAACCCCTAAACCGCAGCCCAAAAAACTGAGCTGAGTGTCTTCGAAGGTTCGTTTCATTATCGACCTAAAATTTGTCAAACTCCACCCAAAAACAGCCACGGTGCCATTTTCCACAATATTTAACCTTATATTGTTGTCCAACATAAAACCAGAATGGCATTAACAAAGACTCGAATGGCGCATCTCCAGCTAAGGGGCAAGTTTACATCCCTATCTCCAATTATTTGAAATATCTGGTTCGAAGTTCTCAAATATCCAATTGTCATCACTCTCTAACTGCTTTTACCTCATTTGACAGAAAACAAGTAACTAATACGATGGAAAAGATGGAATAGATTCAATTAAGCAAAGACCTTGAACAACATTTGCCAGAAACAAATTATATTTTTATCGAATACGATTCTTTAATCGTTTGAGAAACAAAAACTCAAAATGCTAAATCCACTCAAAGCTCAATCTTCGTTTTACATTTTCTCCCGCAATGAACACTTTCCTCAGTAAATGAAGAAAAATGCCAAGGAATAAGATGGCTGAAATCAGATGTGTTTCTCTCTCAGCCACATTATCTTCATGGTTGAACACTTGTCCTGAAATTCCATCTGCCAGTAGAACATTTTAAGATCATAATTAATGGTAATCAAAAGAGTTTAGTAAAGAACTTTAACAACCAATATGAAGAATCCAAGAAAATCCAAACAAGGAAAAATCTATGCTGGAATTAATAAATGCCATAAAGTCCAATGCCGACGGAAATGACCTCATGTTAAAGGAATTCAAGGGAACCTTAGAAAATCCTTTTTGAATTTTCCCCCATGTAACCATGCACAGGAAACATCAAGAAACTTCACTGCCATCAAGTGGTAACCCGGGTAAACCACTGGTGTAGACTATAGTATGCCAAACCCAGCAGGGACATCAGGTATTGACATATCACAGATATCCAGCCACAGGACTTGACCCCAAGATCTCTTATTTGTAATTCACAACACGTCTTATTAGCAATTCAGAACACTCAACCACTCAAGCTAACCTCAGATAATCTATATAAAAAATGAAATGAGTTATAATGTAATACTAATGGAATAAATCTTCAAATAAATTAATCAAAGCCTTCAGATCAATTCCCTACAGAAGTAAAAGGTTAAAGCAGAATTTATTGATACAATTTGCTTCGAGCAGAAACTAAAGCAAATTTGAACCATGCAATGTTCAGAAATATACATTACTACTGTTAGTTACAACAAAAGCAGAAACAGTAACAAAGAGAAACAATATTAGGACATTCCCAGTTGAAGGCAGTACATGTATGAACAAAACCATGTTAACAGCCTGATTGATGATACCGCTCATCCATATCACTAACTTAGGCAAAACTGTGCTTGAATACTTCCAAATGATGAGAAATGTTCCACACTATAAGAAAAACATACGTCATAAGCCTTATCTATCATAAGCCCTTTCTCACTTGCCTGTAAAAAACTAAAACATTGTACTTGGCCTATAGGGGTTTCCTCCTCCACATCAACCGACCTCTACAAATGAAAAAACTTGTCATTTTACAGATATCTATCAAACCGTAACATGATTTGTTAAGGAAAAAGTTATACTAAGATAGTTTTTAACCCTTTTTCTTCTCATAAATATCATCAGAATCTCTTGTAAACCTCTCCATGTTAGGGTCCTAACCAATGTTTTAAAACTCGGACTCGGAATTGGAACCGACCGAGGGTCAACTCCGAGTCGGACTCCAACTCGGTATCAACTTGGACTAGTTGATTCCAATGACTCGGTCTTTGTAAAAAGTACATTAAATATTTAATTTTAATGAAAAATCATATTTTTAAAGATTTTCATTCATGTTTCCAAACTCAAAGCATTAGAATAATAGAGAGAAGACAATACTTGATCAAAGCATGCTCATGAATATATCTATTATATCAAAATGGCACCGAGTGCATTGTCCAATACATGTAATATATAGAGATCAGAACAAAAACACATAACCAATGCTGCTCCAAAGATCACCCAAAGACCCCTCAATGTTGCTCCAAAAACCAACTCCAACTACTCACAAACTCCTCACAAATGCTCACGTAAATGCAATGAGATAGTTGTGAGGAAATAAGAGGGGGTTAGGTCACCTTTATAGGCGTGGGAAAAGGGTAGAGGGGCTAGGAAATAATTTAAACAAAAAAAAATTGGTTTTAAGTCCGCCCAACCCGCATTTTTCCCCACCGTAGAGACCAATCGGTTTAAGTCGGGTTCGGTCGGCCCATTACTGAACCAGCCGAATCGGTGACCAACTTGGTTGGTTCGGTAACAAACCGGTCTCCAAACCAGATAATTGAACTAATCGATTCAGGCAGGGGTATGGCTCGGTCAACCAAGCTGATTCCGAGTCAGACTGGCCTAGTTTTAAAACTATGGTCCTAACCTCCCTAACCCCCGAAGTAGATAGATTATTATGTCTCACTATGCATGTAGGCCAACACCAGTACATAAGGCCCATGTCATAGTGTGAACACAATTATTGTCAAAGACAAATGGCTTACCAGAAGTTTTCTACTAAAAAATTCCTTCTCTAGAATGTTCTTAGGAGGGTCGTAGTGTGAACAATTATTGTTTTTGTAAAAAACACGTAGTAGCCACCTACTAGAAAGTTCTTTCTCTAAAATGTTCTTAGGAGATATAAAGTGCTATATATAGAGGTAAAAGCATTGTAAAAGGTGCCCTGGAAATCATTTGTAAACAGGCTTTCCCCTCAAAGAAGCTAGTGAACATTGCTTCCAAAACAATAATGGTAAAATATTTCAATTCATATTGTCCATTGTGTTCATTGTTCATTTCTTTCCGTGATAAATCTAAGTAATATTTGAAACTTATACTCTGAATATTTCTATTTGGCACATCACAAGTGGTATCAAAGCAATTTATTGGCAATTTTTTAGAATAAAATTTTCTTAGGCTAAAGAAGTGTTCCAACACCTATAAATAACACAAACTTTGTTGTTCAATGGGTAAACTTTGGTCAAGGAAGCTTATACACAAGAAATACAAGAGGTTTCACCTGGTTGGAAACCCTTGTAATCCCTCTTGTTTCCCTTCAAGTAGTTGAGCCGAGAGGCTCATTCTACAGCCTAGTGTGAAGGCGATGTGTAAGTATGTCCGTCCTCAATTTGGACATGACACATGTACCTCTTAAAATAAAGATAAAATGTTCTGTAAATAAAAAAGCAATGTTATAACCAACATAGATAAGCAAACATTAAAATGTTTTTTTGTTATTAATATATTTTTAAGTATACCTCAATATTAATTCATATTAAAATATTTTCTTTTAACATTTTTTTCTATATATAAATACATAAGAAGTTTTGTCATTGCGAGTTTTTGGGTTCCATGTTTTGACAACGCATAGTATTTGCCCATGGTAATCTCTATGTAATCTCTAAAGTATTCAAAAATACAATTTAAACAATGAAAAATTAGACGTTGTTTTTTCCACTCTAAAATAAGTTTGTACCTAAAGAAATTTGATCCCTCTCAGCTTGTTAAATCTGTGCTTAAGACGAATCTATACTGGTACTACCTTAAACAACACCTATATACGAAATTAACTTCCACATATGCTCAAATATATTGGAAGTCCTATGTGTGTCCTAAAACCAGCCTTAGATAAATCACTCAACTGCCTTGATTGCTATAGTGGCACTAAGAACAACACTCAAGAAGATTATTCTCTCGTACATAGGCAATCGGGTTATTGTATGGCTAAGGGTTCGATTGAACCTCCTTAGTTAATTCCCTAAGATATTATCATATTGGAGTGAGTATTAATATTGGACCCCACAAGTATATTAGAAACCTATAGCACAGGGCATTCCCTTGTCCTTAGGAACTTTGAAACCCAACTCCTTGCTCCATCAAACTAGAATATATATAAAAGAGTTGTGTTGAAATTTTGAATATTTGGTCACTAGAAACCCTGCTTCCTATATCCAATTTCGGAAATTCCTATATTATCTCCAATATTGAGAATTTGGGTATTGTATTAATGCAATATTCTTCCAATAGGATTATAACTCAGTATGAGTAAATTTAAAAAGTAATAATAATGTGAACCCACCAACACCATTATTGGAGACCTATCTCAATATAATCCTTGGGTTGTGTTGATAGTATTACCCCTCTTCTATAAGCCTTTTTCTTATGTGAACCTACCCAGCCTATTATTGAGTGCCTATCTCAACAGCTCTAGAAAGTCACACTAATTGTACAAGTACAACTCTCCAATAAGCCCTTTTGTATACTCGCTATCCCCACTATTTTCCAGAACCTTTCTTCTTGTGTACCCCCTTCATATGGAAACCCAAAACGAAGATTATGTCACCCATATTGCTAACTTGGAACAATTATGTGATTCATTGCAAACCACCTTCACAAATGCTCAAGTTGCTAGTGATCAAAACTTTGCTACAGTAGGATAGATTACTACCTTTAATGCCAAGCTCAGCAAACTGGATGATTTACCTGACCAGCTGTCAACATTTATTACTACTTTTACAACCACAACTTCTAGTAACAACCCTTAAACCAAGAGGGAGTTAAATCATACCATACCATGGGGCTTCACTCTAACACTTATGTTTGTGATGTGTGCTTTCCTAAAGTGGATGTGAATAAATTTGATGGTTTTGACCCCACTGGCTGGGTCACTCAAATAGAACATTATTTCTCACTGTATGGCATCATTGATGACTTTGATGAAACCTTGTGTCAATGTATTGTATTTAGACCCTGAGAAGTGGCATTGTGGCAACTAGCAAAGGTGGCAACGGCGCAAGAAATCCCACAGAGGTTATATTGCCTGGACTCAATTTGTCATTGTTCTTTATGAATGTTTTGACGCTAATACTCATTATCGAGGTAGTTTGAAACTTTGACCAAGTTTAAACAATCAAGTACAATGGAAGACTACATCATTGATTTTGAGCAACTTGTTTTTCGAATTGATGGCACATCCCTAGTTTTAAAAATCGGTCTAGTCGAACCGAAAATCAGTCAAACCATTTGGTTAGCTCCTTGTGATATCAAACCAGCCCAACAAATCCAATTCGTTGGTTGGTAAGGACCGATTGTGTACCAAATCTATCGGGTTTGGTACCAAACCGGTTGGTTCGGTAGGTTAGGAAGCCACATGGTTGGGCATGTTGATGGAACTCCCAAGTGGTTTTTGGAAGTGTTTTTTGGCAAACCATGGTAGGTTCCCTTCTAAATTTGCCTCCCTAAGCTTATAAAAGGATGCCTAAGCTCCTATTTGACTCACACATTTGATTTCTAGTATTTGTGTGCATATGAGAGTTTGGACACTTCTGCAACAACATTGAGTTTTGGAGCAACAACAAGAAGTTTGGACGTTCTTTGCCATCTTGGAGCTAGTTTGGCGTTGACTAGTGGAGTTGGGGGTGTTGATCCCAATGCAGAATTGGTAGTTAAACAAAGAGCTGAAAGAAGTGAACCAACAAGACCAAGCATGACACATGGTGACTCATAAGAGAAGCAATAGCCGTGCAGCGTCACGAACTCGTGCTTCTAGTTCTGCTAGTGTTGATTTCTAGTGGCATCGGATGTGCGCTAAGGCTCAAAATTTGCAAGGAGGCTTGGACACATGTATTCCACAATACCCAGAAAATGTTTTGGGAAGATAGTTTTATTAAAATAATTAATTATTTTTAATGGGTGCCTAAGTCTAAACTTAGGAAATTAAAATAATTAAAGGGTATTAATCTAAGTGTGGGTGAAACTTCTAGAAGAAGACGAGGATAAAGCCAAAATGATCTGATCCATTGATTAGGATCTAATCTTGGTCGTTGGTACTCAACAGAAAGACTCTAAGAGGAGGCTTGATGGGCATTTGGAAAGAACATCGAGTGGATATCAGGAGATCGAATTTCTAAAGCATAGTAGTTATTGGGAAGAGAATTCGAAGTGATTTTTTGCAATGAGGGGTAGGGATAGTTCCAGTTGGAGATTTCTCCTGATCCGAGAATACTCAGCAGAGGAGGCAAAGAGAGATCCGAGAGAGCCAACGCAAAGGTTAAGCTAGCCAGTGTAGGCTGACACAGAGGCAACATAGAGCCTTGAGTTGGTCTGTATTTCTGCTGGAGGAATTGATTTCTAAAGCCGGAAGCCGAGGTGTGAGACCGGGAGGTGGAAATTGAAGTTCCTGGGAGGAAAATCAATCAACAGAGGGAGTGACGTTGTGACGCTGGGCTGACGCAGTGACTGGGCAGAGGCAGCAAGGGGCAAGCCATTCTGTGGTTGGATCAATCGGGATCGGCTGTGATAGTGTGAGGTACTTGTCACTATTCTTCTGTTAGTGATATTCTCTGTATTGGACAGCCAGCAAGGCATCCAAAGATTGTATTCAGAAACTAATACTTAATAATAAAACCCTTAGCTGCTGCACCAGTTTTCCCACATTGGGTTTTTTCGCGGATGTTTTTCCAAAAATAACGATGTAATGTGTTGTGTATTTCTTTCTTGCTCAGTTTCTTGTTTTCGCTTATAATTTAATTGGTGAAGGCTGCAGTGTATTAGTTTCGATGTTTATTGTAGGAAACATTAAATAATTTGTTCAGTAATTAACAAATAGAAGGAACTTGATCAGTTGGTGCAGTGCTGATTCGGGTAATCGAATTTTGACATGGTATCAGAGTTGCAGGTGAAGCAAGAGAGCAGAGCCGGAAGAGCCCAGCGCTAAAGAGAAGGAGGGTCAAAGTGTTGCATAGGCAGCAAATCGAATCCCCAGAGGGATTGCGTAGTCCAGGCCAAGAGGGCAAAGGTTTTCGAGGAAGGTCTCTCTCTGAGTGAGTCAGAAGTAAGAATTCTAGATCGAAGTTTGCCAGTGTCAGAGGGAGCAATGCAGCAGCATCAGCGAAGAGGCAGTATTCTGACATGACAGAGTTTTTTGCAACAGTTGTTGGGGCATAAAATTGTCAAAAGGAAGAAGGGAGACATTGTTGAGGAACCTCTTCCTCCAAGGACTTCCAGCCAAGAAGTTTGATTTCTCAAGTGTTGAGCAGCAACAGAGAGGAGCAGATCTACCATCTCTAGCAAGGAGTGCGTAGACCATCCCAGTGTTGCGCAAAGGAGATAAGGAGATAGTTCGACAGCTTGTTGGTAGAGATGGCAGCAAATGGGTTGCGAGATTAGGATCTGTTGGATGGTGCATCCAACTATGTGATCTAGAAGGTGAGGATGTCATGCCTTCTGGATGAACATTTTCTCAAGATCTACGTAGACAGTGTGGTAGCTAAGCCCATGGATCAAGATCTGCTTAAAAAGTACAAGGGAGAGATGGCGAAGGCCAAGCAAATGATCCTTGACGGAGTGAAGGATCATTTAGTATGTCACATCTCAGGCAAAGGTACTGCCAAGGAGAAGTGGGATGCCTTGTCCACACTATATCAGGGATCTTCCGAGCAGTGGAAGATGTACTTGGAGCAAAAGATGAGATCCACGTAGATGCGGAAGGGGGAACACACTAAGCCATTCCTTGCAAAGACTCAAGAAAACCGAGATGAGTTGGCAGTTGTAGGGTCAACACCTCAACCTACAGAGATGGTGACGCTGGCCCTGAACTCAGTTTTAGAAGAGTGGCAAGTATTTGTCCAGAGCATCCTGGGCAAGGAGAAATTGCCAAACTGGGAAGGAATGTGGGCCACTCTTCAGCAAGAAGAGATGAGGAGGGACTTGGTCAAGTGTAAACTTAATCGCAACAGCAACAGTGGGAAGAAGCCCAAGGAGGAGGATGAGAATGCAGCCCTCGCATCTAAGGGGCAACGGGAGCAGCGGAAGAAAAAGAAAGATATTTCGAAGATCAAGTGCTTCAGTGTACTCTCAAGAAAAAGGACAAAGACAAGAAGCATGATCTGAAGGCTACATCCACACAGATCAAGGAAGAGGTGTTTGCCATGATCGCCCAAAGGTGGGGTAATATAGAACTATAGTTCGAAAGAACTGCAGATGGACAGGATCCTTAAGGAGTCCACCTCTTGGATCAATACCTTGCTACAGGAGCCCAAATCAGAAGTAGCAAGATGGCTCAGGTCAATTGATGCAAAGGAGTGTTAGAGTGACAGTTGCAGTGGCTAGGAGCGCCAGAGATTGAACAACACAGAGCTAGTGTTGGCACAAAGCAAAGTGCAGTTGGCACAAAGCAGAGTCAGCAGCAGTGCAGTAGCTTCAGTGAGTGCGAAGACTAGCAGCAGTCAAGAACTCCAGCAACATATGCATCATGTTGAACCCTTGTTCAGTAATTCTTTTCCATTGTTGATGCAGTAGCAGCAGCAGTTGAAGAAGGTTGCAATGCAGATACAGTGTTGGCAGTGGCAGTGCCAACAGTAGCACAAATGGAGAAATTGAGAGGGAGTTGCAGTACAGATGTAGTGTTGGCAGTGGCAGGGTCAACAGCAGTACAGATGCAGAGTTTGCGCAGTAGTTGGTGGGCAGCGATGTCAGACATCAGTAATGCAAAGGGAGATGTTACAGAGTCAGAGTGATGCTTCAACAAGTTGCATTACTAGAGCACATTTCTCGCTAAGAGGGAGTGTTGATTTCTGGTAGCATCGAATGTGCTCTAAGCCTCAAAATTTGCAGGGAGACTTGGACACATGTATTCCACAATACCCAGAAATCGTTTTAGAAGATTCCACCCAAAGGTAGTTTTATTAAAATAATTAATTATTTTTTATCGCTGCCTAAGTCTAAACTTAGGAACTTAAAATAATTAAAGGGTATTAATCTAACTATCGGTGACACTTCTAGAAGAAGATGAGGATCAAGCCAAAATGATCTAAGTCATTGATTAGGATCTAATATGGGTTGTTGGTACTCAACAAAAAGATAATAAGAGGAGGCTTGATGGGCATCTGGAAAGAAAATCGAGTAGAGATCAGGAGATCGAATTTCTAAAGCACACCAGTTGTCGGGAAGAGAATTCGAAGTGACCTTTTGCAATGAGGGGCGGGCATAGTTCCAGTTGGAGGTTTCTCCTGAACCGAGAATACTCTGCAAAGGAGGCAGAAAGAGATCCGAGAGAGGCAGTGCAAAGGCTAAGCTGGCTAATGTAGGCTGACGTAGAGGTAGCACAGAGCCTTGAGGAGGTTTGTATTTTTACTGGAGGAATTGATTTCTGAAGCCAGAAGCCGGGGTGTGAGATCGGGAAGCGAAAATCGAAGTTCCTGGGAGGCAAATCGATTAGCAGAGGGAGTGATGTTGTCCCTAGACGTTGTGACGTTGGGCTGACCATTCTGTGGTTGGATCAATCGAGATCACCTGTGATAGTATGCGGTACTTCTCACTATTCTTTTGTCAGTGACATTCTCTGTACTGGATAACCAGCAAGGCGTCCAGAGATTGTATTCAAAAACTACTGCTTAATAATAAAACCCTGAGTTGCTGCACCGGTTTTCCCACATTGAGTTTTTCTGGGGACATTTGTCCAAAAATAACGATGTAATTTGTTGTGTATTTCTTTCTTGCTCAATTTCTTGTTTCCGCTTATAATTTGATTGGTGAACACTGCAATGTATTAGTTTCGGTGTTTATTGTAGGAAACAGTAAATAATTTGTTCAATAATTAACAAATATAAGGAACTTAATCAATTGTTGCAGTGGTGATTCAGGTAATCGAATTTTCACAGCTAGGCCTTGTGATGTTGCTCATGCTAATACTAGTAATGTTATTGAGGCTAGAGAGGAGTTTGAGGAGTCCTCAAACTCTAAGCAAGATGATGTTTATGTAGCTCCTGGTGATGATCCCATGTGTAGTAGTGGTGATGAGTTTGATGAGTGATCATGTCAATCAATGATTTGTAGTAGGCTAGTGGCATAGTAGCTTGAGTTGTAGCATTGCTTTTGGACTCAAGAGGCTATTTAGAGCCTCATTGTAGCATTGTTTTGAGACTCTAGAGGCCATTTAGAGCTTCATTGGTTATGTATTTTGTCAATGATATCATTGATATGTATTGCACTTGGTGTCATTTTGATATATGCAATCTTACATGGTATAAAGATGACAAAACTTTCCATATTTTGTCTCTACTGGTTTGGAATCACGGTTTGTAATCTTAAAAATAATTCTTTTCATTAAAATTAACTATTTTATGTATTTTTTCCAATTCCGGTTTATTGAATCTGTTTCAATCCAGCTTGATCAAGTTCCAGTTCGAATCATGGATAGATATGTGGCTGGTTCAAAAACACGGTTTCAGTTTTTAAAACTACGGGCACATCTACTACATTCTTCCAAGAACGTTTTAATAGTGGTATGAAGGAAGACATCCATGCCCAAGTTTTAATAGCTTGCCCTACCACCTAGCTTGAAGCCACTCAAAGAGTTCAGGAAGCCCAACAGTTTGTCAATGCTCAAATCAAAAAACCATCCTTTATTCCCATCCCCATCCCACCAGTCCCTCCCCTCCTCTCAAGATCCACAAATTAACCCATGTTAAAATGGTAGAACATCAACTTAAAGGCCTTTGCTACAATTATGAGGAAAAATATTTTTCTCAGCAAAATATAAGGGGTAGAACCTTTTTATGGCCATTTCAAAGGACTTATCAAAGGATGATGATGATGTGTTCACTCCAGACCCTCAACCTCAGCCTAGTGAGGACCTTCCTCTGATCAACCAGATGTGGAACCTCAAACCTCCTTACATGCCTTGACGGTTATTTAACTCCCCAAACCCTTAAATTAATTGGCTACTTTAAGCAATGTTAATTGACAATGGTAGCACCCGTAACTCTATTCATCATCGGGTCACCCAAGAGACATATTGATATATCCATGCAGTGAACAATTTCCAGATCGTGATTGCAAGTGGAGGGTCCATGAAAGTGGAGGTCGTTCTGAAAATATGCCCCTTCAAATTGGTGATTACTCTTTGAAATCACAGATGTTTTCAATTGAAATGGGTGGTTGGGACATTGTGTTGGGGTTGAATGGTTACTCACACTAGGCCCTGTTACCCACAATTTTATCTTTAGACAACATTGGGGCAACCAAGAGAATTATCCCAGTAAATAAAAGGGTGGTTGCAGTTCAAGAAGTAACAAATGTAGAAAAATAATGACCTGCACCCTTTTCCCAATTTTCAAATTTTGCAAGTGTTCTTCAAGCCCAACCCGCATGTTTTGACATGCTGATATAAAAATTCTGAGCATTCACTTGAAACATAAAAAGTGTTTCTATTTTTCAGCTAATACAATGAACAATAAGCAAGCATACACATACGTTTGACACAATTATTTTGGTCACCTAGACCCTGGAAAAACCTCAGAGTGGGGAAAACCAGATTTCTAAGGAGGGCTTTTATTTTTCTTCTGAAGGAAATTTTTACAACAAAAATACAAGAGGAATTTGACTTATCTCTTCCCTTTTAGCTGCTTCTCAGAGGTTCCTTTAGCACTGAAAATTTTGGACTGATGTTTGCACCCACAGTCTGCCTCCTTTCAGTGACGAACTCAGCCGCTTATCAGCTTCCACTTGGCTGAGAATCTACCCACAGAACAGTCACCATTCCCAAACTTATTTCTAAATTGAGTGTTGAAATTTCTAAGTATTACCCATTAGAAATTTTATCTGTATTTTTTGGTTTATTTCTCCTACTTGTTAATTATGAACAAGTTATTTAAACATATAAATATCGCAATAAACACAATACAATCTCAACCATCTACAGATCAACAGCTGAAAGCAATAGAAAACACACAAGTGACACCGTTATTTTTGGACAACTCGTCCCCGGAAAAACCCAACTTGGGAAAACCGGTGCAACAATTCTAAGGGTTATTTTATTATGTAGTGTTTCCTTGAGGACAACTGGGTGCCAAACTGGCCCACCCGACAGAGAAAATAATCTAGCAGTAATACCTCTCTATTCGAAAGCAAATATTCAGAAAATTTGCCCCACGAAACCCTCTCCAGCACAACTGAAGCACTGCGTTAGCTCTCCTGGCCTCTGCGTTAGCCTGAAAACCCTCTGCATTAGTTCTCTAAGGCTTTGCGCAGCCTCTGTGGCTCTCTGTGTCACTCCAGCAACCTCTACGTGGATGACGCAGGTACTCCTGGATTTTGCGTTGTCTTTGCTAGCCTCTGCATGGCTCCCTCTGGGTTCTACGTCTATCTCTCTGCCTCTGCGCTGATCTTCCACCACTATCTTTGCCTCTCCGTCTCGTACTCACTGCCCATCGCTACAAACTGATCACTGATTCGACTTCTCTTAGCAAACCTCGCTCTAGAAAATCGAATGACTAATCACTCTGGTGTGTTCTTCAACTGGCCTTCAAGCCTCCTCTTATACTTTTCCTGTTGGTCCTTCAACAACCGAGATTACATCTCTAATCAACGGCTAAGATTAGATTTGGCTTGATCCATGTCATTTGGAACCTTCTAACCCAGTTTTATATTAATACCCAATAATATTTTACTTTTCCTAAGTTTAGACTTAGGAACTCCATTAAAAATATTAATTATTTTAATATTTCCTAAACCGGGTAGAATCTGCCCAAACCGTTTCTGGGCCTTGGAGATCTCATGTGCTTTAGCCTCTCCACCAATTTTTAGGCCTAGAGCACATTCGATGCTACCCCAAATCAACACTCCCTCTTAGCAAGGATTGCGCTCTAGTAATACTCCACACTGAGCATCACTCTGACTATACGACACCGGTACTTGTGTTGATGCTAGGCCTCCCTGCCCAACATCCTCGCACTGATGCATCTTGTACTGCTGCCCATGGCTCTACCACTACCACTGCTGCAAACGTACGACAACTCCCTTTGCATCGTGCTACTGCTAACCGCTATTGCACTGCAACTCAGTGGCTGAGAAGTAACTGATCCACCTAACCACTGACATCCCTGTCAAGCTAGAAACACTCTCCATGCTAAAGCTCTCTTTGCCGCTATCAAGTGCTCCCTCTATTGCTTCTGCGCTACTGCAGCAACTCCCTACCTCTTGCACCGCTACAATCCTCTTTGTGCCATCCTGCACCGCAGCAACCTCCTTTGTGCCTCTCGCACCGATGCAATCCTCTCTGTGCCATCTTGCACTGTTGCAACCTCCTCTGTGCCTCTCGCACCGCTGCAATCCTCTATGTGCCATCCTGCACTGCTGCAACCTCCTCTGTGCCTCTCGCACTACTGCAACCCTCTCTGCATTGCCCGGGACTATTGCACTGTAGCACTCTCTGTCGCTTCATCTGCATTCGTTTCTACCGACATCTGCCAGTCCTGCTACTTCTCACTTTAGGGCTCCCGTAGCAAGGATTTGATCCAAGAGTTTGGGTACCCTCAAGGATCCTGCCCCTCATCGTTGTAGTCCTCCTGACTACAACTCGATGTCTCCCCACCTCTTCTCTAGAGGTACATGAGCACTCATGGCACAATCGTCATCCTCCTCTACCTCCTTTTCCGCCTTCGTTGGTGCTGCTTTGGAGTTAGACGCCTCTCCCTTAGTCTTCTTCCTTGGACACTGTTCGCATAATGCCCCAATTCTCCACAGTTGAAGCACTTAATCTTGGAGAGGTCCTTTTTCTTTCTCTTCTCATGCTTCCTCGCAGATGCTAGAGGTACATCCTCTTCCTCTTCCTTCTTTATCCGGACTCCGTTGCTGCTACTTCCCGTCTTAGACAGCCATCTGATCTCTTCTTAGCGAAGAGTTGCCCACAATTCTTCCCAATCTAGAAGATTCGCCCTGCCCAGAATGCTCTAGACAAATGTCTCCCACTCCTCGGACGCTGCATTTAGAGCGGTCCTCACCATCAACTCCTGATCCGGCGTGGCTCATATGGAAGTTAGTTGGTCCCAGATTTCCTTCAATCTACAGAGGAAGTGATCTATCTGCTCCCCCTTTTGCATCTAGTATGACCGCTGATTCTCAAGTACCATCTTCCTCTGCACGGAAGTATGTTGGTACAACGTCTTCAAGGTGTCCCACATTTCCTTTGTCATCTCTAGCAATATGTTGGACCATGTGATCCTTGACCCCATCAAGGATGATGCATTTCGCCTTGGCCATTGCCTTGTACTTTTCATTGTCAGCAAGGTCAACTGGGATAGCTATTGTTATCAAGGTGCTTGATGAGATGTCTATCTAGAATGGACAGGATCCTAGCCTTCCAGACCACAAAGTTAAACGGCTCGTCCAGCCTGTCCTGATCCCTCAGTCCATTCATGGCCATCTCTTCTACTCTTCCTTTCGACTCCTTCGAGTCTCTACTTCCCTCTGGAAGTTCTCCCTTCGACTCCCTCTGAGTCTCTACTTCCCGTCTGGAAGTTCTCTACTAGACTCCCTCTGAGTCTCGATTTCCCTCCTGGAAATCCTCCTGCCAACCGTCAAGTCGCACCTCTCTGATCTCCTATGCACCTGCAACACTGATCTGGATTTCTTGGCTAGAAATCCGCCTAGGTAGTGACTCCCTCTACCTTGGTTTTTCCCCGTTAGGTACTGTTTTGTCTCAGCAGCAACAGTACCCCACCAGCTTCACTCCCCGCAATCTGCCCACAACTTCCTATGCCCCAGCAACTAAAGGACGAGCCTTTAGGCTCTGCGCAATCCCAACATTAGCTGAAATGCTCCCCTAGACAACTGCGTCAACCCTCCTAGTCTCTGCGTGTCTCTACATGAGCCTTTTCTGTTGTCCTCAACCTCTGCGTTGTCCTCTCTCTGGCCCGGACTGATGACCAGTCTCTACGTCAACCCTTCTTTGTCGCTCTCTGCAACGAACAACGTCTGTCACTCGGGACAGTTGTTTCTGCTACAAATGTTGTGCTTCAGCGAGTGCCTTCAGCTCTCTTGTGGTCTGCAACCATGCTCTGATACCATGTTGAAATTTCTAAGTATTACCCATTAGAAATTTTATCTGTATTCTCTGGTTTATTTCTCCTACTTGTTAATTACGAACAAGTTATTTAAACATATAAATATCGCAATAAACACAATACAGTCTCAACCATCTACAAATCAACAACTAAAAGAAACAGAAAACACACAAGTGACACCATTATTTTTGGACAATTCATCCCTGGAAAAACCCAACTTGGGAAAACTAGTGCAGCAATTCTGAGGGTTATTTTATTATGCAATCTTTCCTTGAGTACAACTAAGTGCCAAACTGGCTCACTTGACAGAGAAAATAATCTGGCAGTAATACCTCTCTATTCGGAAGCAGATATTCAGAAAATCTACCCCATGAAACCCTCTCCATCCAACTAAAGCACTGCGTCAACCCTCCTGACCTCTGCGTCAGCCTTAAAACCCCCTGCGTTAGCTCTCTAAGGCTCTGCGCAACCTCTGTGGCTCTTTGTGTCACTCCAACAACCTCTACGTGGATGATGCAGGCCCTCTTGGCTTCTGCGTTGTCCTGCTAGCCTCTGTGTGGCTCCCTCTAGCTTCTACGTCTGCCTCTCTGCCTCTGCGCTGGTCTTCTAGCACTATCTTTGCCTCCCTATCTCATACTCATTGTCCCTCGTTGCAAACTGATCACTGATTTGACTTCTCTTAGCAAACCCCGCTCTAGAAAATCGAATGACTAATCACTTTGGTGTGTTCTCCAACTGACCCTCAAGCCTCCTCTTATACTTTTCCTACTGGTCCTTCAACAACCGAGATTACATCTCTAATCAACGGCTAAGATTAGATTTGGCTTGATCCATGTCATTTGGAATCTTCTAACCCAGTTTTATATTAATACCCATTAATATTTTACATTTACTAAGTTTAGACTTAGGAACTCCATTAAAAATATTAATTATTTTAATATCTCCTAAACCGGGTAGAATCTGCCCAAACCATTTCTAGGTCTTGGAGATCTCATGTGCTTTAGCCTCTCCACCAATTTTCATGGCTAGAGCACATCTGATGCTACCCCAAATCAACACTGAGTCTTCAAAAAAATCTAGTTCTCTTCAGCATAGACTCGGGCCACTGAACTGTTCCTTATTCCTAGAAATTCGAGCCTCACTAGATGTCACGTATAGCCTTAAAACACAGGCTCATGGTCAGCAAATACACCCATGTATTTACCAGTTGTTAACCTCCCAAATTAGTGAGCAAATACACTCCTAAACAGCTCCTTAAAATCACTAACTAATACTCAAAGAAAGCCCAAGATTCTTGTTGTCTCTAGCCTAAAAATCTTATTGCCTCCCACAGAATAAGTTGCCTGAGATTTGAGTCATTAGAACCCTTGCCCAAACAAAGGAGAGACTCGACTTGCGTGCAACCAATAGCAGTACTTGTCTCCACAAACCTCTAGTCCTTCTCAAGGCTTAATCTCGGCCCTAAGAGAGAATTTGAACTGCTGGTGAAGATGGCTCTTGATCTCTGTTGTAGATTTCCAAAGCTTCTCCTCCTTTCTCCTAGCTCCTCTCCTCAATGCCTCATGAGAATAATGAGCCTCCAAAACTCCTTTTCTCCTTGTTTGTCTTTTGGGAAAAGACGAGAACCCTATCCCTAAGATCTAATGGTTGAGATTCAATCTCAAACCATTTAGATCAAGGGTGGAGATCCTTCCCCTACTTGACCCCTCCTCATGTGGTCCCCTTCTTTTATTAACAATCTCCCTAGTACTTTTTAATGTTTTAGTTACCATGGTCACTTTTTCTCAGAAAGTGACTTCTAAAACATAAGTCACTTTAATAATATAAAGTGTACTTTAGTACTTTACACATAAAGTCACTTTTAAAACACATGTGACTTTAATAACTTAAAATACATAGCACATCTCGACATAAAAAGTACTTTAGTCCCCCTTGATATCAATAAACTCGTAATATCACTTAGACAAAAGGTGATTTATGTGTCTCCCTAGGCCAATAGGAGAAATTCCTAGGAAACACCTCCTCGGTACCATTTTCAACAACAAACGAGGTAGCAAGTGACATTTATTAAAGAGCAACATTTCTCCTTCAGAAGTGATTCAAATGTAAATCTGATGTGGTTGGAACAACTATCTTCACAAAATGACTACTTCAGTAAACCATGCTAGTTGTAGAATATATTTTCCCAAGTGTGAGGAAGTTCGAAGGATGAAGCATGTTGAGAACTGTTGAATTATGTAGCTATGGTCGGTCTTCATAATATTCATTTGTACTTGTAATGATGAAATACGAATTATATTTGTAAAATAAAATTTATATGAAGCATGTTCTTCATGCTGGAGAGAAAAAGAAAATATTTATTTGATTCTATATTCAAAAGGAAATTTTTGAATTTTAAAAGTATGATTTACCTCCACAAGAAGACCAAGTCGTCCCTCTTGCACAAGTCAGCTCAGCCACTTTACGGCCGCCCATTTGACCCTCAAGGAAGACTATAAATATGAGTGACTATAATCTTGAAGGGAGTGCAGGATCACATTGTCGCAAATATCCACAGGAAAGAAACTCTATTTGCAATATGCAAAACACTGACAGAATTGTTCGAGAATAGTAGTGACCATAGGAAGCTAATGCTCAAGGATAAACCTTGAAATATCAAGATGCAGAAGAATGACAATATTTTGCAGTGTCTGAGCAGGCTCACACAATGTCATGATGAACTTGGTGGGGGTGGTCTTAATGTTGCAGAAGATGACTTGGTAAGCCTAGCCCTTCTAGGCCTTCCCAAGAGTTGGCATAGCTATCAAGATTCAGTGAACGGGAGGGAGAAACTACCAAATTGGGAATGCTTATGGTCTGATTTGGTACAGAAGGAAATAACACGGAATACCAGAGATGGGACTTCATCCAAGGGCAGGGATGAAGAAAACTTTGCATTGGTTGGAAAGGGAAAGAATGGAAAAGGGAAGAAATCTCAAACCAAACTAGAATCTAGCTAAGGGAGCAAGAGGAAAGATTTGTCCAAAATTAAATGCTTTAATTGTCATGAATTCGGGCACTATGCCACGAAGTGTCCACACAAAAAGTCAAGCAAGAAGACCTCAAGAGGAGTAGCAGGTGAAGCCTTGGATTCACAGTTCGAGCTTGAATTTACACTTACCGCATGCATGGCCAGCACAGTGATGGGGAGCATGTGGTACTTGGACTCAGGTGCATCATTCCACATGACAGGGTGTAAAGAGCTTTTCAGTGACCTAGAGGAGAAAGATTTGCAGATGCACATTGAGTTGGGGGGTGATGGTAGGTACAATGCAACCGGGATTGGTACAGTCACCTTTTAGAGGGAGTCGGGCTCCCCTCTCAGGCTCAAGGATGTCATGTTTGTACTGCGCCTAAAGAAAATCAAAAATCTCATCTTTGTTGCAGTTTTGGAAGACTGTGGTTAGGATGTGATCTTCAGCAAAGGAAAAGCATTCCTAAGACACATAGCCGCGGGATAGGTTTAACCAAGTGCTAGGCCACTCAACTATGTCTCCTGGACTAGTTGGTTCCCAACTTGTCCTTCTTCATCTCATATCCATAGGGTCTACCCCCCATGGCCTATTGTAGGGAGACAACTCAAAAGGAGAGGTTAGGGATCAAGGTGACAGCCCTCGACCCGAGTCATTGTCGCGATGCTTATACAATTTGAGCAACAACAAATCTCATCTTCGAGAAGAATAAAGTCTTGGATCTAGTTAAAGAAAAAGTAAAGAATCTCACAAATGAATCAAGTGATGTAGAAAAGGCAAAGTTTGAAGAAACAAACATATTGGCCATGACCATAATGGTGGATGGAATAAAGGACAACCTCATTCCATACATATCCAACATAGGTTCTACTCAAGAGATGTATGAGGCCTTTATCCAGATTGTTCACAATCAAGAATCTTGGCCAAATTGCAAGTCTTAAGAATTAACTAAGAACTCTAAAGATGTCAAAGAATGACATTGTGGCATCCTTCTTTGTAAGAATAGCTAGAATCAGAGATAAACACCAGGCAATAAATGAGATAATACCTGAAAAAGAGCTCGTAATCACTGCACTTCTAGGATTACAAACATTTTGGAATGCCTTTTCATCTGGTATCAACAGTTGGAAGGAAAATCCTACATTCAAACAATTATGGAATGCATGTAGTCAAGAAGAAGTCAAATTTTCATTAGTAAGCAACAAAGAGAATGAAGAGGAGAAAACTTCAAATGTCTATTCCGCTCATCACAAGAACAAAGGAACCTTCAAGAAGTCTAAAGGGCCTAGAAGGAAGGTAGACCTATCCAGGATAGAATGCTATAATTGTCACAAGATGTATCACTATAGAAATGATTCTCCTGGAAATCATAGGAATAAAAAGAGAAATAGGGATCAAGCAAATGTTGCCGAAGAAGGATCTCCAAAGAAGAACAAGACTGAAGAATCGGAAACAAGGGACTTACACTACTAAGTCCTCTACTCTAAAGTTTTGAATTATTTTCCTTTATGCTTGATTTCAAGTACTTGTAGGTTTAACATGCTTTGGAAAAATGTTTTTGAATTGTTTTGATAAAATTATAGGTATTCCTCGAAATTGGATTAAGAGGGAGCCCTCACCATTTTTCAAAGATAAGTATCTTATTCCTTGTATTATCATTTTATATTTGGTTTCCTTCTCTTATCTAAATGTGTTTGTATTAAATGCTAATAACATTTCTTTTCATATTTTCCTTGTTTAGGAAAAGCTTGTTGATATGCTCAAGGGCTATGGAGAAGACCTCACAAGACAAAGCATGATAGAAGTTCTATTGGAATTGATGTCCTATAAGGTTTGTCTAGAAAACAATTCACAAGTATGTCTTAGACCATAAGCCTTGTTCTCTTCATGATAAGAGTATATTCATTCATTCTAATAAATCTGCTTTACATTACTAACAAGTGTTATGTCTAGGACCTTCGAATCATAGAAATTCTTATTTGGGTGATTAATCATTAGATTGAATCTAACCTGATTAAAATAATAATCATGTTTGTGGAACCCTAAAAGGTTCTCTGTAAAACCCTAACCTAAGGGTATGTCAATGCTAATGTGAAAAACCCTAGTTTGTTGGATTACTAATGAAATCTAGAAAATATTATTCTTTTGATGTTTGGGGTTTTGATGGTAATGTCATGTTTGGAGTTTTAGTATTGTTATGGAAACTCTAGCCCTTTAGGATTGGATGGTAATGTATTCCTAGACCTTGAGGTTTTGGTAAATTAGGGTTTATAAGCAAAACCCTTATAATATCTAGAGTAAGCTCCTAGAAATGAAACCCTAGGTGTATGTTTGTCCGTCTAATCAAAACCCTAGCCTAATCAAGATTGTTATATGTCTAACTTTAAATTTGTGTCTTGGGCTTACCTAGTGAATATTGATATGCTTATGCATGATTATGAAATTCCAGATATGAATATGTGCTAACCGAAGTCACCTAACACGGGGATTTAGGATTCATAGGATACGAGGATTCGAGAGTCGGATCTGGACACGTTGACCCCCTGGAACAGGACACGTAGGACTCATTATATATTATTTTAAATATATATATAATATATTATTAAAAAATTAGATATTTCTTACACAAATTCTCATTAATGATAACAAATCATTGATTCAAAACATCAGACGTTCATCTAGATGTTTGTTTTATTGTTTAACAAAGTAGTAGTAACATTATAGCATGCAAGTACATACAAAATTCAAATACATGTACATAAAATCATGAATTCAAAAATGAAAGACAACTTACAAGATAGTATCGTAATAAAGACACTAAAACTTGTATTTTTCTCATTAAGTATCAAATCAAAATCTGTTACATAAGTAGTGCAATGCCCAATGGCAAATAGAAATAGAAAAATATAAAATAAAGGTATACAAGCCCAAGGCAATAGGTAGCCCATGAACTCATGAGTCAACAATTCTCATAGCATGCATCAGAAATCAGCATTCCATGTCCTCATCATCATGGTCACGACTAACTCTCCTTGCATCCTCCTCCCCCCTGTACCATAGTCCGCCTAAGTCACATGACACGAGGACAACGAGACACGGAGGGAACACGTAAATACGAGTATTCAATACGAAACGCAGCGACCCGGAAACAGGACACGGGGGACACGTTTTATATATATATATATATACACACCGAAATATAGTTTTTTATCCATATTAAATTAACTGAAGTATTACAGTGTTTTGGTGTTGCTGCAGTAAGGACAGTTTGGTGACAAATTAGTAGCCAAGGACTTGGGCTTGGCCTCACCCATGCCACTGGAAGTGGGGGGTCCTGTGTTAGCAAAAATGGAAAACTGGAACTAGGAATTCAACAGGAAATTGTAACAAAACAAGAAGCAAAGCTAGAGGATTTTGGGGGTAAGAAAGAGGAACTCACCCCCCTTCCTAGCTTACATTATGTATATAGGATCGATTAGTAATGTACTAATGTAATGTCAAGACAGGAATGGGAACAGAACAAGAACAGATCTCCTGTTCAGGTGTCTGATAACATGGGGAGGTGGGGGTAGGGGTAAAGGTAGGGGACCTGTTATCAACCTCCGAGGAGTAACATAGATAGAATATGACTGTAACGTCCAGACTAACACCAACATAGTGACCAAAATACAGGCACTAGGCAAGGTTTAGGGACTACCAAGAATAATACTGTTAAGAGAATCCAATGCTGAGGGGATTTAAAATTGACCACAGGCATACAGTACAATGTTTCGTTGCCTAGCTCAATAATTTGAAAAGATTGAGATCTTGGATAGATGGTAAGGCAAAATCTATCACGGTGATTACCTTCACTGACATCAAAAGAACCTTCAATGAGAAGGCTGACGTGTTAGCAAACAAAGGTGATGAATTTGAATTTACCATAAGGGCTCTGAATCTGAAGATGACAGAAGTGATTGAGAGTCTGTAATTTGTCTTCTCTAGCCATTCCTGCATGGTTACTTCTGGGGTTTAGTCAGTCTCAAATTGCCTAGCAGTACAGGGTCGCAACTCACAAGTGTACATGCCCCCTTCACTTTTAAATTATCAGCATCTGCCCAGACATATGGGCATTTTGATCTGAGACCAGGAACGTGTCCAGCAATCAGACACATCAGACATATTAAACAAGTGTCAGTGGTTTGTTTGCAAGTCTGTATCGCAGAATTACGAAAGTATGAAAGCAGAATACAATGAAGTCAAGGTAGCAATCCTCAACCTGGAACAACCAGCTATCATGGTTCCCAACTATTTTATTTCGTGAATCATGATATAACTTAATTACAATACACTGATACAGTGATATGGTTCCACTCAGTGCCATGATCTGCAGACATTAAACTTGGTTGTATTTTGTTACGGTTGGAGACATAACATACTATATGTGACTCAGTTTTGACAGGGCACTTGTGTCTCTTACATACAAGGCGTGGCCGCGTGATCAATCACTCCATACTGATGGTTTGGTCAAATAGAAAGTAAACCCCACGGTTTTCAAGCTACTTAGCTGAACCGCTTGTCTAAACCCCTATTCTGTGTTAACGTATTCAACGGTGTTACGTGTATAATACAGTCTTCAGATTGTGGCATACAGATATATTGATTTCAAGTTTCAACGATACTGTGATGCAAGGATACAATTCATCCTTCAAACAGTGAACACCCTGCTCTCCAGACGACAGCTCACAGCTCCAGACGGCGACAGCTCCAGACGAAAATAACCCCGAAAAGACCATGCGTAGGCTTTAATTTGTGTTTTTTTCCCTGTACATATTCAACACGGCGAAATACGTTAGGGCAACGTATTCTATACATGAAATACGCGTATGCTACATTTAGGACACGAACGAAAACGCCGAATACGTATTCCAATTTTTATGACACGATAAAAA
>APFE030571780.1:0-14807 GCA_000404065.3 Pinus taeda
AATACGGAAAAGCTCATTTATTTCCCTCTCATTATTTTCATTATCAACAAATTGTGCAGAATTACTTGTGGATGCTTCAGAATATTTACCTTTAATACCCATGGTTTTAACTGTTGTTTCATTGCCTTAATCTGATCCCAAGTCTTGTTGAATAGAAACAACATTCTTATTCTTCTTACCACCGAAATTCTTAGGTTTCTGTTCTGGATGCAAAGACCAACAATGTGCCTCATTGTGTCCTTCTTTCTGGCAATGAGTGCATGAAGGTTTATCCTTCTTTATAGTGTTTGCTTTCCTCTCTTTCCATTTTAGTTTCTTCTTTTCCTTGCGCTTGCTTACATAATATTTAGATGATCCCCCAACCTCTGGGTTTGCATTCTTACCTCTAGCTTCTAGATGTGTGGCTTGAACTGATACATCATCTAAGCTAGTGGGATTAAACATGAGAATAGTATGCTTTAAATAGCTATGAAGACCACCTATATACTTCAATAAAGTCTCGAGTGAGTCTAATGATATACCTAGAGTTAAAACTCTCTTTATGAATTCTTGAGTATAACTCTGTACACTTTGACCCTTCAATTGACGAAGAGTTTTCCGATTCATCATTGCTTGCTGCATGTAAGCTAAAGGATAGAATTGCTTTTTGATAGAAGAAACAAATTCATTCCAGGTAGAAATGATTTTACCATGTTTTTGCAAATCAACTTGTGTCTTGCCTGCCCACCATACTAGTGTAGTTCCTCCAAGTCGAAGGCTAGCTAGTTGAATCTTCTTCCTTTCTGAATCAACATTCTGTACCCTGCGATATACATCAATTTGTCTTATCCAATTATCTAGCTTTTCTGCATTGAGTTCTCCATCATAAATAGGCAAATCAAATTTCATATCTAATTTGATTAAGGAAGTTTTCTTCTTCTTCTTAGAAGATGATGATGATGAGGATGATGATGGAGGAGATGGTGGAGGAGTCATTCCTCATTTTCCTTTGCCTTCTGGAGAGGCAACTAAAAAAGGTTCCTTTGATCCTTTGTCTGGTTTGGGTGTTGCAGTGCTTTCACCTCAACCCTTCTTAAACTCTAGATACATCTCTTCTACCATGTCTTGGAGTGTCTTAAAAATTTCTATAAATTGAGATTATGATCCAAATGGAGCTTCCTCTGCCATTCTCCTCTAAGAATAGACTCTTCCAATCTTTGGATTAGCCTCAACAAGTTCTCCTTCTCCTAGTCTAAGCTTTAATCTAGTTAGCATTCAAAATCTAGCACAAGCTTGTCTAACCTTAATAAAACCAAAACCAAATGCTTTGATACCACTTTATCCGAAATGGATACTAAATCAAGAAGAAAAGGTATTACAAACTCTTGTGCAGGGTTGCCTATATTATTTAGTGAAATGGATCGAAAATATTGCGAATAATACAGACATTTAAGAATTGGAAAACATAACAATTCAACACATCAACACAGTAAATAATCAAGGAGTTCACCAGACTTCCTGGCTACGTCTCCTGCTCCAGCTTTCAGTGTCGAACTCTATATTATGTCTTCAAAAACAAAGTTTACAGGTGTGAGCTCAATCAGAGCCATAACACAACAAAAAGTGATATTACACAGGGATTTCACTCGAAAACCTTGAGTCTAAAGAGTGCACAGACTCTCCCTCTTAGTGCCTCTAATCAACTAGTCGTAGCTATGTGTTTTCTCTAACTCTCTGTTTCCCCTCTGTCTCTGACCTCCTCCTCTCTGTGCTACCATTGAATAGCTTTTAAGCCTATCGATGTTGTCGGTTCAATCCCCTTCTCAGGCTCTCTGGCTCTTGGTGCTGTCCCTTCATCTCCTTGCTGAGCGTTTAAACAATCATTGCAAAAATGCTAAAGGCATTGAAGCAACCTTTTTACAAACAGAAGGACCCAGTGCGGGTGAAAATCCCTGAGAATGCACTTTTCCATTTACACAGGGAATACATGGAAATACAATGAAACAGTAGAAAATCCGACCGAAACTCCAAAGTCGGACTTCAAATGATATATAGTCTGCCCTATAATCCTCTCGGGTCCGCCTTGATCACAATCACAAGTCGCATTGGCTACGGGTCATAATCCCTTTTTATTCCACACCATTGGTCTGCCTTCAATCTGATGGTTCGCATCCAACCCGATCATCCAACCAGCTCATGCCTTCTTCATCTTCTGATCCGTGATCGCTAATCCAACTGCTGACGACCATTTCAGGTGGCCCACTTGCATGGGAAAAGCCTACCTGAAATGAGTGGTTTTCTCTCTCCTACGCTATGCTACGTGTCGGCCAGTGTATGGAATCGGGTGAAGCCCTTCCAATACCACTTACTGCCTATAGCTTGCCCAAATTACCATTTACCACGGAACTCAAATCCTTCATTGTTTAATTCATAACTCCTTTGGGTCCACTAAAAGCCTTCCACTTGTGTTAATCCCTCCCTTTAGGAATATACAATGTGATATTTGTAATCTTCGTCGTTGATTTGCGCGCTCGATCAACAGTCCATGTTAAGTCGCCAATCATAATCGCATTTCCCTTAGGGCCACCTCCGATATACTCCGCTGGCCTCTCCCGATGCGATATCCTGATTTAATCTGGGCCGTTTATCTGTCTGATCCAATGACTCCTATGCAACGAGACTTTATGCTCCGCTTCACTCTATTTTTTGCCATTCCTTAGTGTTTTCCTCTGCAATCTCTATTTTTTGATATTTTAATATGAAGAATTACATTTTTAGAGGGTTTAAAATCCATTTTGGATCATGCATGAAACTGTTTTTCATGAACGGTTGCCAATTCAGCGACTCGCCTCACCCACATGCATGTTGTTCCATTTTCTGAATTTTTCATTCACTGTTTGCATGCTTGATCATTCACTTATGCTTACACTCAGTATCACCATGAATTTACATTCACATAAACTTTCAATTGCCTATTGGTGAGTCTAGGCAACCTTGGCCTAGACTTTTCCTCATCAAGACAGGATTGTGCAATCCTAAGAGGGAAGGCTTTGTCTTCCTCTTAGGAAATGTACATTTCTACCCAGTGAATGTCCTCCAGTCTTACATTGTGCAATTTTGAGGGACACTGACAGCTGGCCCAAAACTTTTGCGCAATGGAGTCACTAATCCTACAATAATTGCTAGCTGAGATTGTGCATTACGTACTTCCAACAGGCAACAACCAGATTGGACTGTGCAGTGCATAGTTCCAATAGTCAGTCAACCTTCCAGCAACCCAGACTAGCCTGTGCCTTGTGCAATCTTGGAAGTCAGTCTCCCAACCTCCTGACAAAAATTGCACAACCTTCATGATCAATCAAACAGGTATGTTGCAAGTCAGTTCTCAAGTTCATTTTGGTTTTCGACTAATGGATTGCTTGCCATGAGTGTTTCCATGTCACCAGGTATCACAGGTGTTGATCTGTCTCTTAGCAGTATAGGTACAATGGTTTCCAAGAGAGTAGAGTCGAAGACACCATTCAGAGTACACTTGGGGATGCAGCTGATCAAGTGTCTATGGACTTGCCTACCCATGAAGACATTAAGTTGTTCGTAGACAAGGACATCAAGATATGACAAAAGCGGCATCAAAACGAGCATCATCATGAACAACAGTTGAAGGCATCATACTGGATTCAATGAATGCAAGAGAAAGTTTGTTGACAACATAGAGGCGGAACAAAGTTGCATGCTCAAGCAAATCCACTTGTGGTGAAAACAACCTTGGAGACTCGCGCTATGAGGTGACGACATGACATGAAGGTTGCGTGAAGATAGAGAATGGAACAAAGAAGGAGTTGCATGTGTTGAAGCAGTAACTCAAGGGAGAACATGAGCTACACAAACAAGTGAATGAGTTGCAGTAGGAGTAGGAACAACATGGGGTGCAACATGCACTCACGGATGAAACTACACCCGTACAAGTTAAAGATCCATCCCAGTAGCTGGCACGGAGCAGACATGGTGAGAAGTGTTGTTGATCGTATGCAAGTTAATTCAGCAACATGCATGATCATTGTGCACACACATGTGATCCCACCCGTTCAGCACACTCACCGAGGCAAAGACAAGAAGCAAGTCCAACTTGAGCTAAACATGTAGTTGATAGTTGATGTGCATGACCACCAGCACACACTGGAAGATCAACACAGACACTATGCATCAATGTTTTGCCGATTCAGTTGCACCAAATAAGACCATGCACATGTTAGTAGATGAGTTGGATGGAGGCGCCACACCAATGCACCCGGATGCAATGGAGGAAAGAGTTCGCTTCAACAAGATGTCACCATGCAGCGCATGCACACCATCGCAGATGACCAAGCTTGGCATCAACTCACCACCTTCAGCATCACAAGCATGTCAAAAAGTTGGTCTCACCATAATGGATCGAGTGCCAGTGATGTTTTACATGGCTTGCTCAAGCCATTTTGTCTCACATGGCCACATGTGCATTGTAATGTAACGTCTTGTCAAGTGGAAGTTCAAGTGTTGATAGTTGGATGTAACAATCATAGATTAGATGAAGAGTCATGAGGGTAGATGAACTGTCACAAAGTGGAATGTCAAGGGTCACCCCACCCTTTGATATAAATAGAATCTCATAACTCATTATAAAGGCTTTTGTTCGGCCAAGCTTCCGATAGGACTATCTTAGAGAGATCTTGGACAGTATTGTAACAAGCCTTGGCTTCTCCACTACGCAGAGCTAGTACATCTCTTTCGAGGAAAAGGCGGTTATGGATGTAACGTTTTGTTATCGGAACTAGTGGTTGGACATGGATGTATTGTAAGACTCAAACTTACAATTCTTAATATAACAAGAGCTAGCATGTTTCATGCATATGTTGTATTGTATTCTATGCTATCTTGTTTACTCTAAATGATATATGTATTGGTTTTCTTACGCATGCATCCATAGCTATCCGTGTATGTATATATGAATATTTTTGAAATGTGTTGTTGGTTCCATCACTTTGGATTGCTTGTTAACTTTCCTTCCATGTTGTGATGCATCTTTGCTCATGTGTTCCCTTATTAACTGCGTGCTATCACAGGTTTCCAAGGGGCGCACTCATCTCAAACCCTGTGTGTTAGAACCTCTCATGCACCTTCCTTAACTCACTGCAGTTGTCACACCCTTGCTACCAACAGAGTTATCCTAGTTGTCTCTGTGCGAAATTGCGGTCAAGGCATTACCGTACAACCCACTTCTGGGACTGTTACACCAAATGGTCTGAGGTCTAATTGGAACTTCTTATCGGGTTGATATCCTTACATGTTGGTGGGTCCAACACTGTCAATGACTATTAAACTCACTAATTTGGCTTCTTCATCTAAATGGTCAATAAATTCCATCAAGTCCCATGCTTGAGAATAAACTTCTATATCACCATCAATAACTTTTTTATCACTAGTTCTGTCACAGACGTTGATCATGCAATATATCAAAGAGGTTTCTCTCATCTTCCAATACTTTTAGCCCAGGTACCTGAAATGTTTTTCTTCTTCCGGCACCGGTGGTGTTGGTTAATTGACTTCAACAGGCCTTGTTTTGTGTCTTATTAATTTGATCAATTCTTTAGTACTAACCTTTACCTTTTCAATTCCTTGTTTCATATGATTCTTTGTCTGGTTAAAAGCCCATTCATTGGATATCCACGGGTTGTATGCCACTTCTCCTCACATCCGTATGATTTCCAAAGCTTCTTTGTACTTGGAAAACTTGCCATCTTTTGTTCCTGATATGTTCAATCCATAAAACAATGCATTCTTTTTTGGGCTCATTATGAGAGGCTTGAACATTCCCAGTACAAAATCAGAGAGTGACTAACAGGCTTTGCTGAGGTAGACCGTAAGTTTCTATAGCCAAATCCACATTGGCAATGAGAAGGATTATAGCGGAATTTTCGTGACTATAATGACTATAACTCTTTGTAATACCTTTCCTTCACTGGTTATTTTATTCATATACAATTGGATTTCAGAATGTGTATCGAGATCATCTTTCATTTCAACAATACGACTTGTCCAAAAATCCTCCATGTAAAGCAAGACATGCACCTTTTTTGGAAAATAAATCACTGTTGTGAACCATATGAACAAGACTACCATCAATCCAAATAGCATGAACGCAACCTCAACACCAACAATAATTTTCCGAACGAGATCATAATCTGATGGAAATTGCATGTTTCCACATTGAATGACTAGGAGCACAATAGGAATTGAGACTAGTAGGCCTGCCAATGCACTAAAAACTGATATGGCCATAATATAGTCAGGTTGGGAGGTATGAGTCATAATCCAATGTTTGAGGATGTGATCCTTGATACTCTTGCAATGTCTTTGTTGAGGGAAATTAGATTCACAACATGAGAGTGTTGAAGGAACCTTTTGAGACATGAGCTTATGGATGCTTCTACCAACAAGAACCGCGTAGCTCAAGAGCAGAAGCAACAATGTGCTATCTATGAATAGGATAGTGGAGGAAACCATGAACCATTTTGATCGGGAATGGTCGGATGTTTGGGAATGAATCTTTGATTTCAAAACGAAGCAAATATCAATACACATATGGAACATTACAAGCAACACTAATGCTCCAATATCACTCCACACAATACACCAAGAAGAACATACCATTTGGGGAATCAAATAGCTAAGGAAGACACACATAGTAAGCGTCACGAATTACCAACTAATCTGGTTCCAACAAACTACTAAATTTATGTTATGTTTGGTATTTCTTAGTTGTATAACTTATATGGGAATATTCAATCAAACCGAAAAGTTGGATAGAAAGGGCGCTTAGAGCTGTAGGAATCCATAGTGCCTTCCTCTTGAACACCTTGATCACATCATGTAGCAACAATATAATAAGTACAACTAAACAGGCACTTGATGACAACAGATTGGCATGCTCGTAATCCATATTGGAATAGGAAACCTAACATATAGGCGATGCCTTCACCACTCACAGGAGATGGAGACGATATGTGTTCTTCGCATTTTCGAAATAGAGGGCGGTCGTTGTCAATTTTTACAAAGCGTGGACGAAATGAAACACCTTGGACTAAAACTATATGTTCGTACAACGTGCTGAGTGGTCTATTGAATCAAATCTGAGGTATCAGCCGGCATTTTCCGGACAAAAGGTTAAGGTGGTCCAAAAATGAGAATCAAATATGATGGGTCAGTGTTTATGTTAAACTTAGGCAAAGTTGAACATGCTTATTACTAGCATTTGCACCAGATGTTGCAAAAAAAACGTCGTAAGGCATAAAGTGCAGAAATCCATTATCCATGTAGTGTGTGCATTATTCAACAAGGTGGATCTCTATAAATTTGTTGCAAACATTTATGTTGTTGCATTGCTAATTTATTTAGAATCTACTACTACCTCCTCTTATTGGAATATTAAATTTCTTATCACCCCATGATGACAATCCCTCTAATTATTGGCATCACAATTTTTTCCACTTTAGTGGCTTTACCTTCAACCTAAAGAAACATGAATTTGAGTCGCTCAATTAAAAAGAAATTGCTAAATTGCTATTTATTAGGTTTTGAGTAAAAACAATTAATAACTCATATTTACAACACTTTTAAGTATTTACAACCTTTTAAGTCCTGTATTTATAACTCATATTTATAACCCTTTAAAATGAAACTAACTATCTATATTTTTATTAATAATAAAAAGAATCTTCTTTATAAAACTGACACTCACATGCTACTCCTATATATTTATCTTATATTTAATATTCAGTGTCCATCAATTGAATGACAAGATGAATGCTCAACTCAATTGCACATTTCTGAACTCCTTTGTGGGAATTCATGTCCCATTAATTTAATGGCAAATTGAAGTTTCAAATACAGTACACATTTTATACCGAATTTAGAGAGTTCATGAACAAACTTCCAAGGTTTTAATGGATCTAGGTCATTTGTATTTTCTCTCATGTTCTGGGTCGTTTGTATTTTCTCTGATGTTGACTATACTAGAAATTGTCCCAAAAAGTACAAACCTTAATGTCCTTTTAATGATCAAGCCTTATGTGAAAACAATCATATTGATCCACTAGTGTACATTGATTTGTTACATTTGTCTTGGTCTATAATAGAGGTGTAACAAACATGCATTGAAATCCTAGAATTTTAAGCATATAACCCATTAAAACGTGACTTAGAAGTTTAATTGGTAATTATTTATTCAATAATTTGTACATTGTTAATTGCAATTTCTCTTGAAAACCAATGTTTATATCAAAATTTTAAAAATTAACACTCACTTCTCCCGAAGTCTGGTGTTTCTTTATTTGATTGTGGTACTCAAGATTGCCTTTCTCCAAAGTATCAAATGTGAAGATGATATCTTATGTGTTTCCGCTTTCTCAGTAGGTTCATGTGATTATTATTATTTTTTGTGTTAATGTTTATGTTTTTTTTATGCCCATCCATTATTTATTATCTAAACATTGATGTTTGAAAATCCGTAAGTGGCTAGTGTGGAAATTGCAAGGTATGTTGAGAATTTGGTTATCTAGTAAGCTTAGAGTCATTCTTGAGTCATTATCTTTACCATCTAAGGAAGAAGAAGAAGAAGAAAAGCCTATTGAATTGAAAAAGAACCCTAAAAATTATTAATATCCATGAGTCATTTTTTGCATCATGTAGCAAGATAGCATGGCTAATTGTTTATGCCACATGAATAATTAGCCTTTGCTAATATTTAGGCTTATAACTAGGTGATTTTTTCTACTAATATTCTTATACCAATTTACCATGATAATTCTCTTTTAAATAAAAACGTTGTTTGCAGGCTATCGCGGGAGCCGAGCGTTTGCTCCCTGAAAATATACCTTCAAGGTTCCTTCGGTGGATAGCAAAGCTACCATACTTGACATTGGCAGTATCCAGTAGTTTTTATAGCCCAAAATCTGCTATGTATGGCTCCATGTCAAAGCTGAGAAGGATGTTGGTTGGCTTAATATTTGCATGAACAAACTTCCTTCCATGTAAATAGGCCAGGCCTCTGGCTACTCCCTTTGCAATTTTAATCCTGACCAACCATGGCAGATAAAAGGGAGAGTTTGATGACCATCCTGCAAGATTAGAGAGATATAGTGTTAGTCAAAGGATCTGAAAAGGATAGGCCACTAAGAACCTTAGAAGCTGAACAAGATGATCAAGATTAGCATGCAACAAGAGGAGAATAACAATTCAAACCCTACATGATAGTGGACTCCCTTTTGCAATGATTACAGAGAACTGGATTTGGTTATCCAGAATGTTGACATTGAAAAGGAATCAATACTCTTTGATAATCAAGGAAAGCATTATACTCGACCTCAGGGAACTCAGTGGGCAAAATTATCAATAACTAGTTATAACAAAATACAGAGAACTCAGTGAACAAAATGACAAATATCCAATTTAAATGAACCACAGAGAACATGGTGATAAAAAAGATAAATATCCATCTTAAAGATAAAAGAGAAATGAAATAAACTACAACATATCCTTGAAACAAAACAAAAGGGTTGATATATATTCTAAAGAAGAGAAAACAGGGATAGACTCTGCAGAATCCAGTAATATGGTATAATGGACCTGTTCAATATATAACAGCAGAAACATTCCATAGAAACTGATATAAATACTGCAACCAATTGTTCTCCAGCTAAGTAAAAAGATTTATGTAGAATAAGATACAAATACAAGCACAGGGTCACTTGTATTATTTCATGGTCTTCCTAAGAAGGCTTATGAAGGAAGTTGTGTAGCATTCTCATGGTTTTGATAAATTATCATTTGTTGCTGAGATGAACATGTATATATAAATATTCTACCCTAAAAAAGGAGCAGTTTCTTCTTTGTATATGCAAACTATAGCTGAACCAATAAATCTAATTTTCAATATTGATTTGCATCAATTTCTTTTGGTCCAACCAGCAATTAAAATCCATTCCCTGCCACTGCAACAATAATACACCATATATCACCTTCCCATTAGAACTGAGAATGAGCTGCAAGTAAACTGTGAGAACGTGAATGCCTCATAAGCATGGAGTTAAGTTTGATCCCTAAGTTTTGCCACAATCCTCAACTGTAGAAATATTGAAATTTTTAAGAAGACTGTGGAGATTTCATAAGCAGCTGAGTTGACAGCAGAGTTTGTTGGAGTCCCAATCATAGAGGTGTCTATATCAGTTATGTCAATGTCTAAGTAGAGTTGTTGAATACGGAATGTGGGTGTAAGTCCTCATCTTTGTCCAACTTATGTCAAAGAAAGGATGCTACATAGGAAGAAAGAATTGGTTAATCGGTTGTGGATGATGGCATTTTTTCTAGAAAATGCAATACCTCCTTCATTGATGGTCTCTTTTGAGGGGAAGCAGAAGCACAATTCAAGGCAATGCGAATCTACATTTTTGACAAAGAAAAATCAATACAAGTCAAAAACAATTATGGATCCATAATTGAATCTCAACATAGAGGTGTGCCTTACTGTCTAGCATGTATGAGCGGATATCACAATGAGACTTTTCAGAACATTAGATACCTCAGTGTCATACAAGGGATGAACAAAGAGGAATCCCAGATAAAATGGAGACTTCTGACTTATTTTAAAGTTTGATACATTATAGGTGCTAAATGCTTTTTCTAACCCTAGTGTGCTTCTAATCCTAAAATAATTTCACAATGTTCTAACTTTTATTGAGAGCTGAGAAAGTGTTAAAACATGGGTACAAACTCATAACGTTAAAGAGGAGTATACTTTGAATATAAGATTTATTCCACATGTGTATCTAGTCCTGTCAACAAATCTAAAATAATTGATCTTACCATTGGTTTAGGATCCTATAATACAATTGCATGGATATGAACTCAATTAAATCTCAGAAAACATGGGAAGACAATCATATGGGTGGAAATGATAAACTTAAAACATTCAGAAGATCAATCCCACAAAGAGAAGACCGATGCCCAAACATTAAACACTGATTAAACACAAGAGAAGGCATATTGTAAGCAATTAAATACTATAAGGTGCAATAGAAGTATAGTTTGGACCTTAAAGATACTCACATTTGCAAAAGCCCTGCTCAACTTCAGTAGCAAGTTAACAAGTGCATGACTTTGAACAAGCTGCTTTCCAACACTATAAAAACCTTTGGTGGATGCTGTTACAGTCACCAACTATCCATTGCAAAGCTTCACCTCAGGGGAAATGGCATGAAAAATATAAGAAATCTACAGAAGAAACAATTCGGTTCCTAGCCATTATGGAGGTGAAGCTCAAAATTAGTGCAGGATTGGAGAAGAAGTTCCCACGTCTATAGAAATTTGCAAAAGGCCTGCTCAACTACTGTAGCAAGTTGATAAGTGCATGACTTTAAACAAGTTTCTTTCCAACACTATAAAAACCTTTGGTGGATGCTGTTACAGTCACCAACTTTCCATTGCAAAGCTTCACCTATATATCAGGGGAAATGGCATGACAAATATAAGAAATCTATAGAAAAAACAATTCAGTTCCTAGCCATTATGGAGTTGAAGCTCAAAATTAGTGCAGGATTGGATAAGAAGTGCTCATGTCTATAGGAAAAAAATCTCCAGGACTTTTGTCTTCAACAGGTTGCCTTGTGGACTTCCTTATGACTATACATCCCAATTTCATTAGTCACTAAAATACTATTCGTAATTTGCTTTTTTTTCCCTTCAAAGTTCTAACTCATAAGCTCCAAAGAAAATCAACAAATTAAATTTGGCAAGTGCACATTGTTTGCCATGCTTCACAGTTCAAAATTTTCTGGAATCTTTTCATTACAATCAAATAAAGAACCATACTTTGATGGCTTGAAGAGTACATGGAAATAACTGATCTAAAATAACTGATCTTACCATTGGTTTAGGAGCCTATAATACAATTGCATGGATATGAACTCAATTAAATCTCAGAAAACATGGGAAGACAATCATATGGGTGGAAATGATAAACTTAAAACATTCAGAGGATCAATCCCACAAAGAGAAGACCGATGCCCAAACATTAAACACTGATTAAACACAAGAGAAGGCATCTTGTAAGCAATTAAATACTATAAGGTGCAATAGAAGTATAGTTTGGACCTTAAAGATACTCACATTTGCAAAAGCCCTGCTCAACTTCAGTAGCAAGTTAACAAGTGCATGACTTTGAACAAGCTGCTTTCCAACACTATAAAAACCTTTGGTGGATGCTGTTACAGTCACCAACTTTCCATTGCAAAGGTTCACCTCAGGGGAAATGGCATGAAAAATATAAGAAATCTACAGAAGAAACAATTCAGTTCCTAGCCATTATGGAGGTGAAGCTCAAAATTAGTGCAGGATTGGAGAAGAAGTTCCCATGTCTATAGAAATTTGTAAAAGGCCTGCTCAACTACTGTAGCAAGTTGACAAGTGCATGACTTTAAACAAGTTGCTTTCCAACACTATAAAAACCTTTGGTGGATGCTGTTACAGTCACCAAATTTCCATTGCAAAGCTTCACCTATATATCAGGGGAAATGGAATGACAAATATAAGAAATCTATAGAAAAAACAATTCAGTTCCTAGCCATTATGGAGGTGAAGCTCAAAATTAGTGCAGGATTGGAAAAGAAGTGCTCATGTCTATAGGAAAAATATCTCCAAGACTTTTGTCTTCAACAGATTGCCTTGTGGACTTCCTTATGACTATACATCCCAATTTCATTAGTCACTAAAATACTATTCGTAATTTGCTTTTTTTTCCCTTCAAAGTTCTAACTCATAAGCTCCAAAGAAAATCAACAAATTAAATTTGGCAAGTGCACATTGTTTGCCATGCTTCACAGTTCAAAATTTTCTGGAATCTTTTCATTACAATCAAATAAAGAACCATACTTTGATGGCTTGAAGAGTACATGGAAAATATTTCAACATCATATCCATATTTGTATGGGATATATGCATTCTCGTAATATTTCTTTTATACACAAGATTGAAAACTACTACTTTCAAATTATAAAAAATTGCACGGAACGGTATACTAACATTGGATAGGAGGCAAGAGATGTCAGAACGAGAAAAATTCATAGAACTGACCAAGTTTAGATCCCCAAGTGGATGCTGCTATAATATTCTCTTCCAACTTTTCTATGGGTCCGACCATACCCAAAACATAACTAGACAAGAATGGAGATGAGGTATTAGTAATTACATTTCCCTTCAAATCTGCACCAATCAAGCATGTAATGGATTTTGTTTGTACGTCCCTCTTGATGGCATACATGCTAGGAACAAGGATGAAAAATGTATTCAGCAGCACCTAACTACTAGCAGCATTAGTTCTCGTATGGTGTTTGCCCATACTGCTGCCCTAATGCAGCCTTAGAACTAACATTCAACCAGGAAAAGAGTCCCACAATCTGCCTCATGAACTTTTGTTTATAAATAATGGGATAAGGTTGGCTACCTTTTGATGGAAGTTTTGAGAAATTTTCACTCATAAACGATCCATCTGATTCTCGTAGCAAAAATCAATAAAATTTGATGGGAACGCTCCTGGGCCGGGAATGTGCCCTTTCATCTCATGTTTCTTGGACACACTGCTAGACAACACTTCACCAAACTGGCGCAGAATCTGGAAAGATCACCAAATTTACATAGATGGATGCATGAACAGATTGTAAGCAGACCTCTAACTGTCTCTCGACTCCAGGTCATGAATAGGTATGACAATCATGTAAGAAAGGTTCACAGAGAGTCCTTAAATCAACGCAGCATATGAACAGAAGTATCGTTGAAAAGGCTTCTCAAGATTACCATCATAGTTGAAAATTGCAAGATCATCAGCAGCCCTCAGCATTGCTTTGGGTTGCCTAATCTTCTTTCATCTTCCTAAGTTAAAGATACTCACATTTGCAAAATCCCTGCTCAACTTCAGTAGCAAGTTAACAAGTGCATGACTTTGAACAAGATGCTTTCCAACACTATAAAAACCTTTGGTGGATGTTGTTACAGTCACCAACTTTCCATTGCAAAGCTTCACCTCAGGGGAAATGGCATGAAAAATATAAGAAATCTACAGAAGAAACAATTCAGTTCCTAGCCATTATGGAGGTGAAGCTCAAAATTAGTGCAGGATTGGAGAAGAAGTGATCACGTCTATAGAAATTTGCAAAATCCCTCCTCAACTACTGTAGCAAGTTGACAAGTGCATGACTTTAAACAAGTTTCTTTCCAACACTATAAAAACCTTTGGTGGATGTTTTTACAGTCACCAACTTTCCATTGCAAAGCTTCACCTATATATCAGGGGAAATGGCATGACAAATATAAGAAATCCACAGAAAAAACAATTCAGTTCCTAGCCATTATGGAGGTGAAGCTCAAAATTAGTGCAGGATTGGATAAGAAGTGCTCATGTCTATAGGAAACAAATCTCCAGGACGTTTGTCTTCAACAGATTGCCTTGTGGACTTCCTTATGACTGTACATCCCAATGTCATTAGTCACTAAAATACTATTCGTAATTTGCTTTTTTTTCCCTTCATAGTTCTAACTCATAAGCTCCAAAGAAAATCAACAAATTAAATTTGGCAATGTGCACATTGTTTGACATGCTTCACAGTTCAAAATTTTCTGGAATCTTTGCATTACAATCAAATAAAGAACCATAGTTGGATGGCTTAAAGAGTACATCGAAAATATTTCAACATCATATCCATATTTGTATGGGATATATGCATTCTCGTAATATTTCTATGGCT
>APFE030571785.1:2195-23263 GCA_000404065.3 Pinus taeda
TAAATATTTAATGTATTTTTTACAACGACCGAGTCATTGAAATCGAGCCGGCCGAGTCGATACCGAGTCGGAGTCGGAGTTTTAAAACATTGGGCCGAACTAGTTATTTGCCTTTCCTTCCACCCTGAGATCCGGTCTTCCAATGAAGTGATCTTTAGGTAGGCCATATTCCGCTGCGCCATTCTGATAATATTCTCTGCTTCGACTCCAACCTTGGTGAATTTGAAGAGGGATGAGGAATCCACTGATCCTTTTGTCCTTTCCCAACTGTCTTCGGTGATTGCTCTTTCACTCTTGCTTGGGCATTGCCTTCACCTCAGCTCTGATACCATGTTAATTTTAGGGATGTTCTATGCTTAGAGCAATTTATTTCAATTTTCACAGTTAGCTCAATATCTTTTCCAGATTAGCAATCACATCAGCATTAAAGTAAACTACACATAGAACATAAACATAAATCGCAGAAGACAAGCCAAGACAAGAGGACACAAGATGTGGCACTAGCCAAGGACAAACCCCAATGTGGGGAAACCCTTGATCAATTTTTCTTTTATGTTCTTCAATAGTTCAGTAGATAGAGAGAGATAGAGATAGTACATTTACAACAAAAGTCAACACTTTGACTTTCTATATCTACATGAAATCAGTGGAAGACATGCTGCTTCAACTGATTCTCCAAGGTGACTGCTTCACCTATCATAGTGTTGCATCTCGTCACTGTGCTGCACCTAGTCACTGAGCTGCTCCCATCACTAAGCTGCTCCCATCACCATGCTGCACCTCACTATCATGTTGTACTTCATCGCCTCGGTGCTGCACCCAAATAGCACTGAGCTGTTCTCAACATCATTGATGTTACCTACATCATGTTAGTCCTTGAAACAGTCAACAACTCAAAGACCAAGAGAGGTTCCAGCACTGCCACTGATTAGTTCAGCGCTTAAAGTTCTATGCTGCTGGCTATGGCCTGCGGCCTAGCTCAGCAGCAAGATAGGTTTACACACAGCACCCAAATATCACTGCCTTTGAACAGCAGTGTGTCTTCCAATCTTATCCAGAGAGATCATTTTAGACAGACTTGATTGACCTTCTCTTTGAGGCTGCACCAGACCTTAGATCAACCTTATTAAGCACAGTGAAATCCCACGTTGTCTAGGCTCCTTCTTGCTGTAGATTACAGGTCTTTATTTTGCTGTGGCTAGGTCTCTATAGACTGTGGATTAGAGCTTCTTTTGGACAGTAGATAGGAGCTCCTCTGGGCTATGGATCTGGCCTCTCTTTGCTGCATTTAGGCCTCCTTTGAATGCGGTCAGATTTCCCCACCATTGCAGCTAGATTTACTGTTGATAGGGCTCTCCTTCAACTGCAGTTATCTTCTTCTTTATAGCGTATTAGTGACCTTTAGATGACTGCGTCTTACTCTCCTCTAGGACTGAGTATAGGAGCCTTCTAGGACAGTGGATTGTAGCTCTCCTTAAACAGCATATGAGAATCTAATTACTGCGTAATTAAGGACCTTCATGCACTGTGTATTGAGCCTCCTTTTAACCGTGACTAAGGGCATCTTATAGCTGCATTTAGAACCTCCTTTCTCTGCGGAATTAAGTCTCTTCTAGACTGCGTATAAGTGCCTCCCCTTGCTGCATCAGATCATCATTGACTGTGGTCAAGGGCACCTTTAAATGCTACGGCTAGGAGTTTCCTTTAGTTGCATATAGAACCCTCATTACTGCGGCTAGGGCATCATCTTTACTGCGGTCAGGGCATCATCTTTACTTAGGCCAGCGTATACTCTTAGTGTCTCTCCTCCACCAAAACCCAAAGACGTGGAGAGGAGGAGATCACATGAAGAGTGTGTGTGACAAATGACTTTAAGTCCTCTTCTATGTATACTAAAGCGTAGAGGTTGAATAAACATGACTGTTGGGCTTCTGAGCCCCCATAAGTTGCTGGCCGACTTGACAATTTGTCCATAATCAAAATTAATTCATATCTTCATAAATACTTATCGGAATTGGATGATCTTTAGATCAATTCTACACCTCTCGATGAGAGGGATTCAAGAAAAATATTAGCTGCCATAAATAAGATGACCCACATGGAGTTTGGCCCTAGTTGCCAATTTTAACAAATTGGTATTACCGTTGTGCCAAAATTTCAAACAAAAGTACCCATTTATATGTGCGTAGAGGGGTTGGAACTATTTCAGAAGTAGATTTGCTTGCATAGAATGTTCATAATTAGAGATGATTGATGTTTGGATTGTATGTACATGGAATTTTTTTGAAGCATGGTTAGGCCTTGAAAATATTTCAAAACGAAATTTGTGTGCATAACTGTTTGAATCAGAGATGATTAATGGCTGGACTGGATGTACATAACAGCTAGTATCAGAGATGATTACGGGCATATAGATTGCATGAACATGGAATTGTTTTATGCATGGCTTAGGTATTCAAAATATTTTAAAACTAAATCTATGTGCATGTCATGGCTGGAATTAGAGACGATTGACATTTGAATTGTGCACATACTAGTTGGAATTAGAAACAATTGACATCTGAACTACATGCACATGGAATTCTTTGAAGCATGGGTTCAGGGTTTGAAAATATTTTAAAACTAAATTTTCTCCTGATAAGAGTTGGAAATGAAGATGATGGATGTGTGGACTCCAGATTTCGAATATCAAAACTCCCTGAACAAATATCCACGATCACTAGTCTCAATGCTTACATTTTTAGTGCGATCTACGACTTGGTGAGATGAACTTGCATTTTATATTGCGTCCCTCCTTTGAGGTATTGCTACTCTGCATATGCTTAGCTCACTGCCCATCTTCCTAAAGTTTATACAATGGACATCAGTTCAACATTAATGGGGGTTTATCTTATCACTTTGATTCCTATATATTAGGCCATGCTGTTGAATTTTTGTAGCTATGGTCGGTCTTCATAATTTATATTTTAGCCCTTGCAATGTATAAAAAATTTGTAAGACATGTTCTTCATGTCATTTTGATTATTTAGTCCTTGAAAGAATTATTGCAAGACATGTAGGTCAGTTTGACCTCATAGTTGACTAGCAGCATTAGATGTATCTCTTGTTGAAATGAATAATTTCTCTAAGAAAATAGTTGCTGCGGTTTTCCACTAAGTGGGTTTTCCTAGGGTAAATCTTGCGTTGTCTTTGTGCATTGTGATCTCTACTGTCCTTATGGTTTCATAGTTGAATTTTTGAAGCATAATTGCTTAATGATAAACTTGAATTGTTAAAAGAAAATCTATATCATTAAAAGTAATTATCAGTATTTCAGAAATATTGTGCTTCTATTTATTGTACTTGAAAAAATCAACATGGTATCAGAGCTTTGGTGACGAAAAGGACATAGAAATCACTCTCGAAGAAGTTTTTGGTAAGAAATCACTCTTGAAGAAGACCTATATCTGCAATCTACTTGCTTATTTGTGATCACGGGTTCCTCCATGAATTCTAAGAATGAATTAGAAGGAGCTTCAAACTTTAGGGCTTGGTAAACAAGGATTGATCTTCTTCTTGCAAAAGGGGGTCTCTTGGGCATTGTGAAAGGTAAGGTCTCTGAACCAGAAAAATATGAAGAGAAAGCAAAGTTTGAGAAGGATGATATCACAACTATGAGCATCATTGTGGACTCTATAAAAGATCACTTGATTCCTTATGTTTCAAGTCTTCAATCTTCAAAGCAGATGTATGATGCCCTAACTGGTTTGTTCACTATCAACAATATTGTTCAAGCTATGAGTTTGAAGAATGAACTTCATGATGTTCGAATGACAAGGAATGAGACAATAGACTCATATTTCATGAGGATATCTCAACTAAGAGATCAACTTCAGGCAATTGATGAAGTAATTTCTAAGAAGGAATTAGTGATTACAACCCTTAATGGTCTACCGGATTCATGAGACTCATTTACAACAGGGATATGTGTTGGAAAGGAAGTTCCAAAGTTTGAAGAGCTATGGACAAATTCTACTCAAGAAGAATCAAGGCTCATATCAAAAGGAAAGATTCAAAGACCACGACGATTCTCAAGCATATGCAACACGTTTCAAGAAGGGTGGAGGAAGAAAGAAGTTTGGTTTCCAAAGAAGAAATGAAGGAAGAAGGCCTGCTCCTCAAGGGAAGAGAGACATGTTAAAAGTTCAATGCTTTCATTGTCATAAATATGGTCATTATAGAAGCGATTGTCCTGAAAGATCGAATGATAGAAAGAGAAAAGGAGAGCGACATGCTACCATGGTAGATATTGAAGAACTTCCAAAGAAGCCCAAGAATTAAGATCCAACTAATAAAGAATTTTTCTACTTCTCTGCTCTTACTGGTTCTGTTGCAGATATTGAAGATTTGTGTCTAGTTGATAGTGGTGCATCAAGGCACATGATGGGAGATCGAGAGAAGCTCACAAATCTAGTGGAAAGAAGATTATCACAAAAGGCGGAGTTTGGAGACAATAATAATTATGTGGTGAACTAGAATCGGGTGATGATGTTCATCTTAGCAACATATTGTATGTATTAGGTTTGAAGAAGAATTTGGTTTCTATCTTTTGCTTGGAAGATAAAGGAGATAGAGTAGCGTTTGATGATGGCAAAGCTCTTGTTTGGCCCAAAGGCTCTGGCATAGATTCCACTAGAGTAATCGGAGTTCTTGAAGGAAGGTTGTATAGACTCGTGAAACAATCTACTCAAGCACTTGTACATAATGATATTAATCCATGTGAACTTTGGCATAGAAGATATGCTCATCTCCACTATAAAGCTTTGCTTGCCTTAAAGCAGATGGTTTCAGGTGTTCCAGATTTGTAGGAAGAACATGAAGGAGTTTGCAAAGGATGTGCACTTGGGAAGAACGTAAAGAAGCCTTTTCTAAGCAGTGAAAGTAGATCCAAGGAAGTTTTGGACCTATTCCATTTTGATGTATGTTGTCCAATGTTGGTGAAGTCCCTTGGAGGTTCTTTGTATTATTTACATTCATTGATAATTTCTCTCGCAAGACATGGATTTGCTTCATGAAGACAGAAGATGAAGTCTTTAACAAGTTCCAAAAATTCAAAGCTGAAATAGAAAACTTTAAGGGAAAGAAGATCACGATCTTGAGATCTGATAATGGAGGAGAATATACTTTTAAGGAGCTCGTTGCCTTTTGTAAAGAAGATGGGATTAAGAGGGCGCTGATAGTCCCTTACAATCCACAACAAATGGAGTTGTTGAAAGAAAGAACAAAAACATTGAAGAATCTATAATTCTATTATTGAATGTTGATGACTTATTTTTGACATGTGTGGAACATCTAATTATTCGAAGTAAGAGGGAATTGGCTTCCGATTTCGATATGAAGGATCTTGGTTTGATGCATTACTATTTGGGGCTAGAAGTATGGTAGAGGCCTGGTGAAATCTTGCTTGGTCAAGGAAAGTTTGTTATCAAGATCTTGCAGAAGTTTGGAATGATGGATTGCAAGTCGATGTTGACTCCCATGGTTACAAATTTGAGAAAGCTAAGAGATTTTGACTCTGATTTGGTATATCCATCCATATACTTGAAGTTGATTGGCTCATTGATGTATTTGGTTAATACCAGGCTGGACATTTGCTTTGCAGTGAACACGCTGAGCCAGTTCTAGCTAGAACTAAGACATGACCATTGGATTGTAGCATAGCACATATTGAGGTACTTGTGTGGTACAATTGACTTTGGTTTGAGATATGTCTGAAATGACGATATACAACTATGGGGCTATACATATTTAGATTGGGCAAGGAATCTTGAAGACAAAAAAATTCATTTGGAGGTTGCTTTAGTTTGGGCTCCGCTATGATTTTGTGGATGAGTAGGAAGCAGACATTTGTCGCATTCAGTACTGTCGAGGCAAAATACATTGTAGCTAGCTAGGCAAGTTGTGAAGCAATGTGGCGTTAGAAGTTACTCACATGATTGTTTGATCATGTGCTAGAAGCGACTGTGATATATTGTGATAATCAGAGCTTCGTGAAGTTGACGGAGAGTCCAATTTTCCATGATATGTAGAAGCACTTCGAGTTCAAGTGCCTCTTTTTTCGCGACATTGTGCAGAAGGGAGTAGTGAAGTTCCATTATGTCTATATTGATGAGCAAATTTATGATATTCTTACAAAGCCTTTGTCTAATGCAAAGTTTGTATACTTCGGGGACAAGCTTCGACTTGTTGAGAACACCTCTCTCATTGAGAGGGAGTGTTGATGAGATAGCATCATGGTCTGGCATTCTCCCTGTGTCATAATATATGACTAAAATTAGGGAGAATGGTCCAGCAGAGGACAAACATTCTTTCATGTGTCAAGTTGATGGGCTCTAATTTCATTTTTAATTCCAAAAACTTTAGTGAGTTGTTTCATTGCTTCATTAGGGGTATCAAGTTCTGCGATATGGAATCTAAGGTCCAGAGAAATAGACATCCCTATCAACCCATGTGCTTGATCTTGCCTATTTGCCTATTTGGCTGTCTTATCTTCATTTTGAGGTTTGGTTTCTTGGCCTGAGGCTATTCTGTAAAGACCTTTACTTCTAAGTAAATCCACAATGTAGGACCACCATTTGGAAGTAGTTGGTGTTGTCAAGAATAACTTGGCATGGACTTTCCATTTTAACAGAAACTGAAGCTGTAGATGCTGAAACTAAGTGTTTCAATGGAAAGATCTCGAAAAATTAGGATGATTAAAAAAAAACAGCTCTGAAAACAACTTCCAGATGAAGAAGTTATGGATTTTTGAAGAAAAGTTGTTGAAGATGCCGACGAAGTGCGTGAATGTGCGAAATGAATGATAATGCTATATTTAAAAAAAATCCCCCCCCTTTCCAAACTTAATCTAATTAGCTCACTATAAAAAAAAGATTTTATGTGACTCACTTTTATAAATAAGTGAAAGTCACTTTTACAATGGTACTTTATGAGCTAACCACTAAATTGTAACTTAAATAAAAGATAAAGAGACTTTAGAATTGTAGGTGACTCATTTTTTATAATGGGTGAGAACACTTTTACATAAAGTAACTTTAAAACATAAGTTACATGTGCTTTTTGAAAAAATAACTCAATAAAAAGAAAGACTTGAACTCAAGATCTCTATTCTCATAAAGTAACTTTGGACCAAGTGAGCTAGTTTAAAAGGTTAGTAATTTTTGGAAAAGAGGAAGGGTTTTTTTATTTTTAAAATAATCACTGAAGCTTTGGGGTGCGTGTTTACTTGAAAAGTTTTTGTTTTTGTTTTTGTTTTTGTTTTTTGTTTTTTTTTTTTTTTTTGGTTCGCTTTCGCTTGCCTACAAAACAGAAACCACAAAACCCAACACGGACATACAAAAAAAAAACAAACCTTACAGCTTGAAGTTAGCTTTAGCCGGAAACTAAATATTTTCCTGAATGTTTCTGATTTTCCGAGATCACACTCAAGCGCGACGGAAAAGAGCATACGCACGAGAAAAATCCTTCCTTTTTGTTTCTGATTTGCCCAGATCGCACAGAGTCGCGGGGCAAAGAGCATATGCAAAAATGAAAGGTATAGATCCGGTAATAAAAAACAGAGAGCTAAATAAACCGAAATAAACAGAGAGATGAATAGCTAGAACTGCAAATAAAGACTGTATACTTCCAGAAACCTTTTCGCATAAAACGAAAGGGGTTCGCCACTGGAACAAATGCTCCTAACACAATAGAGTAGACCTCTCTGCCCAAAAGCAGTTAGAAACAGTAGATCTAGGAAACGACAGTCAGATGCAGTTGTACCGACTTCAGATTTGGATCACCAACGGATGCGGCCCTCAAATAGCTTTGATACCATGTAGGAATTTACAGGGCAAGTTCCTCAGACAGAACACCAAAGGACGCCACTCACAAATAGATCACAGATCAATACACCAATATTCTTGACGTGGTTAAAACCCTCAAAGAGGGAAACAGTCCACGGCCTGAGCCAACGTGGCCACTTTAGGCAATTTATTAATAAAAGAATGAAAATTTACATAAGCTTCTCTTATGAACAATTACCCTACAAATGACCCTCCATGCTCTTTAAATAGAGATCATGGACCAATCGGGTGTTAAGCCACAGATCAAGTGTGGGTAATACCAAGGAGAGAATGAATCGTCGGATCACTTCATGTCTAGAACATATCCTGACCGTTGGATTGTAAGTTACAAAAGTACATAGTAAAGAAACACACTTTACCTAACTCTACACTAGACCAAGTTATACTTAACTATTTCCTATGTGTCGGAATATCCTAACAAAATCTACTATTGTTTTCACATGTAGCTCACTGCTGTCATTATCATTGAATACAAGTAATACAAGCGCTTTCATTGCTCCATACTGTTATTTGTTTCATGGTTGCATATGCTCAGCATTGGTTTCCAACTTCTTCAAGAACACTAACATATTTGTCATGGTGAGTTAATCACTCTTTAAAGCACATAAGCTTGAGTATTGGTAGCATCTAAGTCTCTTTGGGCATATTGATTTAGCATTTGGTCAATTCATCTAAGTCATACTACTTCTCTTTCAGATTGGCATTGAAAACTTAATAAACAAAGTGCTTACATATCATTTGGTTAATTGATAAATCTACTTTGGCATTTGAGCGTCTAATTACTTTAATCTAATTGAATACTATTGGCATGAAGTATTTTGAAAGCCTCTAACTAGAGGAAGAGTGTTGATAATTTTGCATTAATAATCATTGAATAATTGCATATTGAGGGGATCTACTTGGCACTTAGTACTGTGGCATATTTTTTGTGTGGTGAAGATTGTGATTTCATTAATAAGTACTTGTCGTCATAATCAAATACTAATCAACATTAAGTACTTGAAATTATTAAGCAATCTTGCTTCTTTAATCACTCATCTTCTAATTCCACTTTGCATTTGCATATTAAGTTAGCCTCGCATAATTAAAATTTACTTCCAAGCATAAGCTTTGTCGATAGAAAGATAGGTACCCATCCATCTTTGCTTGAGAAACCTGGTTTTAATAGTATTTAAAACGATGACCTTGTAGTCGTCAGAGCCACAACTCTCTGCAGCGCTGGAGGCACCGGGTATGCTAGATTTTCAGGAGAGGTATCATTAATCACACCTTAGTGTGCTTCACCTTATCTTCTCTCTACTACTTACTACGAAATCAAGCTCAATATAGAAAGGATTGAAGGGTTAAAACTTAGATAGACATTTAACTAAAATTAACCAAGATTCCTGCATCTCACATTAATTTTAGGATTTGCATTTTATATAAGATAGTTATTCATCCTTGCAACAGTTGCTCATCGATTACTTGGTCCTAAACTTTCTAGCAAGATAGTTGACTCCATAAGGAACTGGTACCAATTGTCTAAATCTAATCGGATCCTAGAAGTCTTGCTAAATCTAAAACAAGTACTTGGTCGCTTAATTGTGTATCCCGAACTGGTTGGTTCCCAACTAGTTCTCCTTCATTCCATTTCCGTAGGGCGTAACCCCCTTAGTCTTTTATTGGGAGACAACTTAAAAGAGAGATTGGGGATCAGGGTGACAACCCTCGATTTGAGCCGTTGTTGCAGTGCCTAGACATTCTGTGCGACAACAGGTATATAGTGCGTTGGCATTGACACATATACTATCACTTGCACATATATTCTCACATATGTATGAGTGCGTTCACGAGCATACAAGGGTGAAATTTTTAATCTGAACAGTGGAATGTTTGGGCAATAGGCATCTCAAAACTCCTTTCCATTGATGTCAAAGGGGGAGGTCAACAGAGGTATGGAGGTAGACGCAGAGGTATGGCGGTAGAAGAAATCATTGTGTTGCAATCAATGCCAAAGGGGGAGAATGTTGGCAATGTTGGCATTGATGTGAAATAATCATGTTAAGGAAGCTTGGTATCATTGATTGGTGTTGATTGTGTTAAGACTAATTTATGTTGAATGCCATTGTTGCAAGATTGCTTGGAATGCAAAAGTTGATAAGTGATGTAAAGTGCAAAGGCTGATCATTACTAACTATGCTGATCATATTAAACATGTTGATTGGTTTTTATTTTTGTAAGCAAACATATTTACATTATATTGACAAGCAAAAATTTACATAGTTTACATCCATGAGTGCATTCTCTGCCTTTGTGTGTGGAAACCAGAGATGAGAACTAAAAGGATTTGCCCCAAGAAGGAGAAACCAAAGCTCGGAAGTCTTACATTCAAACTGACAATTATAAAAAAACATGAGCTTAAGATCTAGGATTTCATTGATTTGCATTAATGACCAAAACTGGTGAGGTGCCAAAAACCATCAACGAGCCTCGAGGCCCTGTGCCACATATTCACCAACCAAACCAAAATGAACACTGTTGTGAGCTTGCCATTGAGCCAAACTAGACTAAGAGAACCAACCTGACAATCGTCTTGAGGTTGGAGTGCTAAATTTCGCTGCATTGGAACTATATGGTCACCATGCTGGAGCCACACTTAACCTGTGTAATACCTTGGGCTTGCACGTTGCCAGAATCTGTCGGGAGCTCCTCCAGGATGTAACAACCGAAGGGACTAGGGCGAGGAGTGGAGGAGGGAGGGGCGTTGGTGATCAAAGGGATGGGAGCGTGGGAGGGAGGGGGGTGGGCCACAGGAGCGTAGGTGGTAGGCAGAGATGAGGAGATACCAGGAGGGGAGTGCGACGGAGAGGGAGTAGGTGAACTGGAGGAAGGGATGTTTGGCGGAAATTTGATACGAAGGTCTTTGGCCAAGCATTTGAGCGAGGAGAAGGAATGGCTCTGGTGGGTTGAGAGCTCAGCTATCCAGCGAAAGGCTTTCAGCCTCTCCCGGGCTCTCTCCTTAAGTTGGCGGGTGAGGAGGTTCCGGAGAGCCTAGGGCATCGGATGACCTCTGCGAGTCTCTGCCTCCTCCATGGCAAGAACCTCTCTTCTGATTGACTTTGGGAATCCATAATTAAACACAGTTGCAATGGTGCCTTCATCAAAGGTGGTGGGGAGACACCCACGACCTCTACCTCTGTCACGATTCATCATTGGGTGGCAACAAGGCAGGGTTGCAGAGCCAGAGCCGGATGGGACGGAGGGAACACTAGAGGGAATAATCGAGGGAGAATGATGCTTGGAGGAGAGAATGTCCACGAAATTTGTCGATTTATTGCAGGAGCGTGCGAGTAGGGGAGTCTGGTATAGGGACTGTAGGTGCCAGCAAGGAGGATTAAAAGCCATGACTGCCACTTGGTGATGGAGACGTGCCAGGTGGTGGTCGTTGACAATGTGCCTAGGGAGTCATGCTAATAGTCTCGCGAGCACCTGAATCCGGGGGAAACATGTTGATTGGTTATCTTGAAATATGGCTTACAATTAAAATAAGAAATGGCACATGATATATTGAGACATAAGCTGAAAATGTATGCTTTCATTGTTAGTCAAGGTTGTCATTGATGTCAATATGTTATTGTTTGTGATGGCAAATTCTTGTGATCTGTGATGTTGCCATTGATCATAATGCCTTAGTGATGAAAGTTCTATGGAGATGCCATATCAAGAAGATGACATACATGAATGACTACACTTGATGATGACATATGATGACATGGTTGGAGACCATATGATGAGATGGAGGACCATATGATGACATATATTATCGTGTGACTTTAATCTTTTTATATTAAGCTAAAGTTAAATCAGGCCTTTGAATAATATTCCATTGTCGGAGTAATAAACTTTGGAAACCATTTTAACCAAAGTTCCAACGCATATAATATAACGCAACGCTATAATAAAACCCTATCGAAGAAACATCATATCGACGTTTTTTATTGTGTGGTCAAAACCTCCGATCTCGGATATGCGAGATGGACCTCCGATCTCCGATATGCCATATGAACCTCCAATCTCCGATATGCGATATGGACCTCCGATCTTTGATATGCGATATGGACCTCCGATCTCCGATATGCGATATGGACCTCTGATCTCCGATATGCAATAAACTTCGATTTGCTTTGACTTCCAATATGTGGACTTGACCTGATTTAATAACGATTTAATTATCAAATCACATCTGCCCTTTATCGAAATTTTTGAAATGGCACCTCCGATAAGACCTAATCTCCGATTGCCGATATGGTTGTGGACTCGATTGGCTTTATCATAATGTTTTTTAATATAATATTGCGTCCGCTGCATCAGAACTTTCCTACATCGCAAGTTTTGAAGGCTGTGTCATGTTAAAGCTTCCGATACCCAAACCTCCAATACCCATCCATGTCTGCCTTTTAAGTTGAGAAATATATATTTTGAAGTCTAGCTGACCTATGCTTTGTCTCTCAAGTCGGCCTCCCTCCATAGGTCACATCCCCTCATTTGAATTTCTAAGTCGGATACATATAAATAAGAGATCGAACTTCATTTCTCCATGATCGAATTTTGGAAAAGTATATACAGAGCAGTCAATATAGTTCACAACTCGTGAACTCTGTAGCACCAAGGAGAGGGAGCTTAAAAACGAAAAGAAAGCTGTTCTAAAATTCTTGTTTGGGCTTAAGGAAGGGATAAACCGCATTACCTATCTGCAATCCCTATGGAAGATCTAAAAGACAGTGGTTTGGTCAAACTCAGACCTGGTGCATTCATTTAGTAGCTCAGACCTGTATGAAAATCATGTGGCTCAGACCTTCTATTCTTGGTACAGAATCCTGTGGCTCAGACACCATCACATACATGCAGTCATACCAAAGATATTCAGACAGTTGAGAAGATAAGGCTCGGAGGCTCAGCTTTTCAGGCTCAGACTTGTGTTTCAGGCTGCCCACATCACATATCTCAGACCTGTATTAAGGACAAATCTGTGACATGTGATCACTCTTTTAGTCACCTCGACATTGTGAACAAACCTCGACATTGTGGATAGACTTGTTGAGGATATGACCTCGACTTAGTATGAGAAGGTTAGAATTTATGGGAGGCTCGGAATAATTGAAACAATCACATAGTAAGCTTGATCTGTGGAGGAAGGACTTGTGGGAGCCTGCATTCCTTGAAGACTTATGGTGGTATTTTGAAGAGTTCCATAGCAGCAGTTTGTGAAGACATCTTGTTGAGAAGCCTGAGCTGATTTTGAAGACACTTTGCTGAAGTCATCATGAGGTGACCTTGGAGATTTAGTTTGGGTGACATGAAAAGCAGTGGTGACACCTTCTAAGAAGACAAGGTTGTCAATGATGAAGTGATTTGGAGAAGACATTGCTGAAGAGATTGATAGGGCTCATTGAAGAAGATATTGGGAGTTGTGAAGAATCATTAAACCTATCTTGACTAATTGAAGCTGAGGGTTGGAGCCCTAGAGGTTGGAGCCTCATAGGGACAAGGTTGGTGCCTTTGAAGATAGGGTTGGAACCCGAGAGGTTGGTGCCTCAAAGTGACAAGGTTGGAGCCTTGGGAAGTCCAAGTCGGTGCTTGGCAAACTACAGGTTGGAGCCTGGGAGATTGAAGATTGGTGTCTTCATCTAGGGTTGGAGCCCTACACATTATTGTTCTTGATTTATTGTAAAGAACAGGATTGGAGTTCTCGTTATTTCTGATTAATAAAATTATTTATTCTATCATTGTTCTTTTTGTGTTCTAATTATAAGTGATCTAACTGGTAAAAAATAACAATTGAAAAGAAACACTGATTCACCCCCTCTCAGTATTTCCAACATTCATTGTACAGAAAAATGTAGCCAATACAAATCTGAAATTTTTTCAACGATTTGTCTCTTGCAATCATCACTGCTAAGCTATATTATTTCAGCTCTATTTTATATTACAAATTTCTGATTTTCAGATTTGAAAATGAAGAGACAGACTGTGAACAACGTTAGAAGAGCAAGAGACAACTCCTCATCTCGTATTCCTGTATAGAATACAAACAGTCAATAAGCTATGCTTATAAAATATACATTATTGTATGAGAAAATGACTGCTGGTGTTAAGTAGTTTGTATGAGAGGGTTCATGTGCAACATACTGGTTAGGAGAAGAAGAGAATAGTAGCAGAAAAGGAACATAACTGAAGAAGAAAAGCAGAGAAGATGAGCAGCAGATTGAGGGTAGAAATTGATATCAGGTAACCAAAATGCTTGACTTTCTTTTGTGATTGGGAGATTGCAGTCTCCTTTCAAGCTGTAACTTGATAAAGAATAGGTTGTAGCTTGTTGAGGTAGGAGCTTCATGTGGGTTGTATCCTATAGAAAACTTTGTGGGAGATGGAGCTTCCTTGAGGTAGCAACCTCTTGTAGGTTGGAGCCTACAAAATCTGATGTAATTGGGAAGTAGGAGCTTGCCTTGACATCACTTTCAGCTAAAAATTCGTGGTTTTCTCTCTTATGGGTTTCCACTTATATCTGATGTCTTCATGTGTGAATGTTGTGTGAATGCTCCTGAATTTTGAATAAGTATATCTGCAAATGTTTCTCTCTGGTAATTGCAAAAGGAAACCATTAATAATTGAACACATACATAAGTCATTAGCTGCATAAGAAGAAAATTTAAGTTGAGAAAAAATTGGAAATTAAAATTACTGATTCAAGCCCCCCTCTTAGTAATTTCCAAGCATACATTAGGCTTTGCACTATGTTTGCTAGATTTTGTAGCAACATGTACCAAACCTACCAAGTTAAGCGTTGACTTGGCCGGTTTAGTACCAAACCAGTCACCTGAGTCGATTCATAGGCCGAGTCAATACAGGGAGATGTTGACTTGACTGAGTTGATTGAGTTTGAAAACTATGATCAATATCACCTTTGTCTATATCATTATTTAGTATTTTCCAATGTGGAAAAAGTCTGCAAAAAATCGGGATTAAATCCTAAAATTGCGATTTTTTCAATAAAACGATTTAATCCTCCGATTTTTTGCAGAGTTTTTCAGAAACGAAAAAATCGCGATTTATTCATTATATGCCCGATTTTATTGGGAATTGATCGAAAAAAGTCGGCCATCTCTGCTGAATGTGGGATATGATAGTGGTGTTTAAGGGCTATCATATAGTGATTTGATAATCTAAATTACTATGAGTTTCCACTACTGTTAGAGCTGTTATACAATGAATTTGACGAGGCAAATTTGCTGTGAGGAGGCTGAACAATAAGGGTTTTGGACAACTAGTATTTAGTGTCTTGGAAGGGCCAAATCATTGTGAGTTGATGATATACTTTGATGCTGATTGTACAGTGATTTGGTGGTCAAATCCCCTTGAGAAGTAGATCTAGTTAGGGCTGAGTATATTGTGTATTTTGGAGCAGCAAATACTCAGTGAGCAATTGATGGCAAATGAGGCAAAGGACTTGCCAGGTGTCAAGGACAAAAAATGCAGAAAGGGTTGATCTAGATGGGCTACATCAACAAGTAAGCTATATGTTTGTTCTTGTGTATTTCTCATTGGTTAGATTGCAGATCTGATGTTGCAGACTACAAGCCCTAATGGACTGTGGATACTTTAGATGTTAAAAAAATAAAAATAAATGAATATTTTTGTGTTTTTTTTTTAAATTTTGCCGACTTTTTGCCGAATTTTTCAAAAAACTCCCAACTTTAATGAGTTTTTCAACTTTTGGACCCTTGTCGATTTACCCGACTTCGACTTTTTCCACATTGGTATTTTCTCCCCTTGATATTTTGAGTAAAGATGGTGTTTGGATGAACTTCTCCTTATATTGTAGTCTAGGGCTACTGTAATTCTTGTGTTTTATAACATGAATGCTTTTGAGCTTAGATGTGCAGGAAAAGATGGATGATACTCTTGAGCTCTGAATATGTTGGCAGAGGAATGTATAGGTTTGCATTTAAGTCACTTGACACGTCGTGCCCCTTTCGTGTCAGACATGACACATGTTCGACACGAGTTTGACTTATGTCCTATTTACAAGACACGAGTTTGACTAGTGTCAAACATGAGCCTTACCGGTGCCTAGAAATTTGGATGTGTGTCATGTGAAGAAAAACATCCTGAAATCAATTTATTGCCTCATTCTCACGCAATTCAGTCACAGTTTTGGAGCTCTCAAAGGCTTTGAAGTGTAGCTTAAGGGCAATTAAGCAATGTTAGAAGGGATTCCAAGTGTTGGGAAGTGGATTTGTCCAGGCCCTACTAATGCCATTCTCCTTTATCTTTCATTTTCATCTTTCTACTTAAATTTTTAACATTACCATTAATTGACTCTGGATGTTTGAGAGTGGTTTCGTCCTCATTGAATTTCATATGGAGAAAGTAGAATTTTATATCCCACTCAAAATCCTATAGACTTAACAATTTTCAGAAATTCAAGATTGGGGGGGCTACAATGTCTCCATTGGAGTTTGTCATGTATGAGGGTATGGAACTAGCATTTAATTAAGAGGACAAAGCCCTATATGTACCTCGATGTTGGTGGCATTGATTCTTGAACTCCTCTGTCATGACCCTAGTAAAAATGCACCCTATCACTCAAACAAAATCTTGATTTGACATGTTAAACTTTTTCTATCTTATTTTAATGCTTAGAGGGTGATATTAATGATGAGGATCCCAATATAGACAATGATTTTGATGATATATAGTACTAGTTATTTGTTTTTTTGGGCTATAAAGGCCATTTAGGGCCTCTTTATTGATGTATTTTTGGTTCAAAGATGGATTGCATTTGCACTCGTTGCTATTTTAGTTATATGCATTAGTGATGTGATTGAATTTGCATCATCATCATGTAAATGTTTTATATATTTCATACTTTTTTGTGTAATTCACTATCTTTTTATATTTTTTAATATGTAATATATAACGTGTCCTCTGTGTCATGTTCTGGGGGGTTGCCGTGTCATGTGTCAGATACTTGTATTTTTGTGTCCTCTATGTCCTGTGTCCTTGTGTCAGGTGACTTATGTTTGCATCTACTACCAAATTTAATATATTATACAAAGTTTATATAGGTTATCTCTGTATTGATTTGTATTTATTTTCTTAATGTAATGTTGTTACATGACAACATCTCCTTTACACTGGGTTGTAAAGCGCCTCTTGGCGCAACAAGTACTTCAAATTTTGGTCTGTTTCAACTTCACTTTATGTGTAATCTTTAATTATTTTCTAGATCTCATTGTCCTCTGTTCAGTTTGACTGAATTAAAGTGTATTACTATATACTTTAGTCAGTTTGACTGAGTTAAGCATCTTACAATATCCTTTGGTCAATTTGACTGAATTAAGCGTATTGCTATACTATTCTGACATCGATGTTAAAGTGTTTTTTTCAAGAAGCTCAAGCCAATCCAAAAGGCAGTTAAAGGCATTTTTTCCCAGTAATTTTGTTAAAGCAGTCAAAGAAATTTAAAATGTCACTGTTAGGTTGATGCTATATGATGTAACCCTCTATTCTTGTTTTCCTGGTTCAATTGTAATTATCCGTGTCTTGTAAAGCTATTTATGCTTGTCTGCATATTCCCATGATGTGATGCTCATCTGTATGGTCTCTTGGTACTACAATTTCCACTTTACCTTAAGCTATTCGTGGTATGGATTTACGTCTACCTCTAGTTTCTGTTTATTGTTTTTGTGAAGCCAAACTTACATTTTATTGAAGTTTAGAAAAATATTTTTTATATTGTTGTGAGAGAGATCTCATGTAGTGTGAAATCGCTGTTGCTCAGCTGCTTCTGGAATTTGCTGGACCTGTGTCAAATGTTCGTGTGGAACATGCTTCACGTGACTGTTTCAAACATGGGGGAGCACTTGCTGAAGTTATGGCATTCTATGAAAGCAGAAATGAAGAATCAACGCAGAAACTTGATCATCAGAATGATGAGAAAGTGGATCAAGGAATTGAGGTATATACAGTATAAATTGATATTTTGGTGAGAAGGGTCTAAATTTTATTTATGTGTTACATGAAATTAAAATCAGGACCAAATTTTAACATCTCTGTCAACAATTTTTTTGGTGATCAAGAAAATTGCATCACTATAAAGGAAATCTGAAAACCATGGTGCAAACTGGGGAGAAATAATTTCTGCCCTCGAAAGATTTTTGAAAAACTGGCCATCAAATTTTCTTTTGAGCTCAAGGACAAACTTAGCCAAAGCCATCCAAAATTGGTCCTTCACAGAAACTGATTTGTGTTTCCTTTTCCCATTAAAACACTTGGCTAGCTATGTTTACTAGGAAATATGGGATGCCAAATAGCTAAACTAATTTCTAACAGTGTGTCCACATTTCAGGCTACTTTTAAAGTGTAGAACTTGTTGTCGCTAAGAGTGTACAGGTACGGTGCGACAACAGCTCAGGTTGGGGGCTGTCACTTTGATCCCCGACCTCTCTGTTCTAGCTGTCTCCCAACAACAGGCTATGGGGGGTAGTCCCTATGAAATGTAAGGATGAAAAGCTTATTGGAAACCATGTGAAAATTCTGTTAATGCAACAACTGATTTATTTTACCTACTTATTTTCCAATAAGTTATTTACAAACACCCTTCACTAAACATTAAAATAGATTCTGCTGTAGATATCACACCATAATACAGAAACAAATACATGCACAAGAATCAAGCACATCAACACAGATATTTTCGGACAATTGTCCTTGAAAAAACCCAATGCGGGAAAACTGGTGCAGCAGAGGAGGATTTTATTAATCAGCGATTCTTGAGTACAATTGGGTGCCAAACGGGCTTTTACCCAACATAGATAAATTCTCCAGCACCCTCCCCTAGACTCAGCGTCAGAGTTGCTGGCCTTTGTGCAGCTCCGAGACCATCTGCGTCAGCCCCTGCCTCTCTGCGTCAGCACTGGGCCTCTCTGAGTCACCCACGCAGGCCCTCCAGTGACTGCGCAGTCCTGCTGCCTCTACATCTGCCTCTCTAATCTCTGCACTGATCTTCTGGTGCTGTTCCTGCCTCTCTGTTCCGTACCTGCTACCTCTTGCTACAATCCAGACCACTAGTTCGAATTTCTTAGCAAACCCTACTTCAGAAATCGAACTCACTGTTCTCCCTTAGTGTGTTCTCCAATTGACCCTCAAGCCCCTTTTTATACTTTTCCTGTTGGTCCTTCAATGACCGAGATTACATCTCTAATCAACAACTAAGATTAGATTTGGCTTGATCCATGTCATTTGGAACCTTCTAACCCAATTTTTTATTATCCATTAATACTTTATTTTTCCTAAGTTAGACTTAGGAATTCCATTAAAAATATTAATTATTTTAATATCTCCTTAACTAAGTAGAATCTGCCCAAACCATTTCTGGGTCTTGGAGATCTCATGCGCTGTAGCCTCTCCACCAATTTTCATGGCTGGAGCACATCTGATGCTACCTCAAATCAACACTCCCTCTTAGCGAGGACTGTGCTCTAGTAATACTCCACACTGAGCATCACTTTGATTAAACGACATCGGTACCTGTGCTGATGCTAGGCCTCCCCGCCCAACATCCTCTGCACTGCTGCCCATGGTTCTGTCACTGCCACTGCTGCATCTGTACAACAGCTCCCTCTGCATCCGTGCTGCTGTTGGTCCTTTCTCCCAACACTGCATTTGCACTGCAACTCCCTCTGCATCCGTGCTGCTGCTGGTCCTTCTTCCCAACACTGCATCAGCACTGCAACCTCTTCTCATCATGCTGCATCGTGCTACTACTGACTGCTACTGCGCTGCAACATCATACCCATTTCTGCTACTGAAATGGATTCTTTATCATCCCCATCTTCTCCCTGAAATAATCAAACTTTGTTCTTCCAAGGGCCTTGGTAAGGATGTCTACCACCTGTTCTCCTGTAGGAGTGTAGCTCAACTGTACAGCTCCTCGTTGGACACAGTCTCTGACAAAGTGACACCAAATATCAATATGCTTTGACCGATCGTGAAATATTGGATTCTTAGAGAGCTTGATGCAACTCTGATTATCACACATGATCCTAGTCGCCTCCATCTTTCTTCTGAATAGGTTCACAAGTAGTTTTCTAAGGCATATGGCCTCGCACGAAGCTGTGTTTGCAGCCATATACTCCGCCTTAGTTGAGCTGAGAGCTACAGATTTCTGTTTGCTATTGCAGCAGGAGGTCATTCCTGATCCAATGTTGAAACAATACCCAGAGGTACTTTTATGATCCATTGAACTTCCAGCCCAATCCGCATTAGTAAATCAACTCAATCTGATATCCTTACTCCTGGTGTACAAGAGTCCATAATCGACTGTTCCCTGTATATATCTGAGAACATGTTTGGCTGCTACCCAGTGCGCCCTCTTCGGTTCCACCATGAACTGAGTGAGGGTGTTGACAGTGTAGCAAATGTCTGGCCTGGTATTGACCAGATACATCAGGGACCCTATGAGTTGCCTATATAAGGTGGGATCAACATCCTTGCCTTCTGATGCATCAATTTTCTTCCAGTTGGTGATCATTGGAGTAGCCATGGGTCTACAATCCTGCATTTTGAATCTCTTCACAATTTCTATAGCATATCTCCCTTGTCCAAGGAAGATCTCCCCCTTTTGCTGCCAAACTTCCAACCCCAGGAAATAATGCATCTGTCCCAAATCCTTCATGTCAAATTCTGTGGCTAGATTCTTCTTGCAGTCTTCGATGAGCCTGGATGATCTTGTCAGGAAGAGATCATCCACATATAATACTAGGATTATAGGCTCATTCTACAACCAGATAGTAGAGATTTGGATCTGCGTCACTCTTGACAAATCCCATCTTCTGCAAGTAACCATCAATTGGACCATACCATGCTCTAAGTGTCTGTTTCAGCCCATACAGGGCTTTCTTCAATCTGCATACATGAGACTTCTCATTTGTCTCAAAGCCTTCGCGCTGTTCAATGTATACCTCCTCTTTTATCACCCCGTTCAGGAATGCCGTTTTAACATCCATCTGATGAATCTCCCATCCCATCTGTGCTGCAAGAGATATCACAGTTCTAATAGATGTATACCTGGCTGCTGGGGCGAAGGTCTCTTCGTAGTCAATTCCCTCCTTCTGAGCATACCCCTTAGCCACAAACCTGGCT
>APFE030571785.1:27416-73044 GCA_000404065.3 Pinus taeda
TAAATATATATAAAACGTGTCCCCCGTGTCTTATTTCCAGGTTGCTGCGTTTCGTATTGAATACTCGTATTTACGTGTCCTCCGTGTCTTGTGTCCTCGTGTCATGTGACTTAGCTCTCCACCATTATCTGAGCGCAGAACTTTTATTTTCTTCCCTGTCAGGTTCTCCACCAGAGCCTTGAACTCTTTGAATCGACATAAAACCTCGTCCTTGGTTTTTAGAAAATAAGTTCAAGTTTTCCTTGAGTGGTCATCAATGAAGGTGACGAAGTACTCGACACCACTAAGAGCTTTAGTGGACATAGGTCCGCAGATATCTGATTGTATTAATCCTAGTACACTCTTAGCCCTGTTTTTACTTCTAGGAAATGCCGCTTTGGCATACTTTCCTAGAGCACATCCTCTGCACACATCATCTCATTTTGTACTAAGATCCAGAACTCCTGTTACAGTTTTCCTGAGAATTCTTAGAGCCCCATGGTGCAAATGTCACATTCTTTTGTGCCATAGTTCGTTCAAATCCTTGTGTCCATGACTGCCTATCAGTGCCATTGGTAATTCTAGTTGTAATCTGTACAACCTGTTACTTTTGATCCCGATATGTACTTTTTTTCTCCAGCGTCGGTGTTTGACGTATACTTTCCCCTTGATGAAGAAAACATCATAGCCCTTGCCTTGTAGTTGCGATATGGAAAGTAAGTTCATCCCCAGTCCTGGTACATGCAGTACGTTGGTAGCATGGAACCACTCTCCCGTTTTTGTTTGAAAAACTATGGTACCCTTCCCTACTGGAGTACACTTTGCCTTATTCCCCATTGTGATCTAAAAATTCATCCTTTCCTCCTGATAATCTGAGAAACATTCCCGGATTCCTGTCATATGCCAAGAGGCTCCACTATCTATATACCATACCTCTGATGATGTAGAGCTTGTCACACAAGCAACTTCTTCTTCCAATCTGGAAGCCAACATAGAGAAATCGAAATTACTGTCTCTTGTCCAATTTTCTGAAAATCTATGTGAGTCTCCTGATGTAGATGCCTCTGTATCATGGTCTCGACCCATAATTGATTTCCCTTCCTGTCTCTGATTACTTGGCTTCGATACCATGTGAAAATTCTGTTACTGCAACAACTGATTTATTTTACCCACTTATTTTCCAATAAGTTATTTACGAACACCCTTCAGTAAACATTAAAATAAATTCTGCTGCAGAAACAAATACAGAAACAAATACATGCACAAGAATCAAACACATCAACACAGATATTTTCGGACAATTGTCCCCGGAAAAACCCAATGTGGGAAAACCGGTGCAACAAAGGAGAATTTTATTAATCAGCTATTCTTGAGTACAACTGGGTGCCAAACTGGCTTACCCAACAGAGATAAATTCTCCAGCACCCTCCCCCAGACTTAGCATCAAACTTGCTGGCATCTGCGCAGCTTCGAGACCTCTGCGTCAGCCCCTGCCCTTCTGCGTCAACACTGGGCCTCTCTACGTCACCCACGCAGGCCTTCCAGTGACTGCACAATCCTGCTGCCTCTGCGTTTGCCTCTCTAATCTCTGCGCTAATCTTTTGGTGCTGTTATTGCCTGTCTGTTTCGTACACGCTACCTTTTGCTGCAATCCAGACCACTAGTTCAAATTCTTCAGCAAACCCCACTACAGAAATCGAATTGACTGGTCTCCCTTAGTGTGTTCTCCAACTGACCCTCAAGCCTCTTTTTATATTTTTCCTGTTGGTCCTTCAACGACCAAGATTACATCTCTAATCAACAACTAAGAGTAGATTTGGCTTGATCCATGTCATTTGGAACCTTCTAACCCAATTTTATATTAATACCTATTGATATTTTATTTTTCCTAAGTTAGACTTAGGAGTTCCATTAAAAATATTAATTATTTTAATATCTCCTTAATTGGGTAGAATTTGCCGAAACCATTTCTGGGTCTTGGAGATCTCATGTGCTTTAGTCTCTCCACCAATTTTCACGGCTAGAGCACATCCGATGCTACCTCAAATCAACAAGCCAACAGGTTCGGGAGACATGATTGAATGGCCTAGCTACTTGGTTAATTTTAACAAGACTTAAAGATCAGATTAGATTTAAATGTGAGATCAGTGTTTTATGGAGTCAACTTGCTTATTACCAATTAGATGCCAAGTAATCGGATGAGCAATCACTGCATGGATGCTAGACTATCCTAGATGAAGTGCAAATTCTACAAGCTAGGTGAAATGCAAAATTTTGGTTGATTTTAAGTTAGATGCCTATTCTAAGTGTAACCTTCCTCTTAACTATTTTGGAACTAGTTTCTAGAGTAGGTTGCGGGATAGAAGACAATGGGAAGCAAGCAGAGACTTGATTAACAATACCTCCCCTTGTGTTCTAACCACCTTATGCCTCTAGCGCTACAGACACTTTGGCTCTGATGACTGCAAGGTCACCATGTTAACCATTAAAGAGGTGTTAAGTCTCCCAAGCTAAATTGAGAAAGGCGGTCTAGTTGTCTATCAACCAAGCTTATGCTTGGAGTTAGGTTATTAGATGTAAGACTAGCTTTGAATGGTATGTAAGGTGAATGAGTGAGTCTTAAGGTAAGATTGTTTAAGTGTTCTTCAAGTAATTAGTTATGATTTGATCTTAAGATATATCAACAAGTACTTATCAATGAGATACAATCCTAACCACAAGAAAATGTGCCAAGTTTCAAGTGTTAACGAGAGATAAAAATGCCCACAATACAATACCCCAAGAATATTGTCTCATCTTCCCATCTTTTCATTTGAGCCGACAACTCCACAACATTTTTTGGCGCCATTGCCGGGGAGAGATTTTTGATCTTTGGTTTTCACGACATTCTTTCATCTTCATTTTCTCCTTATCCCATTGGCACCACATCTCTGGCATCGTTGCAATCTCTTCAGCACTTTATCCTTTGTCCTCTCACTAATCCGATCATCTTTTCTATCTGCACCTTTAGCACTTGGACATTTAGGTTGGTTTTATTGGGGTATTGTATCATGGGCACGATACCCAAGACCCCAATATATACAAAAATTTAAAACCCCAAACCCCAACGACAAAACAAAGATTAGAAAATTTTATATACAAAGATTAAAAAATTTATTTATAAAATTAATTTACAAAATATACAAATATACAATGCTTGAAAGATTTTTGAGGAATAATTTTTTGTAAATTTTGACGATGTCTAGATGTATTCTGAAAGATAGATATTAACCACATCATTAGCAAAATAAGAAAATCACATAAAATATCTGAAGTCCAAATAAGGTCAGCTTGTGTCGACAGTCTATGAACTTGGAGCCCAAGGGTCAGGGAACCTGCAAACTCTATATATTTCTTAAAAAAATCGTTAGATCATACAATGAATTGAATCACCTAAAGGCTAAGATAAGCCCAAAACTTACGCATAGAATGTTCCTATCATCTACAAATGAAATAACAATTCATATAATGTTGAAACACAATATAGGAAAGCACATGCTCAACACATACCACAGATCAATGAGACAAAGACACCATGAACTATACACCAAAGTCATTTATTATTAGATTCAAACGTTCCTAGCAGAACAATGACTTCACACCATTGTTTACAAAATTACATCTGACCAAAAATCCAGATGATCCATAGAAGCTCAATAGCCTTCTATTTATAGAGAAATTTCTCCAAGTGGAAAATAACAACTAGTTGGTTTGATCTCGGTCAAAGTAATCTCGATCATTGATAAATACTTGATCAACTTAGAAATTCCTCCATGTGGAAAATAATAGCTAGTTGATTTGATCCCCGTTGAAATAATCTTGATCATCGATAAATACTTGATCAACTTTTAATTTCTGCTGTTAAAAATACTTATTTTTAAGGAATTTTCGAATTTCTTATTAAAATGATTTTTCATTAATCCAAAAATAATTATTTTGGATTAATTTCCTCAAAAATGTGACTTTGACTTAACCATGAAGGTCCAAAGGCCTAATTTAAAAAAAAAATGGATTTTTGCCTTGGTGGGGGATCTCCGAAAATTGACGTCTTCATGACGCACGAATTTTTTGGTCATTTTCCGCTTGGAGAAATTAATTTTTTTAATTTTTATTTTTTGACTCTAAATTAATTAATTTTTTGGCTTAGGATTTAATTTTATTTTTGCTAGAAAATTTAATTAATTGACACGAGGGGATTAATTATTTTTCCACCTTCAAATATTTTAGCCATGTTGTCTGATTGCGAGGGACCATGGACTAAAATATTTTTATATCAGATATTTACAAATTCAACCCTCAACGGGGGAATACACATTTGTTATAGACTCATATTATTTACTCAATTCTGCGACTCAATATGATCTAGTAGACCAAGTGATCTATAACAAAATAATTTAGCCAAATAGCTTAAACTATTCGCAAATCACTTTTACAATAGACTCAACTAAGAACACTAGGACTCACCTAAGACTTTGATGATAAATTCCACTCTACTTTTGGGGTTAAATTGATGGGAAAAACTTTTCCGATGATCCTTGTTTAGAAACACACATAAATCAGTGAGACGAAAAACCTCATAGGATGAAATTCATTTCCAAAATCATAGACTTACCTAGATTATTACATAATTAAATGGTCACACTAGCATCATTTACATTATAAATTTGCAGAATGGGTTTACAATGACCTGACAGACTGCTGGCTGATGATTCTGAACTTTGAAAAAAATTCAAGCTTCTGGATCCTGCTTCCTTGGAATGTTGAAAAAATGGCCCAACAAAACCTTCTATGCTTATCAATGAGCATTGCAAAGTTTGCATCTAAACAAAATTTGAAAGTTTGCCTTTTTGGTTTCCCACCATGCAAGAGCCTAAAACCAAAGAGCAAACAGAGTTGGGAGACTGAAGTCGGGCCTTTTTAGTAGTGGTGATCAGATGGTGTTTGATCTTGCCAGTAACTCCACAATATTTATCTTGCTTTATATGAGGTACCTCCAGTCTTCCTTATCTAGGGGCTGTCAGTTTCACTGCCTCACTTATTCTGAGTTGTTTTTAGCTGATGGAACTACAACAGATGGGTTGGCACTTCTGAAGGATTCATTTGTGCTTGAGCAGGTTGCCTTGAAATTTTTGCTACTTCCTGCCATTAGACCTTTGACTTGTCATGTCTTTTCTGGTTCAAGATGCAGCAGTGGCAGCATCATTCCTCCTTACTATGTGTTGTCCTCTCTTTCTCCTCACAGTTGGAACTTGGGATAAGTGGCTCCTCCCTGTAATGTTTGTTTCTCTCTTCCCTCTTTTCAATAATTTCATTCCTCTCTCTGCTATGCTGAAGATCTCTAATCTTTTGTCTGTTGCCACATGACACACACCAAGTCACAAATTGATAGTTTCCCAATTATGCTGAAGATACAGAGGCCAGAAATGCCTGATCTCTGTAAATCAATATTACTTCCAAATCTCGATGAGGAATCATATCACCAGTAGAGATGAATTCTAACCAACTTCTGCAATCCTATAACTTGAATGCTATTATTTACAAATTGCATGATTGCCCACACACTTTGTGAAGACTGTCTTTCATTTCTTCTCACAGTATCTGCCTTGTCTCCAATCATTGCTAAATGTAAACTTTCGACATTGCCCTTCCTTTGCATGATTCCTTATGTCAAGCTCCTTTATTGGCCATTAGTAGTTTTTTTCGACCCCCTCTTGTTTGTCATCTCAACAAAAATTATTGTATTTCTCATAACAGAAAGAGGCGGGGTTTTGTAATTCGTTAAGGCAATACTCAAACTCACTGTTAATACATTTCTTACTTCTTGAACAATGTTGTTATTGAGGACATGTAGATTTAGGATAAACCTGTCCTTCTCAACAAGTTGTTCGTGAAGTTGAGCAATGGTATTTTGCTTAATGGCATCAATAGCTTCAAAACAGTAATTTCATTAGGAATTAGCAAGAAAAAAAGAAAGAATATATTAATGTCCACGAATGACAACAGTAGGTCAATGAGAATTGAAATTACATCCAACAAAATAGAAAAGATCTAGCGTAAAAGGAACCCTGGGGACTGAAATAGTCGCAAGGAACCTCACCACGAAGCTCATCCGTGGAGATAAATAAAAAGGGATTCTGCAATACAGCAGCTAAAAAGATTGTGGAATGTTTAAGCCTGACACAGTAAGTGTGAGGGGCCTTGTGAAAGTAGAGGATTTCTTTAATTTTTTTCCTTATGGAAAACATTCCCATAAGAAGGAAAAACAAGTAACCTTAAAATTGATTATTATAACAGTGATCAACAACAATAAATAACCCAGATCAACATGTAACGTTGAAAGAAATCTGCTTTAAAATTGTGCGAAAAAAATGAGTGAACATGGGCTTCAAATAAAGTAGGCTACAGATTTAGAATCAGTGAGATACCTTGATTGTGTTTTGGCACACTGAAGACTTAAGCATCTTCAGTTAGAGTTAAGATGGTCTCTATATATTGCAACAAAAAAATATTCAGTTTCATTAGGGGTACCCTTCATAAAACTAAAACAGCTTAAGGAAGCTGCAAAAGAAGATTTTGAGACAAACCCAGATCATAATTTTGGGCAAAAATGCCTGTTCAAGCTGTTACGTAGACAAAAACAACTCAAAAAATGCAAGTTGAATCGTCGACAACTACTAAAAAAACTAAAATGTGGTTCAGATCTCCACAACCTTGTATGGTCTCTATGTCATGTTATTGCAAAATCTATGTTGAAAATTGGCAGCTCAGGGATGAATTTCCTTAAATAAAATTTCATTTCTAATAACTCTGGAGTGACTTTCTAAAATTAGAAAGTCATATCTAGCATCTTAAACATGACTTTCCAAGAATAGTAAATCACCTTGCATGAATTGGTAATCAAGTATAGATGTTGGAAAATCACTTAACTTATCATTAATCAATCTTAATAGTTCAATTTTTGACTTAATCATCAATATTATCATTACTTTTATTATTATCCTTATGATACTATGACATTATTATTATTTAAAGGAATTTCAAGTCACCTTTACCTTTATCACTTAATCACTTCGTGCCTCTATGTCTCACATAGCACATCGTAACTCTCTCTCTCTCTCTTAATGGATACGTTTCACTCTCATTAAAGTCTTGTCATAAAAGACTCTCTTACGCTTTCATTAATGTATACATTACCCTCTCTCTTATGCACTCATTAAGACATGGCATATTCTTCTTACTCGCAATAAAAACATGTCATAAAAGATTCCTCTTACACCTTAATGGCATGAGTTACAAAGGTGTGCATACCTCCTTAATGGCACGAGTTACAAAGGCATGCGTACCTCCCTAAATGGCATATGTAACTCCTTAAGGCATGCATATTGCCCTTTCTTTATGACGAAAATTTGTTGCTCCTATATATATATCTTACACCTTAATAAAAACATGTCATAAAAGATTCCTCTTACACCTTAATGGCATGACTTACAAAGGCATGCATACCTGCTTAATGGCATTAGTTACAAAGGCATGCGTACCTCCCTAAATGGCATATGTAACTCCTTAAGGCATGCACATTGCCCCTTTATGACCAAAATTTGTTGCTCCTCCTATATATATATCTCATATTATTGTGAAAATTCAAAAGCCCGAACCCTATTGCAGGAATTGGAAATTATTCTCCTAATTGTTATTTTAACTTAACAATTTATTCACTGTTTGCTACAACAAATACTGAATAAATCACACTGCAACCTACACAAATAAAACTGCGGAAGAATAAACGCTAGAAGAAAGGCTAGCACACATCACATTAATTTACACAGTTATTTTTGGACAAAAGTCCTCGGAAAAACCCAACTTGGGAAAACCAGTGCAACAATGAGGGTTTTATTTTATTATGCAGCAGTGAGAAATTTTGAGTACATCTATGGATGCCCAACTGGCAATCCAAATAGCAAGAGAATCTGAGTAAAATACTGAAGGGAATTACCCTTCTCCCACATGAAATCTTTGGCTTGACTTTCCCTATCAAAACTTGGCCCCCTGGAGCACCGCGTTAGCCTCTGTGCTACTCTGCGTAGCTAGTTGGACGACTTGCTCTAGACTGGGCTTAGATGTAGTTTTGCCTTTGGAAGCTAAGAAAATCGTCTCTTCGGCCCTCTTGGACTCCTTCTCGGCCTATGGAACTGAGAACAAATTTTTCTCCTCACCAAATGGATCTGCCTGGTTGAAGCACTGCGTAGTCTCTCAGCGCTGCCTCTCTGGGATAATTCGACTCACTTGCTGTTGCCTCCCGGAATCTGAAAAATCTTTCCTCCGGCTCACTGTACCTGCCCCTCAATCACTGCTTCGATCTCACTGGCTCTCTCTTCGACAACTGATTGCTGCTACTCTGGAAATTGATTTGCCCATTAAATCAAACTGCTGAGGTGTGATTTCCAAGTGCCCATCGACTTCTTCTTATAATCCTCTGTTGAGATTTCAAAGACGAAGATTAGATCTTAATCTATGGCTAGGATTAACATGAAGTCGATCTGTGTAAGTTTCTAGAACTTTCACACCTTGACTTAATTAATTATGATTAATTAGTCATATTCCCTAAGTTTAGACTTAGGAAATATTTAAAAATTGACTAATAATCTAGTTAAGTCATTTTTAGGCGGAATTTCCAGAAACGATTTCTGGATTTTGGAGATTGTTGTCGCACAAAGTGTCTAGGCACTGCGACAACGCTCAGAGTAAGGGCTGTCACTCTTAAATCCTTACTCTGTTTAGACTCTCTCCTAGACAAGTCAAGGGGGGTAGTCTCTAGGTAAATGGATGAAATAACCTGTGAAAAACAGACTAGGAGATTTTAATAATGGACAACTTTGACGAAAGTAAACGAATCTCGATTAACTTAGATGAAGAGATTAAATGCTAATGTAACCAAGACACAACCACGAGATAGAAACAATTATAGACAAGTGCCTTTAATTTGAATTAACCATAGATTAAGTAAAACAAGTTATCTAGAGAAGACTTTTAGATGTGGCAAAGTGACGATCATGAACAAGTAATGTAAATGCCCAAAAATTTAACATGCAAGATATTCTAGATTTATTTATTTTTTCATTAATTGCCCAGATCTATATTCAATTAACTTTATTCAACAATCAAATATGATTTAAAATGTTTATTGCACCTTGACCATAGAAAAATATGCATTTAATAACACTAAGGAATTTCAAATTCAAATTTTAATTATTCCTTAGGCGATAACTAAAGAAGTAAAACAAATCAACGGGTTAAAAAATCAAAATTTTTAATGGGCCATAGGCCACATCAAAAATTTTAATGTCTAAGTGAAAACCCCTTAATTTTTATTTTAAACTCCTCAGTCACCAAATCTTTTTAGATTTTTTAATCGTTTAAAATTTTTTAATTTTGAGAATTGTAAATTTTTTAGGGTTTTTAATGTTTTAATTTTTTAGGATTTTTAGATTTATTAATATTTTAGATTTTTAAATAAAAAATAAAAAAAGTGAACAAAAAACTAAATCGAAATTTATTATTTTTAATGAAACCTAACCTAAGTCTTAATGAAATCTAATGTAAGTTAAAATTTAATGAAATTAAAAATATATACACCCTAACTATTTTCTAACCTAAAACTAAACCAAACGCATATCTCACAATGAAAATAAGTGTTGAAAAGTTTTGAGTTTGTGTTGTATTTGCAGGTTCTGACGACGGAAGGGAACTCGATGGCAAGGAAGGCTGCGAGGGTTTGGACAAGTGAATACGCAGAGGGTAGCCGTGAGGAGATCCATGGGTAGGCAGAGCAAGTTGAGAAAAGCATACAGGAGCTGAGGCAACGTGGAAGAGGAAGGGAGGGACTCACGAAGGCGGAAGAAGGTCTGATGAGGGTTAAGAAGACAGGTTTGCAGGCAGACTGAGAGAGCTGACGGAAATGGATGCGAGTGTGCGACTTAAACCAACGATTGGCTGCGAATTGATGGGCGACGTTAGCAGCAGATAAGACTGAAAGGATAGCGAGGGAGAAAGTTGAAGGATGAGGGAGCGATAGGCAGTGGGCTAGGAGGTAGAAACTAATGTGCAGTTTGAGTGAGGAACGAGGGGTTTGAGGAAAGGCTGCAACCAAAATTAAAAAATGGAGCTGCGATGGGAGAGATGGACGATGCAGAAAGAATAAAAGGCAACGGGCCTCTTTTTTGCAGGCTTGAGAAAGGGTATGCAAAGGGAGGAGTGACAACAGAGTTTGATTATAAGACAACAGTCTGCCAAGGTTTTAAAAAAAACACGCTTTTTTGCAGGAAAAGGCCACGCTAAAAATGATTGCGGGAATGCTGCAACAGAAGGGTTCGAGGATCTGGAGAGCGCTGCAAGGCTGGGGCCTTGTAAAAAATTTCGAAATTGCACAATAAACCCTGAGACCAGGCAACAAATCGATCTGCAAAATGGTGGCCCAGAACTTCTTTAAATCACCAGAACCTCTAAAAAAATTCCAGCAATCTTAATTTAAAATTTTAAATCCTTCTGCTTCAGATTTCTTAATGAAACCCTCGCGAAATTTCCAGATTTGAAAATAAATAAATTTAAATCCTTGGACTGCAAAATCTGGATATGATCCCTACCAAAATGATGCTGATGGACCCCAGAGATCTAGATCTTACCCTCCAGGGCCTAGATCTGGAATCTGCACAGTTTTCTCCTTCAAATCTATAGCTGCAAGACAATAATAAAACATCCAAACGATATATACAGAAACCCAGAAAAATAAAACCTAGAAAACCTAAGTCATAAAACTGAAAATAATTACAGATCTATGTACGTGAATGGCAGATCTATTAGATCTAGGGAGTGTGAGTCCAACTCCGCTCTTAGATCTGATAATCTGAGGCTCTCAACAGATAGATCTATCGATTTAGCACATAAAAAATTAAAATTTTCAAATTTTAAAGGAGGTACTGAGCTCATAACCCTTCATGCATCACCCATAAAAAAAATCTTATGATAAGCCCGAGATCAAATCAAGCTGGGCTCATCAGAAAACACGGATTGGGAGTTGGCTGGTTCAGCTGAGAACTTCCCCGAACGCCTGATGATCTAACAATCAAGGATTTCCTGCAAAGCTCAATTTAACCATCAACATAGAGTGAGAAAATGATAATAAAATTTAGATCAATAGAGATACCTGCTATTATATTCAAAACTTAAATTATCATTCAAACCCCAGCGACTGAGCAAGATACCGGTACTCAAATCGCTCTTCAGAAAGCTATCATCAATGGTTAAAAAGAAATCTATGCATGAAAATGACACATCTTACAGTATTTCCATGAAGAGTAATACCAGCAGAAATTTAACCCCAAAGTCTTTTTTTATTGCTCATAAAAAGATTACAAGAGAGTTTTTCGCTTAGTACACGATCCAGAGATCGGATGAACTGACTGACAAATGACCTCCTATTTAAAGATAAATGCTCCAACGACTAGTGCGAGTGATTCTCGTCAAAGCAATCTTGACCGTTGATGAAGATTAAAATTTCTTTTAATTTCATCTCGTTGAAATTTTAAATTATTGAGGAAATTCGAATTTTTCAATTAAATGCATTTTAATTAATTCAAAATTAAATTTCTAAATTAGTTTCCTCAAAATTTTGACTTTGACTTAACCCAGGGACCAAAGGCTTAAAATTTAGCAAAATAATTAATTAACCTTAGTCCCTGGACCTCTTAAACTTGAATTTTTTAAGGACCAACGAATTTTGCCTTTCGAAAATTTAAATTTATCTAGGACCTAGAATTAATCAAATTTTTGATTTAGGATTTTAATTAATTTTGGTCAGAAAATTTAATTAATTAACCTATGAGGGGATAAATTATTTTTCTAATCCTCAAGACACTTTACATCATGATTTTTATATTTTTCACATCTCAAGGGGGAAAACCCATTTGCAAAAGACCCTCACAGACTACTTAGTTTTGCGACACAAATATAATCTAGTAGATCAAGCAATTTGTAATAAAATAACCTAACCAAATAGTTAAGATTATTTCCAAATCACTTTTACATAGACTCGATCTAGAACACTAGGACTCCCCTAAGATCCTAGTGACAAAATCCATTCCGGCTTTGGGATAAGGCTGAAGGAAAACTCTGCCGACCATCCAAGAATGGATCGGTGAGACAAAAAACCTCTCGGAATGTAGATCATCACTAGAAAAGTAGGTTTTCCTAGGTGATTACTTACACGACATGGATTTGCTGAGATTATTTACATTATACAAATGCAGACTGGGTTTACACGAAGATGATGATCAAGCTGATATTGATGGATGGACGGCACAAACACATCAATCAGGCACTATCCCTTTTGCGAAAAGAAGGGGGTGTACTACTATGGGTCGTTGACATGTAGTGGTCAATAGAGATCTCATGCATTCTAGCCTCTCGACAACATTTCAAGGCTAAAACACATTTGATGCTACAAAAACTAGCACTCCCTCTTAGCGAGGAATGTGTTCTAGTGTTCTACTACACATCCTATGACAACTCCTTATCTCTGCATCATCTCTTGTCACGTTGTTGATGTCTGGCACTGCTGCCTACAAACCACTGCGCAACTTTGATATAAGATGCATATGTGTTGCTGCTGACCCTGCTGAAGTGTTGCCAACACTGCAACTCCCTCTCATCTGTTGTTGTTGCAATTGCAACATATGCAACTGAAAAACATTCTAAATATTGAATCAACTATGATTAGTATGATGCCTCTGTCTCCCGAGTCTCTGACTGCAGCTAGTATCTGCGCTCTGACTGAAGCATCTGCGTTGCTGCTGACTCTACATTGTGCCCCCTGCACTGTTGCCAACTCTGCACTGTGCTCCCCAACATCTGATTGCTACTAGACTCTGCATCTGTCACTCTGGCATCTGACTGCATCAATGCCACAGATCCATCTTGCTATTGAATATCGTGGGCTCTTGTAGCAAGGTATTGATTCAAGAGGTTGACTTCTTCAAGAATCCTGCCCATCTGTAGCACTCTGGGGCTACAACACCAAGTCACCCCACTTGACTGTTGGGGGTATGTCAGCAAACATGGTGAAGTCTTCCTCCAGCCTGGAGGAAAGCCTATCCATCTCTGCTGATGCCGCGTGCTAGTCCTGCTTCTCCTCTTTGTCCTTCTTCCTGAGAGGACACTGGGTATTGTAGTGACTGAGGTCACCACATCTGAAGCACTTGACCTTCGACAGGTCCTTTTTCTTCTTCCTCTGCACCCCCTGTCCCTGAGTGGGACCCTTAGATGCGAGGGTCACATTCTCCTTCTCCTTCACCTGCTTCGATCCACTGCTACTGCCACTGATGGAGCTCTTTACTAGAGCTTGTCTCAACTCTTCCTGCTGCAAATTGGCCCACATCTTGTCCCACCTTGGCAAGGTTTCTCTGCCCAAGATACTTTGAACAAATACATGCCACTCCTCTGAGACACTGTTGAGTGCTAATCACACTAGCTCCGTGGGTTGAGGTGCTGCCCCAATAGCTGCAAGATGGTCTTGGATCTCCTGAATCCTGGTGAGGAAGGGGTCTATGCCTTCCCCCTTCTGCATCCTGGTGCATCTCAACTTCTCCTCTAAGTACATTTTTCGCTATTCGGAAGTGTCCTGGTACAACGTGGAGAGAGTCTCCCACATCTCTCTAGCAGTGCCTTTGCTAGAAATGTGTGAAACAATGTGATCTCGAACACCATCAAGCATCAACCTCTTACCCCTTGCCATCTCCTTTCTATACTCCTTATACTCCTTCAGTTGATCTGCATTCGTGGGGATAGCTACCACTGCATCTATAAATGCCTTCAGGCCATGTTCATCTAGAAGGAAGGAAATACTTGCCTCTCAGATGACATAGTTGGAAGCACCATCCAACTTGTCCTGATCTCGAAGCTCAACAATGGCCATCTCAAACAATGTCAAAAATCTCCTCTTCCCTTCTGCTCAGCGACTGCCAACTATTTGCACACCCTTCTGGAGTGATAAACTCTACACACAACGACTGTTGGTTTGCAAGGGAAATCGAACTTCTTGAGACTAGAAGTTCCCTGAGGAAAATTTTCCCTTAGTGCGTGCTCTTCTTCCACTCGACGCTAGTTTTTCTCTAGCAAACTGCTGCAAAACTACTGTGTCCAGCTAAAGATTTGCTTTGTGAAAATATTGGGCTGCTCCCTTTGCCTTTGCAATCCCCTGATCCGGAGAGATCGAATTTATTTATCTATAGAAAAAATCGAATCTGGTCAAGAATTTCGGCCTCTTGGCCAAGGTGACTGCGCTGCCTCTGGGGTTTTGATTTTCTGCCCTCACTGAACAACGAAACTCCCTCTTCCTTCGTTGTTGGGCTCTCCCACTGATCATCTGCGCTCTGATACCATGTGAAAATTCGAAAACCCGAATCCTATTGCAACAAGTGGAAACTATTCTTCTAATTGTTATTTTAACTTAACAATTTATTTACTGTTTGCTACGACAAATACTGAATAAATCACAATGCAACCTACAGTAACAAAACTGCAGAAGAATAAACGTTGGAAAGAATGCTAGCACACATGCATAAATTTACACAGTTATTTTTGGATTGTCAGACCAGGAGGTAACTCCTCAAATCAAAACTCATATTATTCATTCAGGTTGTTCATTATTATATACAAGAGGGAGTGACTGTTCGGTTCATCTCCCGATGACTCTATCTTCTCTATTATTTATTTACAATAATTACAGCTGTACACCCAATCCCTCTGATTAGGTGTCAACATTCACCCCCTTAATCTAAAAAGATGTTGGTGAGTCCAAGCATCGTTCTGAATCTTTCAAGCTTGTCTCTTTCAAGTGCTTTGGTGAAGATGTCTACAATTTGCTCATTAGTGGAACAATGGCTGAGATGGATTGTTTTGGCCTCAACATGATGTCGAATCAGATGATATTTAGTATTGATGTGCTTTGTTCGATCATGGAACTTTGGGTTCTTGGCCAACTTTATTGCAGAGGTGTTGTCAATCATGAGTGGAGTTGATTGTACTTGTTTTACCTGCAAATCTTCATGAATTTTCCTGAGCCACAATTTCTTTTGTTGCTTCAGCTGCTGCCACGTATTCTGCTTCTGTTGTGGAATCTGCTGGAACTGATTGTTTGTGTGATCTCTAGGAGACAGCTCCCGATCCAAGACTCATAGCATATCCTGAAGTTGATACCCCAGTTTCTTTGTCTCCATCGAAGTCTGAATCAGAGTATCCAATCAAACTGAAGTCATCCACCTGTGTATACTTGATTCCAAAGCTAAGTTGCATGAAACGGGGAAACGGGTACGAGTTTCCGAAACAGGCATGGGTACAAAACGTGACCCCCCAATTTTGGAAACGGGAAAACAATATATATATATATATATTAGGACATTTAAGAAATATGTGCAATCATAAAACATATATGATACATTCTAATTTATTACATTATGATTAAATTGTCAATTGTCAATGCATAAACTATAAGTCTCTAAATTTACATCACATTTACTCATGAATGATCACATAATGAAAATAGCAATATCCAAAATCAGCCACGAGAAATTTCTAATTCTTGTCTCATGCTTGATTGGGAGTCTCCTCTTACATAGTTGAACGACCTTATTGCTCTTGATTAAATACAAGTTCCATACTCTAGTATCCTACGTGATCTTGATTTTTGGGAGTCTCCCCTGCATAGAGGGCTTGGTTCTCTTGATTAAATACAAGTTCCATACCCTAGTACATGACAAAATCCATTGGGAACATTGCAATCCCCCCAATCCTAAAATCCTGAAAAACAGATAAGTCTGTTGGATTTTGAGTGAGATCTAAAATTCTACTTTCTCCATATGAATTCCAATGAGGGTGAAACCACTCTCAAACATCCTGAGTCATTTCATGGTAATGTTATGAAATTTAAGTAAAATGATGAAAATGAAAAATAAAGGAGAATGTCACTTTTACTCATCCTTTTACTTTAAGAATTTAACATTACCATGAACTGCATATCAACACTAGGGCCATAGGCTTGAACATTAGGTTGCCCCACTCAAAAAAATCCCTTTTTTTATAACTTGCGATTCATCCAGAAGATATTTTAGACACCCAACAAAAAATTAGAAGCGAAAAAATAAATAAAAAATACAATAAAAAGTCAATTTAGAAGAGGAAACTCCGTCGTACGACCTGGAAACGTGTTTCAGGCCGTACTGGCCACGTTTCCTCCTCAAGAAACGGGCCAATATGGCTGGAAACGCGTTTCCAGGCCGTACGGTACGAGTTTCCAGCCGGAAACGGACCCTTCTCCAACGTTTCCTGCAACTTAGTTCCAAAGTCTCGAGTTCCCTTCAAGTACTTTAGAACTCTTTTTGCAGCAGACCAATGTCCCTCACAAGGCTTTTGCATAAATCTGGAGAGGATTCCAACAACAAACGAAATGTCTGGTCTGGTAGTAGTTAGTAGTTGAGACTTCTTACAAGCTGTCTATTCTTTGTTATATCCTCAAATTCTTTTCCTTTAATGGATGTGAGCTTTAAGTTTTGTTCCATTGGAGTAGTCAGAGGATTGCATTCAGTGATACCAAACCTATTGAACAGAACTCCAATGTACTTCTTTTGAGAAAAGAATATGGACTTTGGATGTTGAGTTACTTTAATTCCAAGATAGTAATGAACATAGCCCAAATCATTCATTTCAAAACCTTTCTTCAATTCCTTCTTTATGGATGCAATGTAGCTTTCATTGTTCCCTGTCATCAAAAGATCATCTACATATACCACAAGATATACCACTGTTTTGCCAATTTTCTTGACAAACAAAGTTGCATCATCAAGATCATAATGTTTGAAATTGAGTTTCAGAAGATGCTTGTCAGTTTTTCATACCAGGCTCGTGGTGCTTGTTTGAGGCCATACAAGGATTTCACAAGTTTGCATACTTTATGTTCATGTCCTTTCACAGCAAATCCTTCAGGCTGGGACATAAAAACATTTTCTTTTAGATCTCCATTCAAGAAAGCAATTTTTACATCCATTTGATGAACTTTCCAACCGTTCTGTGGTGCTAGGGCAAAGAGTGTTTGGATGGTAGCCCATTTTGCTGTGGGGGCAAAAGTTTCCTCATAATCGACCCCTTCCTTTTGTGCAAAACCTTTTGCCACAAGCCTGGCTTTGTGATTGTCAAGTGAGCCATCAACTTTATACTTGTTCTTGTAGACCCACTTGCAGCCAATTGGTTTAGTTCCCAATGGAGGATCAACCAGCTTCCAAGTGCCATTCTTTATCAGGGCATCATACTCCTTTTGCATTGCTTCTCTCCATTCATCATGAGAAGTAGCTTCTTTGAAGGAAGTTGGTTCAAAATTTGTAGACAAATTGAATTCACAATCATAAGAAACATCCATATCAATAGGTGAATCGGAGTCATCTACATTACCTCCATTTGTTCGGTTTGAATTTATAGTTCCTGTCTTTCCAACCTCATCAGGATGAACATTTTCAAGTGTCTTTGTCAGCCACTTTGGGGGACCTTTCTCAGATGGTTCAGGCTGCTCCGTTGATTGAGTTGGGACTGAATCAATATTGAGTCTCCCAATTCTGTCAATCACATCACTCAAAGTATCATCCGTTGTTGGAGTTTCATGTAGGGGAGAGAGTGTTTTAGAAGAAGATTCCACAGATTGATCTAGTATAGGAATCCCCCCTTTAAGATGTGGAATCTGATTATCAAATTCTTGAAAAGATTTTGCATTTGTGAATCTATCAAAGCGATCAAGTTGCCTTTCAACAACATTGTCAATTTTGGATGATTCAAGAAAGATTACATCTCTAGATACAACAAACTTTTTGTTGACTTCATCATAGAGACGGTATGCTTTGGAGGTGTTTGAATTCCCCAGGAAGATACACTTACGACTTCTTGCACCAAGTTTATTTCTATGTACCTTTGGTATCAAGGCATAACAAGTGGAACCAAAGACCCTGAGATGCTTTACCGAAGGAACATGTCCATACCACATTTCATAAGGAGGCTTGTTTCTAATAGCATTAAATGGACATCTATTCTTTATATATGCAGCACATAAAACAACATCAGCCCAAAACATTATCTTTACATTTTTGAAGAAGAGCATGGATCGTACCATATTTAAGATTGTCCTATTCATTCTTTCAGCTACACCATTATGTTGGCGCGATTGATAAGGCCACAGTTGTTTTGATGTTTGATCCCATGTTGGCGAAGATAGTTTTCAAAATTCATTTGAAAGTGTATTCTTTTGAATGTTTGGAAAAAAGTAAATTTGTTCTTCAATAAATAAAACCCAACACATTCTGGTGTAGTCATTAATAAATGTCATCATATATTTATTTCCATTTGCAGAAGGAATAGGCATTGGACCACATAAATCTGAATGAATGTGTTCAAGTTTTGTATGTGCTCTGGAGTGTGAATCATGAAAGCACTGTTTGCTATGCTTTCCTAAAATGCAAGCATCACATTGCTTAAGCTTCCTAGGAATTGTAGCAAACCAGTAACACCATTTTTTTTCAACAAGCGGAGGCTGTCATAGTTCAAATGTCCAAATCTAGCATGCCATAATAAACTTGATGGAAGTGTACCTTCTTCATAATGAGAATTGTATGAGAAATGTTGTGCACGAGCAGAGGTACCCTGCAGCTTGAGAAGCTTTTATTCTTCTATCCCTGTCATGACAAGTGAGTGGTCAGATGCTTTTCTCACCTCAAGCTTGCCATCAAACATATGAGTGGAGTGACCTTGTTAGCAGATGTGGACCAAGGACAACAAGTTTCTCCTCAGCTGTGGGAGATATAGAACATGATGTAGAAGAAACTCTGGAAGACTAGGCAATTTAAGCCTGATTGTGCCAAGCCTTGATGGTTTGAGTTTTGATTGGTCTGCAAAGTATACTGCTCCATCAACGTTGTCAATAAATTCTTAAAAAATATCTTTTCTATGAGTCATGGGGCAAGTTGCTCCTGAATCAAGCAACCACTCATTTTTCAAAGAAGCAAGTGAAGCATTAAATAAGTCTTCATTTACTCCAATATTACATTGTGCCACAACATAATGAGCGGATTCAGGTGCTTTACCTTTGTCTGTGTCATTAGTTTTACCTTTGGGTTGGTTTCTTTGCTGCTCAATTTTGTCCCAAGGTAACTTGCATGTGGAGACATCATGTGATCCATTTCTTTTGCAGCGTATGCAATGCAAATCTGACTTTTCTCCTTGAGAGTGTCTGCCCCCCTTGCCTCTGAAATATCTTCCTCTTCCTCTTCGACCACCTCTTCCTCTCGAAGAATCTTGGGCAAGATTCTTTTCTTTATGAGCAAGGCACACAACGTCTTCAGAAGATTCAGGGGCTGTCTTCTTTCCAAAGCTTTCTCTCTTTCAGCAAATTTTTTCACAAGGGAGTCAAAGGTAATATCTTTGAGATTTCCATTTGCTTTCAATGACTCAAGATAATTGGAGTAAGTAGGATAAAGTGCCTTGAGAAAAGCGATCAGAGGAATATCCAATTCAACCTTAGTGACTTTGATATCATGAATTATAGATCTTACTTCGGATGCAAGAGCAAGAGGATCATTATTTTGTAATTCAAGGGTGAAAAGTTTATTCATGAGTTGAACAACCTCAAGTGCAGAGTGTGAGTCATAGAGTTCCTTCAGCTTTTGTAAGGCTTCGAATGCATTTGAAAATGGCGAAATATGTCGACTCACCTCTTCACTTACTGACGCTGCAATCAATGCATAGGCTTTGTTGTTCTTATTTTCCCAAATGGTGAGCTCCTTATCTGAGGTAGTCTGGATTAACGCTTCGTCTCCTTCTCCAATACACACTCCTTTCCATAGCTCATTAAAAATGAGAGTGTGTTGGATTTTCCGCGACCATTCAAGATAATTCTCCTTGCCAGTGAGAACTATTCCCACAATAGATATGATTGAATGCATATCGTTATACCAACAACGTTCAACCTGGTGTCGCCTTCTTTCACTCGTATACAAGAGTTTGATGTTTAAGAGATGAAAGGCGGAGAGATGAATGATGTTAAGAGATGAACAACGAAGATGAGCGACGAAGATGAGCGGAGGAGATGAACGGAGGAGATGAGCGGAGGAGATGAACGGAGGAGGGCTGTCAATGGTAAGCGATCAACGGTTATCGCAAGCAAAACAGGGTGGGGCAATAACCATGGCTAAAGGCGGATTTTGAGTTACAAGTGGGATTTCGGGTGGATAAAAAATGGCAAGTGGTATTGAGAGGGGAGCGCTCGATTCCACTAATCGATGGACATGTAGCGACTAGAGGAGAGAGAAAAACCGCTCATTTTGGGCGGGTAACTCTCGTGCATCTAATGCACCTGAAATCGTTGTAAACCGTCGGATTTGGAGGTTATGATCAACAATGGAGATTAAAAGGCACTTTTCGGGCGAGTAACCACCGTGCAAGTGGTCCCCTCTGAAATCAATGTCAACCGTCGGATCTGGAGGTTGAGATCAACAGTGGAGAACGAGCCAGATAAAGTGAAGCCTCGAGAACTGTGTCTGAGCGGGTTTAATGAAGGGTATGATCGCATTGCAGACATGCAACGGTATTGATTGGGGTAAAAAAGCGGACCTGATGATATTTATATATATGGGTTTATAATACTTGAGATCTGGCTCAAGGGAACACAGAAAAGGATATATGTGAATACGAAAAAGGATATATGGTTTTTCAATGCGAAAGGGTATATATACCATACTCAAAGCAGGAGGAAATCCAAGTCATTACAACACCTTCGAACGAAAGCTCTCCTTCAGCTTCAATGCACCATTCGACGCAACAACAATGAATGAGATTTCGCAGGGTTTTGACAGAGATGTCAGCCTGCAAAAGATGCAAAACAAAGGCAAAACATAATAGGAGTTACAAATTAAAAAGGAAGCAAAAAAATGACGCCTGCTCTGATACCATGTCAGACCAGGAGGTAACTCCTCAAATCAAAACTCATATTATTCATTTAGGTTGTTCATTATTATATACAAGAGGGAGTGACTGTTCGGTTCATCTCCCGATGACTCTCTATCTTCTCTATTATTTATTTACAATAATTACAGTTGTACACCCAATCTCTTTGATTAGGTGTCAACATGGACAAAAGTCCCCGGAAAAACCAACTTGGGAAAATCGGTGCAGCAGTGAAGGTTTTATTTTATTATGCAATGGTGAGAAATTCCGAGTACATCTATGGATGCCCAACAGACAATCCAAACATCAAGAAAATCAAAGTAAAATACTGAAGGGAATTACCCTTCTCCCACAGGCAAGCTCTAGATGGACTTTCCCTATCAAAACTCAGCCTCCCGGGGCACTACTCAGCGTTTGCGCTGCTCTGCGTAGTGTTGGAAAATGTAAGTAGGTTCGGTCTTCATTATTGTACTTGAAGTCAAAATGTAATATATTTGTCAAAAGAAAGTGAAAATAATTTTATTATTAAATTGAATTGACTTATTAAAGCGTGGGTTTCATGTTTGGGTCAATTATATGTCAAGCCTCCATTGTAGGCTTTAGGTTGTTGTCAAAGTCATTTATTGTTTGGTCAGAGACTCCTCCATCAAGTCATTCTCTTCAACAAAGTCATCAACTTGACCTCTTCATCAAAGTCTCCAAGACAACCTCTTCAAGTCGGCCTCAAAGGAATAATTATCAAGTGAATATCATGTCGGCCTAATTACAGCAACACAGCTCTTCATATTCACATGTCGGCTTATTTTCAAGATGGCAAACCACTATATATATCAAGCCGAGTTCTTCGCATTACATCAACTCAAAAAGTTCGGATTTTAGATAAGAAATTTTGGTGCTATAATAAAGCTCGCATTACAGAGAGGTTTTTGGTGATCACAGTTCGGTCTTTATCTTAGACTCGTTGCTCTCTTAGTTCGGTGCTACATTAGACTTGATGTTACCCCAAAGCTACCACAGCGAGGAGGGATTGGAGGTCTCACAATTTCGTTACTATAGTTTCATGTTATTATAGTGAGAAGGTCTCTATACCTCCACAAGGAAAGGTTCATGGTATAACTATAGTAATGAGGTCTCAGTGATTAGATCTTAGTGTTATTACAATGATGAGATCACGGTACTATTATGAGGTTTCGGTGCATCATAGTGACAAAGATACAATGCTATCATAGTGACATGAATTTTGGAATGCAAGCACAGTGAAAGAAAGATGACTTAATGGAGGTAGTCTCGAGTTTAGATTGTAAGGGTCATGGACTTCTCATCTTTTGAATCTATTGAAGGAAGAATTTGTGTTAATTTTAGATAACAATGGTATGTTCTATGCTTTAGCACAATTTACTTCAATGTTCCTTATCAACCCAATGACAATTTCCAATTATATCCAATAGCAGTCACATTAATTTAAACACATTTGCAGTAAATGCAGATAGAACATAAAAATATGTGCAAAAGACAAGCTAAGACAAGAGGACACAAGATGTGGCGGATGCTAGGGAAAAACCCCAATGTGGGGGAAACCCTTTGATCAAATCTTCTTATTATTCTTCAATAGTTCAACAAAGAGAGAGTACAAATATCAAATTAACTTGCCCAAAACAGTCCTATGAAATCAGCAGTCAACAACAGTGAATTGCAACCTTAACCAGAAAGTCAACACTGGTCAAAGCAACTCCAAAATGTCCTCTAAGCAGCTCAGTCATCATTAGATAAATTCAGCCTTCCAAGAGTGTCAAAGTTAGCCCAAAACAGATCAATCAAACCAGTCAAAGGAGAGAGAAAACCCTGCTGTAAATTCTGCAGTTATATCTGAAGTCAACCTATCCCAATCACCTCAAAAATAGTGCCAATCAATGCGGCCTTCAAAAATCGAAATTCTGCCCACAAGAACGAAGTCAATGCTGGTCAAAATCACCCAAGTCAACGGTGGTCAACGCTGTCCTATTTCCTAAAATTTTCGGCCTCCAAAACAGTCCTTAAATTTGTCCTCCTTTGACACGTGCGAAGTAGGGAAGGCTGCCTCCAAGTTGTACGAACCAATCAAGAGAGGAGAGAGAGAGATGTGATGAGATGAGTGATATCTAAATGAGGAGAGAGGTCACTCTTATTTATACACTTCGTTGAGGGTGAGGAGACACATCCGTTGGGCTAATGAGCCTACATTTGACTGAGGCCGACCTTGACAATTTGTGCACGAGAGAGAATAAATTCAAAATTCCATTTCTGCTTGTCAGAATGAGATGATCTTTGTATCAAAATTGGACCTCTCGAAAAGAGGAACCCAATGCAATAATCATCTCCATCATATGAACTGTCCTAAGGTGGAATTTGGCCCTAGTTTCCAATTTTAACACTCCCTCTCAACTAGGGAGAATTCCATTTGCCAATCCATTTGTCATCGTCATTCGAACCTGTCCTCCTGTCCCATCCCTATCATCACTGCCCTGCTCTGCTTCGCTGAACCATGAAGTAATAATGAAGAAAAAGTGATCGAGAGTTAGTCATAAGATCATCTTACTCTCCACTACCAAAAGTCAGTCCTTAATCCTAGATCAAGTTGTTGAACACCATGCATCCTAGTCGTAGGGAGTACGACAGTACACGATGCATTTATCGGTAGTGCTATGGTCCCTAACCATCTTTTCCCAACTCATTGGCCAGATGAGAGGTACTTCCCATGAGTCCCAGATTCCATGGGTAGGATGTGTGTTGGGGCATCGGTAGGAGAAGGTGAACCACTCATCCTGCTCATATGCCATAGGAGAAAGTGAACCATTCATCATACGCATATGTCAATCATAGGGGAAGGTGAAACACTCACTCTACATGCATGTGTCCGGGTAGGGGAAGGTGAACCACTCACCCTACACACATGTCAACCATAATGGGGTATCATAGGGGAAGGTGAACCACTCACCCTGTATCTAGCGCACCACTAGGGGAAGGTGAACCACTCACCCTATGGTCGCTTATAACTCTAAGAAGTACCCCAATCCCCTAGGAGCCCCCAGAGCTCAGTGTCCAACTCATAAGGGACCCTCATAGGAGGGTTGTTCCACTACTCCAAGTCGCTCTCGGAAGGTTAAGAATTTGACCTTACCCAAAGGCTTCATGAGAATGTCTGCGACTTGCTCATCTGTTCTAATGTGTTGGAGCCTTATTGCTCCTCGTTGTACCATATCCCGGATAAAGTGGTACTTGATATCAATGTGCTTGGAGCGGTCGTGAACACGGGATTCTCTGATAGGGAAATCCCACTTTGGTTGTTGCAGAAGATCACGGTGGTATCCAACATGTGCTCAAATAGCTCATTGAAGAGCTTCCTCAACCAAACAACTTCACGACAAGCCATACTCGTAGCAATGTATTCGGCCTTGGTGGTGCTTAGTGCAACCGATTTCTGCTTCTTGCTCATGCAAGATATAGAAGAAGACCCCAAAGAGAAGCAACACCCAGACATGCTCTTACGATCCACCACATTGCCTGCCTAGTCAGCATCTGAATATCCATGTAGCCTCAAGTTTTTGACAATGTATCTCACTCTATAGTGGATTGTGCCCTGGAGATATCTCAAGAAATGTTTTAAAACTCTGACTCCAACTCCGACTCGGCCGAGGGTCGACTCAGACTCAGACTCTGACTCGGCCGAGGGTTGACTCTGACACCGACTCTGACTCGGTATTGACTTGGCCAGTTCGATTTCAATGACTCGGTCATTGTAAAAAATACATTAAATAATTTTTTTTTTTATAAAAAACATAATTTTAAAGATTTTCATTCATGTTTCCAAACACAAAGCTTTAGAATATACTATATAGATAGAAGACAACATATGGTCAAAGTAGGCCTCATGAATATATCCATTTTATCAAAATGGCACCCAGTGCACTGTCCAATACATACATGATGATGATATAGAGATCAAAACAAAAACACATAACCAAAGAGGCTAGAAATGGCCTCTACAACAAAAGTAAACTGTGACCAGTACTACTCGCTATTGCTAGAGCCAACATCATCTGGCTCAACCTCTGAATCAGAGTCAGATAGGGAAGCCCATGGCTCCTTCTCATCATCATCTCCAACTGCAACTGTAGAAGTGGTAGCACTAGCAGGCTGTGCAACTGATGGCTGCTGAGATAAACGAGATATGCGCTTCTGTCGTGGCTGAGCAGAGGAAGCGCCTGAACTGGAAGACTTGGGGCTAGCCTTGAGGCTGGTACAAGTGGATCTGCATTCAAATGAACATTATGTTCAAGTGATGCCTCCGTCTGTAAATCAAAATTAAGATCCTCATCAGAATCAAACTCTGCTAGATGGCTCTCCACTACCCAATTTGATGTTGGATCAATATCTTCCAACACAATGTGATCTAAATCAGGTCTTTTGTTCAGCAATTGGTTGCTTCTGAGCCAGAGGTTGTATTGGACATTGACTAGATCATTTAACTGTTTTTGATCCAAACTGTTTCTCTTTTTCGTGTGAATCCTCTCAAAGACAGATCAATTGCGCTCACACCCAGTAGCACTGCAAGTTTGACTCAAAATACGAATTGCAAACTTCTGCAATTGAGGACAATGGCTACCAAAAGCCTTGCCACCATTGCGCTGCAAAAAACATAGGAGTGTCATGAGTTAGCTCAGCAAAATTACAAATTATATCCAACTTTCAAATTATAAACGATCTAACAAAATAAGTATTAAGAATTTGAAAATTGAAATTTTTGTTTACTTGGCTCATCTGCTTCCCTTGCAATCTTTGCTAGGTTCTTCCCAAAAGTTCCTGTGGCTTTGTTGAAGGTTGTGACCTATCGGTGTATCTTCCGCTGATCACACTCCAATGGAATCATGCAATCAATGCAGTCAATCAATCCATCTCTAACCTCCCCACTCAAAGCTCCCACTGCCAGAGCTTTATAATGATATCGTGGGTTCAAAAAATACCCAACTGCATGTATAGAGCGATGGAGTTGATTGTTCCATCTTTCATCAATGATTGACCAAATGGGCCAATACTTAGATACTTTATCCTTGTATGCCCTCTTTATTTGCTCCTTTGCTTGATCCATAGCCTCATAAATGAAGCCCATAGCCAATCTTTCCCCATCCACCAACCGCAATACCTTAACTAGTGGCTCAACAACCTTCACAGTCTTTGCTGCCTTTCTCCAAAATATTTCTTCATTAACTTTTTTTTTCAATTCTTTGCCTTCCTGTTTGTGAGACCATTGGCTTTGATTCCATTCATCATTGGAAAATATCTTTTGCAAGTTTCTATGTTGTGAAAGCATAGATTGCAATGTCAAAAAATGAGTAGCAAATCAAATGATGGCAGGCCTAATAATATCCCTGCCCCTTGTGTGTCTCCTCACCAGGCTCAAAATCCATGAATGGTTGTAGATAGATTTTGTCATGCTTTTGGCATGATCTACAGTGTTTTTGACCCAATCTAATTTGCCAATATCCTCAAGCATGAGGTCTATGCAATGTGTAGCACATGGGGTCCAAAATATGGTTTTGTGTTTTTCCTGTAACAATTTACCAGCAAGAACATAGTTAGAGGCATTATCTGTGATGACTTGAACAATATTAGCCACCCCCACCTCCTCAACAACCTCTTCCAATAGCTGAAACAACAATTGTCCATCTTTCACCCTATCAGATGCATCAACTAATTTTAGAAACATGGTTCCTTGTGGGCAGAAGATAAGAAAGTTTATGTAATCACAAGCAGTCTCCCTCAATTCTTTCTTCCAATGGTCATCTAAAGTGGGCTGCAAAGTTCTACTAGTTTCAGGACCATGTGCATTTGATGGAGAGGAGGGTGTGACAGTGAAATAGCTTTTGATATTCATATCACCCTTCTTTTTCATTTTACCCTTACCCTTTTTTCTCTTGAATAGACTCCAAAGAAGGAGGAACATATCGGAAGGGGTTGGATGCATCAGTACAAGGGATAGAAGAAGAACTCTCAAAATCAAAATGGGGGTTGCTAGCTATCATTTTTTGTATACTCCTCTTCCCCCCAATTTCAGCCTCTAATTCTTTTTGCCTAGCTTTTCTTCTTTAAACTTCTCAAAGTTATTTAACAAATCCATCCTAATCTCCCCTATTTCTGGTGATTCACATGGAGTAATTTGGCCTCTAATCCCTGCCAAGTGTTGTTTCAGCCTATTAATGCCCCTAGGACCATCATTAATTTTTCTATGGCAAAATTTGCAATGCATTTGACTATCAACCATTTCAACATATGCCCAAGCAACATCTTTCACTCTAGGTGCCTTTTTTTCACTTGGAAATCAAAGGAAAAAATCTGAAAATGAAAACAAAAAGAATAGCATTCCTTCAATGTTCATTTCTTTCACAAAAAACACTCTTTTCAATTTATAGATTGCACAAAAAATAAGAAGCAAAAACAGATTTTTAGAAGTGAAAAAAAATACCTCTAGGCACAAACTGCCTTCTCAAAGTTGCTCCAACAAACCAACTCCTCAATGCTGCCCCAATGGCTGCCCAAGAAGCTTCTCACTCCTGCTACAATGCTTGCCCAAGACTCCTCACTGCTGCTCCAAAAACAAACTCCACAACTCCGCACAAACTCTCACTCAAATTCTCACTTAAATGCAATGAGATGGTTGTGAGGAAATGAGAGGGGTTGGGTGGGTTTTATAAGATTTAGGAAAGGGAAATGGACCCCAAAGAACCCAAAGGCACATTAGAGTGGGCTTTGGGGTCCCAAAAAACAAATTTAAAAAAGAAGTTCGCTAAAATCCATTGAATGGCCGTTCTTACCAAGCCAGCCGGGTTGTTACTGAGCCGGCCGAGTCGGTATCCAACTCGGCTGGCCGGTTCGATTCACTGCCCGTTTCGACCCGGCCACCCTTTGACCCGGATTGACTCGACCGTTTTGGAGTCGATTCGGTCGGGTCTTAAAACAATGATCTCAAGAGATTCTTAGTGAATGTGATGAGGCTCGACCATAAATTGACTCAACGTGTTCACATCGAAGCATATGTTAGAACGAGAGTTGACCAAGAACATCAAGCCCCCATAAGTTGACGATACTCGGTAGGGTTTGCTAATCTGGGCACAATAGCAATTCCACATAGCTTCTTAAAGTTGAGTTCCATTAGAGTAGTCACGGACTTGCAATCCACCATTCCACATCCCTAAAGTAGCTTCACATTGTATTTTCCTTGAGAAAGGAAAATCTCACCTGGTGTTTGCTAGACCTCCAACCCTAGGAAGTAATGCATTAGTCCTAGGTCCTTCATCTCGAATTCGGAAGCCAACTCCCTCTTGCATTGATGAATGAGAGGGTCATCACCTGTCAGAAAGAGATCATGCACATAAAGGACCAGAATGACAAGCTTGTCCTTTTCAACCTTGAAGTATAGGTTCGGGTCAACATCGCTCCTTGTAAATCCCAACTTCATAAGATAGCTATCAATCCTCTCATACCAAGCCCTGGGGGCATGCTTCAACCCATAGAGGGCTTTCTTCAACTTGCATACATGTGTCTCACGATCTTGAACTTCGAACCCGTCAGGTTGTTCCACATACACTTCCTCCTTAAGTGAACCATGCAAGAAGGCAGTTTTGACATCCATTTGGTGTAGACTCCATCCTTGCGAGGCAGTAAGGGCTATGCCTAGCAAGGGCTATGATCGAACGGATGGTGGTATATCGGGCAATCAGTGCAAATATCTCAGCATAGTCTACTCCTTCCTTTTGAGAGAAGCCACGAGCAATAAATCTGGCCTTGAACTTCACAACACTCCCATCAGCTCCATGTTTGATCTTGTAGAGCCATTTTGAAGTGACCACAGACTTATCCTTGGGTCTAGGAACCACATCCCATACATCATTTTTCATGATCAACTCATACTCCTCATTCATCACATCCTTCCAAACTTGGTGTTTCATGACTTCTTCTAATGTGCAAGGCTCAGATTGTATAATGGTACTTATGAAAGCTAAGTACCCTTGGTACCTATTTGGCTTCTTGCTTTCACGAAATGTCCCCCTTGGTGCAATATGTTTTTTAGCATCTTCAAGAGTATATTTGAGCCACAAAGGTCTTTTTCTTGAAGTAGTGGGCTCACCAGGCGCTGGATCAATGGGATCTGTCAGACCTTCAACGTTGGGCATCAGTTCATCAAACGAAGGTTTATCCTGCTTTTCTGCATCAGCATCATCATTGTCCTTCTTAGGGATAGGAAGTTCTCGGATCTTTCTAATAGCAGTATCTTCATCGAAAGTGACATCATGACTTAATTCCACTTCCCTTTGACCAGGCACATAGATTCTATACGCCTTCGAAGTTTCATTGTAGCCAACAAAAGTTCCTTTCTTCCTAGACGCATCTAGTTTGTTTCTTTTCTCTTTCGGCACATGAAAATATACGGGACAACCAAAAATTCTAAAATGAGAAACATTAGGTTTCTTACCGGTGAATACTTCTTTGGGTGTCTTGAAGTCCAAAGCTTGATGTGGGCATCTGTTTTAGACATACACATCAATGTTGGCAGCTTCTCCCCATAAGAATTTCAGAAGACCTTGATCACGAAGCATGGCACGTGTGGCTTCTATGATAGTACGATTCTTCCTTTCGGCAACACCATTTTGTTCTGGAGTATATGCAGTAGTGGTCTCCCTCTTAATGCCAGCTTCTCAACAATAGTCTTTGAATTCATTTGACTCATATTCGGTCCCATTATCGGTCCTCAATATTTGGATCTTCTTCCCTGTTTGATTCTCAACCAAGGCTTTGAAAGAGCGAAGCCATTTGAATACTTTGTCCTTCTTCTTTAAGAAATAGATTCATGTTTTGTGAGAGAAGTCATCCACAAAAATAACATAGTACAAATATCCACCAAAGATGTCATAGGCAATATACCTGATAGATCAAAATGAACTAATTGAAGAATATCGATGATTTGAGTTTCACTTGAGGGGAATGGTCCCCTTGTATGTTTTCCAGCTTCACATCCCTAACAAACACCTTCATGATTTAAGTTGAATTCGGGCATACTTGTGACCATCTTCCTTACATCAGGTAAGGCTTTGAAATGAATGTGAGCAAATCTCTGGTGCCATAATCCGGATTGAAGAGCAATATCACAAGTCATTGCTCCAAACAAACTTCCTCCAACCTGATAGAGACCTTCAACCCTGAATCCAAGAGTGAATGCATCTCTTGGGTTCTTTTTCCAAACACGAACCTTCCCATCAATGAATGACACCTTGAAACCTTTATCTTCCATTGTAGAAATAGAGTCCAAGTTCTTTTTCAGATCAGGTACATATGTTACTTCTTGTAAATGAAGAGTTTGACCTTGATTTAAGTGGAGAGTAACAGTCCCAATTCCTTTCACGGGATAAGTGGCATTATTCCCAAGTATAATCTCCATTTGTCTTCTTTTCAATCAAGTTAGAGAGAGCCCCTTTTTACCAGTGTTCCACGGGGACTCGCCCCCCCCCCAGGGGTCTAGTTTCCTCGCTCCCCCGCGCTCCGGGGACTTGGGGACGAGTAGGGGACGTTTCCCCACGCTCCCAAAATGGAGGAAACTCAGGGGGATGTGCCAGGGAAACGTTTCCCTTCCCTGAGGGGACGTTTCCCCACGCTTCCAAAAAAATGGCCTTGCTTATAGTTTATGATTCAATAGACCTAAAGTGGTATAAAGCTACTCATGTTCTGTATGGGGATAACGTCTTGTGCTGTCTTTTGGTTTCAACAAGCGTTATTTTAGAGGGTCAGTGTCATGGAAATTAGCTGGACCATATAGCACGTACATGAATTTTCCCTTTTAAAACTTCTCCTTTTTTTCTCAAGTGATGGCTGGATTACAGTGGGGAGATAACTGGAGTGACAGGCAAAGAATATGAGACATTCAGTTTGTGTTTTTAATTTGCATGACATTTGACATACAAACTATGGAAGCAACACCTATGTCATGTGGGAAATAATTGGGTGGACTGTAGACTAACATGCGTTTACTGCAAGCATGACAAAATACTATGGGCAACAAGAAATCTCAGGAACTGTCGTTATATATGAATTTATACAGTTACAAAATTTACACAGAGCACAGTTGCTCAGCTTGAATTCTTAGGTCTGAAAATTATTTTCACCCCTGAAATACATTATTTCACTGCTAGTTTGAAGTTTCAACTGCATGGCATTGCTCTAATAAGGTACACAAATTATCCATGCCATCGTTGGTCACCCAAGTTGGTTCGCAGATGGTCATCCTGCAGTCAATGTCATTTGATAGTAAATTGTCAGAAACTCTTTCATGTGATCTTCTCATCCCTCCTGGAACTAAAACTCTTCTTTCAGCATATGGTGTATTGTCTATATTATATATAATATAACAAACTTTCTAGCTGTTGGATCCAATACAGTTGGACAACCTATTGTAGTTGCCCCTTCTACTGCCAATGCAGTGTTCCTGATCTGTTCATTTACCTTTTCACAGAATTTAGTAGCTACCTTATCAAGCTGAAGCTCTCCCTCTGTCTGACCAAAATCTAAATTAGAATTTGACCCAGCTGAATTAGAATTTTAAATTTATTATTTTATATGATATTATAAATTTGGATAATGTCAAATGATATTCATATCAATGATCATGCTTGCAGTTTTCAATTCAAACCAAATTGTCATAGTGGACCAATTAATAAATTATATTATATTTATAAATTTTTAAGACCCTGACGCTCCCCCACGTTTCCTAAAAAATGGTAGGGAGCTTTTGCATAGGCCGCTCCCGCGCCCCCTCGCTCCCTCGTCCCGGAACCTTGGTGGAACATTGCTTTTTAAGTTTTTACCTAGCGAAGTGCCTTGAGGCACCACTATCAATCAACTAATGATCTGATGTATCTAGAGGAGAGGCAGTGGTGAGGGCAGAAATAAGATAAAATTCCTTTTGCTTTACAACATTAACTTCTTCATACTTGGAGTTTCTCGACTTCTTGGGAGGATGACCATTTCCATTTAAAGCAGCAGGAGCATTCCTCTTTCCTTTGTTATTGAACCTGTTGTTCCTTTGATTGCCATTACCCTTGAAGTTGTTGTTATTGTTGTCATCATCTCTTGGAGTATCATTTTTGTGAGGACACTCTCTAGCGAAGTGGCCAAACCTGTTGCAATTGAAGCATCTTTCTTTTCTTCCTTATTTGAACCCCGGCTTGAACCCTTGTTCTTGATTCCTTGGACCAACATTGTTCCTCCTCTTAGAATAAGCAGAGAAGGCGATAGGATTGTTTCCATTTGAGGGATTGTCTCTTGCCATCATCCTTATTTCTTCTTGGGTGCATCTAGCCAGTAGTTCATCAAATCCCAAAATCTTGTCATTGTTGAGGATGGTAGTGTTGAACACATCCCATTCTCTTGTAAGGCCTCCAAGTGCAATAAGAGTGAGCTCCCTTGCACCAATGACTTCTCCAATAGATAGGTGATCATTCTTGATCAAGGTAATCCTCATGAAGTAGGATTGGATGGATTCTCCTGTATCCATCTTGATGTCTCTCCTGTATCCATCTTGATGTCTTTCAACTTGTTCTTGAGAAAGAGAACTTGATTTGCATTATTTACTTTGAACATCCCAACCAGCTTGTCATACATCTCCTTAGATGTTTCCAAATCAGAAATAGAGGCAACCAAAGGTTTGTGAATATAATCAACAATAATTTTCTTAGCTTTAACCTCACCTTTCTTGTACTTTGTTTGTGCAGCTGCGAATGCATTTGAAGGAGGCTTGACTATTCTTCCTTTGACATAGTCCATGGCATCATTTTCTTCCAATGTCAAATCTAGAGTCATCTTCCATGCATGATATTTGGATTTGTCCTTAAGCTTGTCCTCGAATTTGAAGAAAGATGTAATCATCATTGGGACTAGTTCCAAGTCCTTGTCCAACAACTTCCCTTGGTGATTGCTTTTGCTCACTCTTGTTTGGGCTTGTCTTCACCTGAGCTCTGATACCATGTTAATTTTAGATAACAATGGTATGTTCTATGGTTTAACACAATTTACTTTAATGTTCTTTATCAGCCTAATGACAATTTTCAATTATATCCAATAGCAATCACATTAATTTAAACACATTGACAGTAAATGCAGATAGAACATAAAAACGTGTGCAGAAGACAAGCCAAGACAAGAGGACTCAAGATGTGGTGGATGCTAGGGAAAATCCCCAATTTAGGGAAACCCTTTGATCAAATCTTCTTATTATTTTTCAATAGTTCAACAGAGAGAGAGAGAGTACAAATATCAAAATAACTTGCCCAAAACGGTCTTGTCAAATCAGTAGTCAACAACAGTCAACTGCGACCCTAACTAGAAAGTCAATGCTGGTCAAAGCAACTCCAAAATGTCCTCCAAGCAACTCGATCAACAACAAATAAATTGGTCTTCCAAGAGGGTCAAAGTCAGCCCAAAACAGATCGGTCAAACCAGACAAAGGAGAGAGAAAACCCTATTGTAAGTTATGCAGTCAAATCTGAAGTGAACGCTGAAGTCAACTTGGTGAACCTATCCCAATCTTGAAAACAGTGCCAATCAATGTGGCCTTCAAAAATCAAAATTATGCCCACAAGAACAAAGTCAACGCTGGTCAAAATCACCCAAGTCAACGCTGTTCGGTTCCCTGAAATTTTCGGCCTCCAAAACAGTGCTTAAATTCATCCTCCTTTCACATGTGCAAAGTAGGGGAGGTTGCCTCCAAGCTGTACGAACCAATTAAGAGAGGAGAGAGGGAGATGTGATGAGATGAGTGATATCTAAATGAGGAGAGAGGTCACTCCTATTTAAACACTTCGGTGAGGGTGAGAAGACATATCTGTTGGGCTAATGAGCCTACATTTGACTAAGGCTGACCTTGACAATTTGTGCATGCGAGAGAGTAAATTCAAAATTCTATTTCCGCTTGTCAGAATGAGATGATCTTTATATCAATATTGGACCTCTCGAAAAGAGGAATCCATTGCAATAGTCATCTCCATCATATGAGTTGTCCTAAGGTGGAATTTGGCCCTAGTTGCCGATTTTAACAATTTGTGACTGGGTTTTCCCCTCGAGGGGTGTTTTGCCCTGACAGCGTGCCTATATCTTGTGTTCTCTTCTTTTGTTGCTTGGCATGAATCTTGATGATAAAAAAATATAATTAAGAGATTTAATACTAATAATAAAAACATCACAAGTTAATGTCATTAAAAGGAAAATCGTTTAATTGCCATCTCTATGGTTTTTCCAACATGGTATCAGAGCTATGGTCAAAGTCAAAGGCAATTTGAAGATAGTTACAATGACATTGCAGGGTTCCAATATGTATCAACACAAAAGCTCACATCTATCTCAGAAGAATATGTTCGGATATCTCTAAAAGAAGGCTCGGTATATCTCTAAAAGGAAGTTTAGATATCTCAGAAAATGAAGCGAAGATTATCTCATGTTCAGTATTACAACTATAACATTGTTTCGGTACCACGATAGTGAGAGTCAATGTTAAGGATATATTTACAGTGATGATAAGTTTAGTGTTCCTACAGTTTGATGCTTCCACATATTTTGTGCTTCCAAAGTAATATGATCTTATAAAGAAGAATAACAGAGATATCGAGTTCTAATAAAACAAATGTTTGGTTGAGCTTAGACAGGGTGTAAAGATAATCTCTATGCTTCCACAGTTCGGATCTTTTCCAAAATAAAGTCCTAGCATTTTCAGTGATGATATAGTCCTAGCATTTTTTTGATGATATGGTCCTAGCATTTACAATGATGGAAAAAGTCTTAATATTTTCGGTGAAGAGATGACTTCGGTGCTATGATCGGTGCTCCCAACAGCAAGTAGGCTTTGATAAGAAGGTGTCGGTGTTATTACAATAACACAGTTTTGATGCTTGTAACAGAAAAAGAGTTCAATGCTACCACAATGGTAAGTACTCCACAAGATACAATTTCAACAAGTCTAATACGCTATCAAATCAAAGGTACGTAAAACACAAGGTATGTATATTCATAAGTTTCTTATTATTCTTATTTATAGCTAGTCTAAGGCAAAGATTGTACTCCCTAGATAACATACTAAAATCTCATATTAGGATCTTAATGCTTATCTTCTAGGATTTATAAAACAATCTAGGATTTCAAGTAAAATTAGAATGGAAGAAAAATTTGATAAAGGATTCCATCTTTCATTGTTAGAAAAATATAGATTGAGAGCTAACATCATATTCTAGGTATCGTATATTTTGTTTAGAAGTATTTGCTATAGGTACAAAATATCATGACATAGGAGTCCCTATAAGGTTTGTCAAGGAACAAAGGTATGCCTTAAACTACAAAACATTGATTTCCTTATAATAAATATTTATTCATTTGATAATATGTTACTAACATCATTATGTCTAGCTATATTCAATCATAATGATTCTTGCTTTGAGTGATTCATCACTTGATAAATCTACCCCCTCATATTCTTAATTGACTTTAAAGAACCCTGGATTGGTTCTCTGGAAAACCCTAACCTAAGGGTATGCTGACAATGTGTGAAACCCTAGCCTACTTAGGGTCATTGTGAAATGCTATTTGAAGTTTTTGTTGATGATGTCATGTTTGGGATTTCGGTTGAATGATATTTGTCTGAGATCCCGAACCTTTGAAATTTTGGAATAGTAGGGTTTGCTTTGCTATGTTATGAAACCCTAGATATTTAGGGTTTGGTTGGGTCTATAAGCAAAACCCTTAGAGTCCTAGGAATGAAACCCTAGGTATGTATTCATTTGGTTGAAACCCTAGCCTATTCTAGGTCAGTATATGTCTAACATTGCCTGACATATGATGTGCTTATGATATATTGATGAATTCCTAGATCTATGTGTTGACTTAAGTGTTAATGGTCTTGAATCCTAGGGTTTGGAAACAAGCCCTAGTCAAGGTTTGATGTTCTAGGATGATGATGTTCAGTAAATCTAGGGGTTTGCAGCTAAACCCTAGTAGTAGTTAACTTCTCTGGTATGTACGACAATCTGGAATCTATGAATTTATATAGTGATTGCTGTGAATTTGTAAATGGAAATCTAGGGTTTACATCAAACTCTAGTAGATGCTAGTCATGATGTTGATTAAGCTGTGATTGGTTTTGATCGTTGAAGCTCATGTATAAAATCTAGGATATGTATGAAGTCTTAGTGAAGAGTCTAACATATGAATTATGGAAGTTGTTAGATTCATTGATTTGATTCTAGGGTTTGCTATATGAAGGAATTTGTCGTTGAAACCCTAGATATAATGAGTTTGATTGATGAGCTAGGAAGGTGAGTTAAGGTTTGTAACTAAACCAGAGCAAGAAGTTGAAATATCATCTCTTGCTGATTATGCTAGTGCTTCCGCTATTATAAGTTTTGATATGGCTAACTTCATGCTTCTATAATTTTGGTTGTACTTGCTATCTAAGTTGTGTAGGTACATCATCTTCAAGTTGGTGAAGATGATCGTAAGTATAGTTGATGTGATAAGCATGATATATGAATGACTCTGATAAGAAGGATGGAAGCCATGAAAGATTCTGCAATGTCATAAAGAAGAAGTAGAACTCCCTAAGTTAAGAGGGAGTCTGGATGAAATCTCCCTAGGTTAAGTGGGAGCCTGGATGAAATCTCCCTAGGATAAGAGGATGGTTGAGAATATTCCTTGTAAAAGAATAATTAGATCCTCTCTGTTTAAGAGGGAGTGATAGATATGATTCTCTACTTCATGTGTCATGCACTAGATCAGGACTAACAACCGTAACTTTTAGTGAAGGCCATGAGGGAGAGAACGAAATTGGAGAATGCATTTTGAGGTGCTGCTGAAAGAAGGAAAGCAAGATCCGATTGAAGAATATGTTGCTTCATATGAAGTAGGAAAGGAAAGTGTATGATTGAGGAATCTTCTGTCAAAGATTCGGTTGATAGTCCTACTGTGAAAAGTTGATAAGCAACATCAAGTTGTTAGGAAGACCCCTGAGGTTTGTATTTGATTATGTACATGTAAAAGTATATTATTGATTGGGGTTGTGTTTGTATAGGTAAATGTGAAAATTTCTAAATCGAATAAGTCATAAATCCTGTTGTAGTAAACTGATTTGCATTACCTACTTGTGTTCTTCATTTAACAAGTTATTTTCAGAAATATTCGGAAAATATTAATGTAAATACACTGCAGCCTACACCAATATACAGATCAAGTATTGAAAAATAAATGAGACAATCACACAAAGGACACACTTATTTTTGGACTAAACGTCCCCGAAAAAACCCAATGCGGGAAAATCGGTGCAGCAGCTCCGAGGGTTTTCTATTATTAAGTAGAAGTTCTAAATACAAATGCTGGTTGCCCTCCCTACAAACCAATGACAAAGAAATACAATGGCGGAAAACCTAAGTGAGTTTTACCTCACTTCACCTGGCAAATTCTGGGTAATTCGACAGCAAAACTGGCTGGCCCTGGTCACAACTGTGTTGCCCCTTCGCAGCAACTGCGTGGGCCTGCGTGGAGCTCTTTAAGGCTCTGCGTCAGCTCTTCTGCCCACTGCGTCAACTTTCCTCGGTTGTTCCGGCAATTTCTGGCAGTTCCGACACTCTGTGTGGAAGGCAAATCTCTCCCTCTACGTTGGCCTTTCTGGCTCCGCGTCAAGGCTGCGTGGGCCTAGACTGGCCTAGTGTCAGCTCTCCTGGATACTACGTTGCTTCCACAAGCTTCTCTCCGCCTCTCTGTCTGTATTCTCGAACTATCACTGCTCCTCAGCTGTAAGATCTCCCCAATCGATTTCCCTCATGAGAACTTCTCACCTCAGAAAATCGATTTCCTCAATCTCTCTGTGTGTCTTCTCCGACTGACCCCAAGCCTCCATTTATACTTTTCCTGTTGAGAAATCAACGACCGAGATTAAGTCTCTAATCAACGGCTAAGATTAAATTAGACTTGATCCTTGTCTCTTAGAAGCTTCTCACCCATATTTTCATTAATACCCATTAATATTTTAATTTTCCTAAGTTTAGACTTAGGAACCTCATTAAAAATATCAATTATTTTAATAAAATACAATTGGGGTGGAATTTCTCCAAACGATTTCCGGGTCTTGGAGATCTCATGTGTTCTAGCCCCTCCACAAAATTTTGGAGCTAGAGCACATCCGATGCTACCCAAAAATCAACACTCCCTCTTAGTGAGGAATGTGCTCTAGCAATACTTCCCAGCAGAAGTATCATATGATCACGACATTGGTCCTTTGCACTGCTGATGCTCGGCCAACTGCCCCTCATCCACTGCGTTGCTGCAATGTACTGCTGCCCATGACATTGCCACCATCACTGCTACATATGTACTGCAGGTCCCTCTCAATATGCTGCCCATAACACTGCCACTGCTAATTGCTGCACTGCAACTCAGTTGCTGAGAAGTAAGCAACTGAAAAGTCACCCAAACGCTGACATGCTGGTCAGTCTAGATACCCCGTGACGCTGATACTATTGTGCTGCTGTTGTATCTGCCCTGTGCTTCCCGCACTGCTGCAACACTCCACTGCGCTGCTTCAGACTCTAACACTCTAGCTCTGCCATTGTTGCTCCATCATCCCTCGCACAACCTGACTCCCGTCATTTTGCTACTGTCATTAAGGGCTCTTGTAGCCGTATGTGATCCAAGAGTTTGGGCACCTCAAGGATCCTGTCCCCTTCATGTAGTCGTCCCGACTACAACTCAATTTCATCCCAACTCTTCTCTAGAGGTGCATGGGCACTCATGGCGCAATCCTCATCATCGTCCTCTTTGTCAGCTTTCGCTGGAGCAACCTTTGAGTTAGACTTCTCTTCCTTGCCCTTCTTTCGAGGGCACTGTGTGGAGAAATGACTCATTTCTCCACATATGAAGCATCTAACTTTGGATATGTCCTTTTTCTTCCTCTTCGGTTGCCCTTGCTGTGCTGCTGATATGAGAGCTGCATCCTCCTCTTCCTCTTTCTTGACTCTGATCCCTCTTCCGCTGCTTCCCGCTTTGGTCAATCGTCTGATCTCTTCCTGTCGAAGAGCTACCCCATCTCCTCCCAACTGGGAAGAGAAGCCCTGCCCAATATGCTTTGGACAAAGGTTTCCCAGTCTTTAGTGACTGCATTTAGGGCAGTCTTGACCATAAATTCGGGATTTGGTGTAGCCCCTACAGAAGTTAGTTGGTCACGGATCGTCTGCAACTTGAGAAGGAAGGGATCGATTTCTTCTCCCTTCTGCATTTGAAACTGTCTTAGCTGACTCTTAGGCAACATCTTTTGCTGAACGAAAGTTCCCTCGTACAAAGTGGTTAAGGCCTCCCACATTTCCCTTGCTGTGGCCTTCTTAGCAATATGTGGGATCACATGATCCTTGACCCCGTCCAAGGTCATGCACTTCGCTTTAGCCTGAGCCTTGTCATACTTCTGGAGAGGATCAATATCAACTGGAACAACAACCATCTTCAAGGCATAATCCTTGATGCGATTTTTATCCAAAATTGCCAAGATTATGGCCTTCCAGATGACGAAGTTGGATGCTCCATCCAACCTGTCATGATCCCTCAGTCCGTTAACTACCATCTTTGTTGAAATGAATGTTGAATTGGTTCTCTTCTCTCTCTTTCGTTGTTTCCCCAACAAAATTCGGATCTGGATTTCTTTGGCGATAGAAATCCTCTAAGGAACAAGTTCCCTCTGAATTTAGATTTCCTTCATGGAAATCCTTGTGCCAACCACTATCGAACTACTCCTCTCTGATCTCTCTTTGCTACTGCTCAGCATTGGATCTAAATTTCTTGGCAAGAAATCTTTTGAGGAACTGAGTCCCTCTACTTTGTTTCTTCCCCACTAGGTACTGTTTTGCACCAACAGAATCAGCTCCCCACCAGCAAGTCCAGATGAAATCTGCGCTGCACCTCTAGCCATGACAACTGGAAAAACGAGACTCAACAGTCTCTGTGCTGGCCCAACAATCACTGTGCTGCCCTCTGCACCAACAGCGTCACCCAATCAGGCTGATGCAGGCTCTGCGTGAGCCTCCCTTGGTGATTGCGTCACCCTTCCTCTGCTCTCTCGGCCAGAAACTACGCTGTCTCGAGACAACTGTCTTCAACACAAATTTTCCTCTGTCCTTTCGCTGATGGCTTCAGTCCTCCTTGATCTGCAATCGCTCTAATACCATGTGAAAATTTCTGAATTGAACAAGTCAACAATCCCATTGCAGTAAACTGATTTGCATTACCTACTTGTGTTCTTCATTTAGCAAGTTATTTTCATATATATTCGGAAAATATTGATGTAAATACATTTTAGCCTACACCAATATACAAATCATGTACTGAAAAATAAATGAGACAATCACTCAAAGGACACTTATCTTTGGACTAAACGTCCTCGGAAAAACCCAATGCGGGAAAACCGGTGCAACAGATTTGAGGGTTTTCTATTATTAAGCAGAAGTTCTGAATACAAATGCTGGTTGCCCTCCCGGCAAACCAGTGACAGAGAAATACAATGGCGGAAAACCTGAGTGAGTTTTACCTCACTTCACTCGACAGATTCCGGCTAATCCGGCAACAAAACTAGTTGGCCCCGGCTACAACTGTGCTGCCCCTTCGCAGTCATTGCGTGGGCTTGCATGGAGCTCTCTGAGGCTCTGCGTTAGCTCTTTTGCCAATTGCGCCAGCTTTCCCCGGTTGTTCTGGTAGTTTCGGCACTCTTTGTCAAGGCTGCATGGGCCCAGACTGGTCCAGCGTCAACTCTCTTGGCTACTCCGCTGCCTCAACAAGCTTCTCTCCGCCTCTTTGTCTGTATTCCCGAACTATCACTGCCCCTTAGCTGCAAGATCTCCCCAATCGATTTCCCTCCTGAGAACTTCTCACCTTAGAAAATCAATTTCCTCAATCTCTCTGTGTGTTTTCTCCAATTGACCCCAAGCCTCCATTTATACTTTTCCTGTTGAGAAATCAACAGCCGAAATTAAGTCTTTAATCAACGACTAAGATTAATTAGACTTGATCTTCGTCTCTTAGAAGCTTCTCACCCATATTTTCATTAATACCCATTAATATTTTAATTCTCCTAAGTTTAGACTTAGGAACCTCATAAAAAATATTAATTATTTTAATAAAATACAATCCAGGTGGAATTTCTCCAAACAATTTCTGGGTCTTGGAGATCTCATGTGTTCTAGCCCCTCCACAAAATTTCGGAGCTAGAGCACATTCGTTGCTACCCAAAAATCAACAGTAAATATCTCGAAGGTTTTGATTGCATGTTGGTTATTGATCAGTTTGATCTGGAAAGATTTGTTGTCTCTGATCTGCTAGATCAAGGAGTGTTGAGGCTTTGTGAGTGAAGCATTGTCTAGGAGGACATCTGGCTGGCACTTTGTGTTGATGTCTAGGTCCGGAAGTTGCAAAGGTGGCATTGGTCATTGAGCTCTGACATGCACCTGGATTTCTGGGTTGATGGTTAGCAAGCTTGATGGTATCTAGAGAGGCTAAAAGATTGAGTTCATTTTAGTCCCACTCGGATAGATTGCCCTGGTCAGGAATCTAGTCCGTGGCATTGCGGTACCTAAATTGTTGAGAGACCAATGGATAGATTGCCCTAGTCAGGAATCTAGTTCGTGGCATTGTGGTGCCTAAATTGTTAAGAGACCAATGGATAGATTGCCCTGGTCAGGAATCTAGTCCATGGCATTGCGGTGCCTAAACTTCTTCATAAATGATGTGGTTTGAGATCTTCCATGTACCTCTTTGATTGTATGTAAAAATGAATACCTCCCTTGTTAAGGGGGAGTGTTGGAAAATGTAACTAGGTTCGGTCTTCATTATTGTACTTGAAGTCAAAATGTAATATATTTTTCAAAAGAAAGTGAAAAGAATTTTATTATTAAATTGATATGACTTATTAAAGCATGGGTTTCATGCTTGGGTCAATTATAGGTCAAGCCTCCATTGTAGGCTTTATGTTGTTGTCAAAGTCATTGATTGTTCGGTCAGAGATACCTCCATCAAGTCATTCTCTTCAACAAAGTCATCAACTTGACCGCTTCATTAAAGTCTCCAATACAAGCTCTTCAAGTTGGCCTTAAAGGAATAATTATCAAGTGAATATCATGTCGGCCTAATTACAGCGACACACCTCTCCATATTCACATGTTGACTCATTTTGAAGATGGCGAACCATTATATATATCAAGCTGAGTTCTTCGCATTACATCAACTTAGAAAGTTCGGATTTCAGAGAAGAAATTTTGGTGCTATAATAGAGCTCGCATTACAAAGAGGTTTTCGATGAGAAAAATTCAGTCTCTATTTCAGACTCGTTGCTCTCTTAGTTCGGTGCTACTTCAGACTTGATGTTACCACAGAGCTACCACAACGAGGAGGGATTGGAGGTCTCACAGTTTCGTTACTACAATTTCATGTTATCACATTCAGAAGGTCTCTATATCTCCATAGAGAAATGTAAAAATTTCTCATTTCCCACCCTGGTTTTTAGTTTCACCTTATTTCTCCAAAATAGTTAAATGCTCTTTCCCATATCCATACATTCAACCACTGGAAAATAAATTTTGCTGAAAACACAAATTCTGGAAATATTACAGAATGCTGGAAAATGCAGAATAAATATCAGCACATACAAACAGCCATTCAACACATTTAAACATAGTGATTTTTGGTCAAGGTGACCCTGGAAAAACCCCCTACAACTCTTGGGGAAAACCAGTTCGAAAGCTCCTTCTTATTTATGGAAAATGCTTTTACAGTGAGAGAAATATTCAACAAAAAATCAGCAAGCAAACTTTTACAACTTATCTCGTTTTCCGTGCCTTACAGCCAACTGGACAAACTTGCAAACAACAAAATAGAACAGCGATAAATGCTGTATGGCCTCCTCGATTTTTATGCCCAAATTTCAGCGTTAAATGCTGTTGTACGGACTGCCTAGAAAAGTGTGCAAGCTGCCATAAATGCTGCTGTACGGTTTTCTTCGATTTTTGTGCAGAAAAACAGCAGTACAACTGTATGGATTTATGCCTAGAAATGCGTGCCAAGGTATAGCCACATGCTGTACAGCCTCCTTAGAATTTGAACCAAAACTGCTGTACGACCTTTCTAGAAAATCGTGCCCAATATCTGCCTTTCATTGTGTGCTAACTCAGCTGTACGAACTTGTTGAAATGTTGCCTTGGAATGTGTGCCAAGTCGCTGCCTCCTTCTCCTCCCTGTCCAGAAATCTCCCTTCCGCTCTTGCTCTCCTTCTCTCAATCTGCTCATGAAAAAATAAAAATGACCTTTTCCTCCTTTCCCTCCTTTAATCTATAACCCTAAGTGACTTTTGGGGAATCCCTAAATCCAATGGCTGAAATAGATTGAGATCTAGGGCTGAGATTAAATGTTCATTTAAATCTCACTTTCTATTTTTTAATTCACCCCACTTTAATAAAGACCCACTTAGTCATTATGTCCAAAGTCACTTTTCCTTTCTAAATTTACATTGACTTATTAAAGTCACTTAAAATTAGACTTGACTTTATAAAAATTAATAAAGTCACTTATGGAGAAAATTAAATTCTTTGGGCACTTTTCCCTAGCCAAAGATCAAAACCTTAGGGAACAACCTGTCCCCGGTAACCAAATTCAACATCCTCTTACCGAGGAAGGTGTTCCTCACCACACCCATCTTGTCTCTGAAGTAGACATGCTTGCCCCGTGGTAAGGCTTTGGTAAGAATATCTGCAACCTGCTCATCGGTGGGAATATACTCAAGCTTCACAACTCCCTTATGAACAGAGTCTCTGATGAAATGATATTTGATCCGGATATGCTTTGACTTGTCATGAAATACTGGATTCTCTGTGAGTTTAATGCAACTCTGATTATCATAGTAAATCACTGAAGGTCTCAACGGCTGACCAAATAAGCCAAACAACATCTTTCGAAGCCAGGTGGCCTCGCAACTAGCTAGGCTGGTCGCCATATACTCTGCTTCCGCTGAACTCATTGCTATTGACTGCTGCTCTCGGCTGAACCATGACACTACTGCCAAACCCAACCCAAAACAGCACCCTGAAGTGCTCTTCTTATCAGAAGCACAACCTGCCCAATTAGAATCAGTATAACCTGCCAATCTCACTCCACCCCCCTGCCTGTAGTCCAGACCATAATCCACTGTCTCCTGCAAGTACCGCAAAATGTGTTTTGCAGCCACCCAGTGAACCTTCCTAGGCTCACACATAAACTGACTCATCGTGTTGACTGCAAAATAGATATCTAGTCTAGTGTTGACCAAATACATCAAGGAACCAATCAGCTGCATGTAAAATGTGGGATCCACCAACTCGGAATCCGAAGCATGAAGCTTCTTCCAGTTGGTAATCATCGATGTCGACATGGGTCTACAATCCTCCATGTGGAATCTGCTAAGGATGTCCACAATATACTTCCCCTGCCCCAGGAAGAAATGCCCCTCCTCCTGCCACACCTCCAAACCCAAAAAGTAATGCATCAAGCCAATATCCTTCATCTCAAACTCCGTCGCAAGATCTCTCTTGCAGTGCTCTATGAGTCTCTCTGCACCTGTAATGACCAAGTCATCCACATAAAACACCAGAATGAGAGGCTCCTCACCTATCACAATAAAGTAAAGGTTCGGATCTGCCTCACTCTTTGTGAAACCCATACCCTGCAAATAAGTATCTATCCTGGAGTACCAAGCTCTGGAAGCTTGCTTCAGGCCATAAAGGGCCTTCTTCAGTCTGCACACATGGGACTCCTTCCCATGCACCTCAAAGCCCTGTGGCTGCTCAATGTACACCTCCTCCTGTATGAAGCCATTGAGAAATGCGGTCTTCACATCCATCTGGTGGATCTTCCAACCCATCTCTGCTGCTATCGATATAATGGAGCGAATCGAAGTATATCGAGCCACGGGAGCGAAGGTCTCCTCATAATCAACTCCCTCTACCTGGGAAAACCCTCTAGCCACAAACCTCGCTTTGAATTTCTCAATGCTACCATCTGCAGCATGCTTTACCTTGTAAAGCCATCTGGAAGTAACCACGGACTTGCCCTCAAGCCTCGGCACTACCTCCCAAACATCATTCTTCATAATAGAATAATACTCCTCCTGCATGGCCTCTCTCCAGACCTGCTGGTTAGCTGCCTCCTCATAGCTAGAAGGCTCAGAGTCAAGGATGCTGGTAACCATCGCCATATAGCTACAAAATCTCTCAGGTGGTCTACTCTCTCTGACCGGCCTCTTCGGCTCAGCAACAGATGTGGCATCTCTCAAGGTGTCCTGAAGCCACTTGGGCTTCCTCTTCCTGAGCATGCTTCTCCCATAGGAGAATGAAACTACTCCTCCTCATCACCATCAGTAGCCTGAACTCCTGACTGTCTGTCTGCTGTCCTCCTGCCTGCACCTGAACCTGTAGAAGCTGAGGTACCGTGTGAACTGTCCATCAGTGGACTCCCTAGTGAA
>APFE030571787.1:0-31343 GCA_000404065.3 Pinus taeda
AATGGTATGATATTGTCCACTTTGGGCCTAAGCCCTCATGGATTTGCTTTTGGACTTACCCCAAAAGGCCTCATACCAATGGAGATATATGTCCATCCTTATATACCCATGATCCTCCCCACTTTTAGTCAATGTGGGACTTTGGTCGTATACCCAACACTACCATCAAGTTCGAATAGTCGAGAAGGATAAAAGGAAGACAACATTCACTACTGAGTGGGGGTCATATGCATACAATGTAATGCCATTCGGATTAAATAATGCACTAGCAATTTTCTCAAGGATTTTCATTGTTGCATTCCGAGACTACATTCACAGGTTCCTAGAGGTGTACATAGATGACTAGACAGTATGTAGCCTGCTGAAGAAATACACGAGCCTATTAAGAGTTATGTTTGAAAGGTGTCGATAGTTGCAAATTTCCTTAAACTTCAAGAAATGTATTTTTTGAGTCCCATTTGGAACACTATTAGGCCGTATCATCTGGAAGGATGGAGTATGTGTAGGCCCAGCCAAGGTTGCGGCAATTGTCAACCCTCGGCCTTACGGGGTACTATTGGCGTTTCATCAGGAATTATGCGTCCATCACAGCCCCAATGGAAAAGTTATTAAAGAGGATGGAAGAGCTCGTTTGGACTAAAGATTGTCAGACAACACTGAATATGTTGAAAGAAAGGCTGGTAAGCAGCCCCTGTCCTTGTCTATCCAAATTGGAACAAATGTTCCATGTGCACATTGATGCATCAAGGATAGTGTTGGGAGCAGTCTTAGCACAGTCAAGGGAGAAAAATATGGACCACCTGGTGTATTATGCCAACAAAAAACCATCAACGGTGGAAAGAAACTATACAACAACCAAGAGAGAAGCCTTGGCCATGGTTTACTCTCTACAAAAGTTCAAGAATTACTTGTTGGGCATGCCATTCAAATTCTTTATAGACCATTTAGCACTGAAATACTTGGTAAACAAACTAGTACTGGAAGGAAAAATATGTCGATGATTGTTGTTATTCCAGGAATATACTTTCGAGGTGGTCATAAAACCCGGCATGCTGAATGTGGGGCTAGACCACTTGTCATGGTTGGAGACATGAGAGAATGAAGGAGCAGTGGATGATCGATTTCCTGATGCCAATTTATTCAGAATAGAGGAAATCTCGGATCACCTAGAAGAGATCGCCACATTATTAACAACAGGTCATTTCCCAGAAGAATATACGGCGTCACAGAAGCGACACCTAATAGTAAGGGCAACAGATTACCAACTAATCACAGAACACCTCCATAAAATGGGCTTAGATCAAGTATTGAGGTGTTTCATCCTTAAGCATGAGAGAAAAGATGTACTATGGGAATTTCATGCGGGAGTTGTAGAAGGCCATGTGGGATGCAAGGCCACCACAAGGAAGACACTGTAAGTGGGGCTATGGTGGCCAACCATTCATAAATATTCTAAATAATTTGCTAAGAGATGTGATGTATGTCAAAGGATTGGAAAGCCTTCATGACAGGATGAGCTACCTTCAACTCTTGTCCACACAGTGAAAATCTTTGAGAAATGGGCAATAGAATTCATTGGACCCATTGCACCAGCATCGAGGAATTTGTGCATAAGGTACATAATAACCACAATGGAATACCTCACTAGGTGGGCAAAACCAACACCTGTCAAGGACTGTACAATAGAGACAGTCGCAAGGTTTATTTTCGAGAACATAATCTTAAGGTTTGGATGCCCGAGGAGTCTCACAAGTGACCAAGGAATGCATTTTTTGAATGAAACCATTGAGACTCTTCTAAAGAATTTCATGATTTAGCATAATAAGAGTAGCCTGTATCACCCACAGACCAATGGCACTGTTGAAGCATTCAACAAAATCTTGGAGAAAGGTCTAACAAAGATAGTATCAGCCAATAGAGATGACTATGATGAAAGAATACCCGCAACTCTATGGGCATATAGGATAATAGTAAAGAGACTTCATAAACAAAGTATATTTCAGCTGGTATACATGAGGGAAGTAGTGGTGCCAACAGAATTTATAATACCAAGCATGTTCATATCTAAAGCAACGGGAATGACGGACAATATGGCCTTGAGAGAGAGACTAAGTTAGCTAATGGAACTGGACGAGTCAAGGTTCTTGGCTGAGTTTCATTAGTTAGTGGAGCATAGAAGGTCAAAAGCTTGGCATGATAGGCATATTAGGAAGAAGACATTCGAAGTTGGGGATCAGGTACTACTATATGACAATAAAGTCCAGAAATTCCCAAGGAAACTGCAGATGCACTGGCTAGGCCCGTTTATAGTTACATAGATCAGAGATTCGGGAGCAATAACATTGGCACAAGTGGATGGAATCATGGTGCATAGATGGGTAAATGGCACATGCCTAAATCCCTTCCATAATGCACCAACCACAAATCCAAAATAAAAGAGGGTCTTGAAAACGAGCCTGCATGTAGGTAGGAAGAAATAAAAAGTAGTCAAATATGTTCAAAAACTAGTTAGAGTCTTATTTTTTATCATAAACATAATTGAAATGGCGATAAGGTTGCGGAAACATTGTCATCATGCCACAACCCATTTGTGATCGGGGGGAGGGAAAAATAGAATTAACAGTCACACTCAGCAAATTATATGTAGGCAGGCACTTTTTCTAGCCTTTATGATCACACACTCTACCCATCCTTTCCACCGTACTAGTAGTCATTTCCATAATAAGTAACTAATAATGCAACTGTCAAAGTAGGAGCCACAAAATATTTTCCCATTAAGCACAAGTTTAGTTAATAAATAAGTTCATCAAGGAAAATTTAATACGCCATTCAGCCCACTCTGTCCTTTCCAAGTCCGTGTCACAGTTTTTAGGTCCAAGTGAGCCAACAACGACAAAGTATGGCTAAAACACATGGGGAAAGTTATCAAAGTAATTAGTTTCTTAGGTTCAATCAAGAAATGTCACGTGAAGCCCAACTACTTAACTCGTAGGACAATTAAGGAAATTGTAGAGTTCCAATTGCAGATAGCAGAAGAATTTCAAGCCCGCTCTGAAGAACAGCTGGAGAAATTCAGAAGCGAGAAACCTTAGATAACAATTGTATACTAGAGGAAAAGTGAGATGGTGAAGGGGTTTGTTTCTATCCTAGAGGATCCGTTAGATGAACGAATTGAGGTGGTTGACAATTTGTATGGGAAATACGATAAGGCAATTCTGGTCGACAACGATCTTATGGATTGCTTCTAATTCCCAACTCTAAAGAGAAAATTTATGCAAGTGACATCCAAAGGGAGGATTGGACCAAAACCTCCAAAGTCAAGGAGGATTTCAAAGGATACATAGGTCAACCTTACTCCATTTGAGAATCTTACCTATTTTTGGCACTCAGCTCGCTACAATGCAGTGCACTAAACTTTTAGTGAGTAGGATGCATGGAGGATCACTATGACTAGATAAGGAGTACCCCATTCATGTAGATGATATTCATCGTCTAACAGGGTTGTCGGCAAAAGAGAATGCAATCAGCATAGAATTTGAGGAAGGGGCTAAAAAAGCCAAGAAGAAGAGAGAAGATAATTACTATGCAAGGTACGGGACTCAGTGGGGTGGAAGGGGAGAAAAGTTGGATATGGTTAACAAGGTTGACATAAGATTCTCCTGCTACATCATAGTAGGAAAAACCATGAGACATTTTATGAAGGATGAGTGCACACTGGACGCAATTTCGGTTGTGGATCATTGCTGCCGAGGAGAGGTACTTAACTGATCTGCATTTATTCTTAACGAACTTTTTGAAGCCTGTGGAGATGTGTATATGTGGAGTACCAATTTCATGTTTGGGTACATTTTGATGTCTTTGGAAATGTGGAAATGGAGGCCGCCGAAAGAAAGGAAAATGGCAGCCATCGTCGAAGGACAACTAATAGCTCTTCGTTATGAACCATGGAGGGTGTCGAGGGACCTCAGCACGAGAGAGATAAATGATACATCTTTCAAGGATTGGTATGAGATGATGCTAGCCACGATAAGGTCGACGCAGAGGATACCTAAGACTCTACTAGATGAATATTCAAAAGGAATCTGGTTCGGAGCTTCATGCACACACACCTACCTAAGGCCAAGGTGTGTCTACCCATAGACATTCAATATGAGGTCATAGAGGTTCATCTTGACTACAGCAGCACTACACAATGGGGTGGGATCATGGTTGGGGGTGGCTTGTGAAATTATTGATGGGAAATACAATTATTTTTTGGGGGCCTTGAAACAACAAGCGTAAGGGGGAGATGCAACGGAAAGCAGCAAGAAAAGGCCAGCCAAAGATGTCCTCCAACCAATGGTGCTTCAGATGGAGGAGAAGATGTTCAAGATGAGATGAACAATTGCCAGTTTTGAAGGACAATCAAGTAAGAGAAATTATCTCGCCCAATTTCAAGGTTCTATTATGTTCTCACCCATTATTACAACCCCGCTGGCCATGAAACTCCCCACGAGAGTAGCGCACCCACCATCTTGGCCAATGATCCCCAAGCCAAAGAAGAAAAGAGTTGTTCACAGTCTAGCCATTAAAAAGCTGAAAACTGCTCCACCACCACCACCCCCAGTCGTCGACCTGACTGATGAGGTCAAGCACTCAACTTCCACATCCCCCATTATTGAAGAGATTCCTACCACCACTTCCATTTCCTTACCACAATCATGGGAATCCTCCTCACACACAGCCTTCACCTCCGCAACCCTATCTGGATGATGATAAACAACTATGGAAACAGAAGTTGAGTCAGCAGGGTAGGCAAAAGGCACCACTTCTGCAGTGGTACACAATGAACATCATTTTCATCACTAATGTTTTGACTGGACCCACCACAAGGCATAAGCCTAAACATTGTTCCGCAAGGAGAAAGGATTGAGTCGTATAGGCCACTTTTCCCTATAAATATCACAATGATCCCAAACCCTAGCATTGTACCCCCCACTCCATAGTTCACTCAGCAGTCACAACAAATTCATTCACCCACCTCCCACTCAGAAAAATCCATCTCCAACGGCCTACACATACAGCAGCATTTCCCTGAGCCCAGTACAATGCAAGATAACACAACATCATTGGTCGTTGAAACACTTATTCACATTTATATAGCAAGTAGCGCATAGGGTTGAGAAGATCCATGAGGATCCCACCAAGGAGCATGAGCAGCAGACAAAGCAACTACACGAGGTAAAAGAAGAGTGCGATCACCTAAGGCAAGCGAATGCAGATTTGCAAGCTTAGGTTGATCAGGTCACACAAAGATTCAGGTTGTTGATGCAAGCACAAAAGGGTTAATGGACATCACGACCTGCACGCTAGTCAACTGTTGTGACCACATGCAAGCGGAATGCTCAAACCTAGTAACCACTAATGCCAACATGAAAAGGAAGCTAGAGATGGTAAGATTAGCACTACTAGACCCAGTAGAGATATACACAAGGACTATCGAGGGAAAAATCACTAAAGTGGAAGTAAAGAAGCAAACATTAGCCGATGCCCTCGTAGACAGCTACACACTGATGAAAAAAGTCCATGATTGGCCAGGAATCCTGGCGCTGAAAAATCACTTGGTCTACCAAATGAGAGAGCGAATACACATATTACTCACCAACATTAAGGATTGTACAAACCCAAACCACCTACAGCAAATCAATGACTAGATTGACGCAATCCAGGCACAAGTTGATCAAATTAAGGAAGAGTTCGCAAAAACAAAGAAGGTGATTATAGACCTGTGGCCATCGGTTCGCACATAGGTCATAAATCTAAAAGATGTTTGTGACTCCAATGGAAAACAATGGGAGAGCCTACAAAACCAACGGCCAATAGAGTTAATGTCACAGTCGGCCAAAGAAGTCACTCAACGCACCAACACAATCCTTGCCGAATAGGAAACTGCCATCCAAAGTTACAGAGAATTCATGCAACAAACCACAACATTTGTTCCGGAGTTGGAGCCTTCATTTGGAATGGGGGAACCTCAGAAGGAGGAAAGTGTAGCGAGAACAAATACCACCTTGCAAGCAACAGTTGAAGCAAAAGAAGAACCAACCCAGCAATCAATAGAACCAGTGCAAGAAGTGCAGCCACTAACTAAAGAACCCATGGAAATACCAGCAAGTCCAACAGAGGCCGAAATGAATTGACTCGAGGATGTGTCAAATAATTTTATTCGAGGCCTGTTGGGGCCTTCGTTTTAATTTTGTAAAGGTTTTGATCAATTTTGGTTGACCAAAGAATGAGGAGGAAATGGGTGTCAGAAATGGTTAGCTTGCAGGGGAGTCAGCTGAACAGAAAGGCAAGAACAAGCAGTTGTAGAAGGGTTTCGATAACGTGGTAGTGGAAGACAAAGGCATCTAAGTAGGCAGGAAGGAGGAGGAGTAGCCGAGGGAAAGAACAGTTGAGCAGGAACTGGTAGTCCAGGCCACAGAGAGAAATATAAAAGGAGAGGGATAGTAAGGAAGAGGGGTTGGTTGGCAAGGTTGTTGAGGTTGGTGTTGCAGAAAGGATAGGGGTTGTAGTAGTCTGATACTAGGAGACATGAGTTCAACTGAGCAGGATCTTTGGGACTGAGCCCAAGCCTGTGAGTCTGTACACGGTTATTCCTTATATTTACTTGCAGTGAATGTTGAGATGTATTGTATTGTTTTACTATTGAATTAAAAGAAAGGAAAGTCCAGACTAGTTGTGAACTATAATGTGTATAAGCATACATGATGTGATGACCTATTTAAAAGTTTGTAACATCTTGTCAGATGCATGCATTCAATAGTTTCTATGTATTATATGGTGTGCTTCTATCTCTACTATTGGTGTAATGTTATATATCTTTTATCGGTTGACACTTCGGTTGATGCTCCCTTGACTCCAGGATGAACCCTTCTTACTTTTGGTCGTGGCACACATCGGGTGAGACTCCTTAACCCTTGGGTAAGGTGAAAATGCCAATGTCGACCTAGACTACAACAAACCAATGTTGGATCCCCGTGCTTGAACCTAGGGTCTTCCCCTGATCAATCTTTCGTGCCAACACCCCTTGCATCCTATCAATGTATATTACATGGGGCCAACCATGCAAAGAATATAACACATACCCAACAAAAATCTTAGTGTTACAACAAGAGAGATAATAACCATAATCATCTTTAACCTCATGTTCTAATCTAGGATTTACATTCACAGTGTAAACTTTAGCATTACAATAAAACTCTATCATCATACAAGAGAAATCTCTCCATTACATCCAAGTTTACCTTTCTCCCTCTCTTCTCCTAGAATGTCCTCGTGAAACCTAACATCTAGTTATTAGGGTTTCCTCATAAACCCTAGTGTCTTTCTTTTAGGGTTTCTTCACGAACCATAGAACATTTCTTGTATAATACTTTCCTAAGACAACATAAAGAATAGAGTATAATGATTATAATGAATATAAGAGCACTCTCATCCCTTTATATATAAAGTAGGTGATGGTGGTGTTACCACTCACTGCAAAATTTGTTTTGAGCTAACCAAAGTACAAAAGAACAGAAGAGTTTGTAGCCATATCCAAAGCCACATAATCTCTCAAAGCTAAATTAGACTGCCTCTAATGGATAGTTCTTGGAATTAGCTTTCCAACAATATATGGAACTCCTCAAATGGACTCTAAAATCAAAAGTTAGAGCAAATTGAAGTTACCCTTGAAAAACCATAAGACAAGGAGAAAATGCCTAAGGGTAAAATCACGGGTCTTGTCATATCATCAATCCCGTAAATCGGCGATCCTGACATATCGAAAGTCTCAGGATATCGAAAATCCCACATATCAGAGGTCCAAAGCATCAAAGCATTAAGAGATCGATGCATCACAATTGGCGATCAAACAAGTGACAACCTTTTAAAGTTACAATATCGCATAAAGTTCCGATTGCGATTAAAATCCTGAGGTTTGTGCCTTTAGTGTTAAAGCATTGAGGAGGGCTTAATGCAAATCAACAAAGGATTTCCTCACAAAACCATAGCAGTATCGGTTCTTTTCTCTCTCCTCCAACGAGACGCATGGCAACGTAATATTGGCTATGATACATGACACATGGCGACACATGATTGGTTCCGATAAGGGACACAAGGCAGTTGATGTCAACATGACGTTGCAGTACAGCAGAAACGTGGCATGTAGATTTAGCATAAGGGGCCAAAACAAGGCGACATGTGTCACCACTCACAAGGTGACATGTGGTAAAGGATGGGGTCACATCAGTGATTGGAGGATGAGCATTGTCATGACTCCATAGTAAAACCTATGATTGCAATCCACCGATATAGGCATTAGACCGCGGTCACATAAAGAGCCAAAGAACCAAGGTCTAAGCAAGGAAGGTGATCGGTGATCACCGATTAGCGAAACCTAATATCGCATCACTCCAAGTTAAATCCTCGATTTGAAAACATCGATTGAGGAACTCTGATATGTGGGCTAGCACATGAACCAAGGGCAGAGAACAGTTGGCAAAGGAACAATAGCCTTGGTAGGATTCTAAAGGCCTCAGCACCTTAAGTCTAATCTCCTATTCATGGCCCCTGGTCATATGATGAGAACTGCAATAAGGCGCTAAACCAAAGGGGGTTAAGGGACATCGAAGCTCATTTTTTTGTAATGTTTTAAGACTAAAAGTCTCGATGCAGTGATGTTCCGATAGTATGGTATAGAGATTTGAAGGCATATTGGTTGGCAGCTGAGGCATTGAATGAATGCATGGAGCAGTGGGAAATAGATATGGGTTGATCCTGTGGAAGCCTTTGTAACAAGAAACCTAGGACAACAATAGCCACAAGAATGAATTTGATTGCTTTGATTGCATGAATTCAGAGAGTAAATGGATATATGAGACTCAAAAAGACCTAATGGCTTAGCATGGAGCTCCACTCAATCATACTTTGAAGGATTGTTAGGAGAATCTCCTCTTCTGCTCTATGAAAAGAAAACACGGTTGATCGCTACCAACTCCAGTGAGTGGTGAAGTCAGGTAGTTAAGGTGAAAGCAATAAGAACCAGCTGAGCAGCAAGAGAAGCATACCAAGGCAAAGACATGACCTGATCAGGGGTAATATCATAAATGGAATAGGGACACTTCCTCCATCATCTTTCCATTTTCCTATTTCCGTTATTCTGTAATTTCTATGTATTTTCAAGAAAGGAATCAAATCCTTGGGAATCATTTTGGGTAGCAAGATATCACATGCTGAGAAAGTTAGTCAATCAGATAGCTCACCCTTAGCTGATATATTTTGTAATTGTTAATTCAAAGCTCCCTCTCTCCTTATAAATAGATGGAAGAAACACTTAATAGAGGGTTCTAGAATTTTGCACTTGCAGTGGTCCAAATTTTGTGATTCCAATTTTGGTTCTACTTTCCTATTCTTGAGGGACTTTAGCAGCATCTTTCAAAATGTAATGGACTGGCAATTTGGACTTGAGGATGAATGAAACTACTATGTTGATTCCTATCAGCGCATTGTGTAGTATGTTTTCTCCTTTTTTATCACTTGATGTATGTTTTTCTCCCTCTGAAATAGTGTAATGAAGCTACAAGTTTCACCCTTGTTCATGGTTGTATATTTGTTGCTAAGTAGTAACAATACCTGTGTTAGCTGCAAATTTACTTATGTATATGTAATGTGCACAAATTTACTTAATGTTATTTGGTGATAAATGTATCCATGATTAGCGCTCCATTGTTTCTATCATTCCACCTCTTCAATCTTCCATCCTTCTGCCAAAACATTAATGCTTAGTATTTTGTTTTTTTTACATCCCTATGCATGGAATTCCTTCCTTTCTTTCCTCCTCTTCATGTTAATACAATGACGATATTAAGGCTGCATGTTGTTGTGAGTCGGCCACCAGAATCAATCATTTCTCTTTAAGATGAACTAGATCTCCCCCCATGCATTTAGATCCATGTATGTGTTTGAGACTACTGTAATGAAAGACTATTGAACCAAGCCCCCTTAATTTTATTTTTCCAACTTCATGACAATTGGAGTTTAGCATAAATCCCTACTCATAGTATCCAAAGAACTCCTATCCTGAGATGTCCTAGCACTAGTCTACAATCAACCCAGTTGTTGTCTCTAGGAAGCTTTCTATATCTCCTGAAGCACTTGTGCTACAAGTGATAGAAGAAGCGACAACATGTGGCTAACTTAAAAAAAAGATGTAAATTTATACAAGTTATGAAAGCAACCCCACATGGAGCACTCTACAACACAAGGATGCACATGAGTCAAAACAAGGTTTATCCAACACCTAAAGTGAAACACCCTCCAAACATGATCCTCCTTTGGCTTGAAGAGCCTCCTCCAAGATGTTACACTCTCCAATAAGATTTTAATCTAATGTTACATAATCCATTACAACATAAAGATGTACATGTTTCAAACCAAGGTTTATCCAAACACTAAAGTGAAATACCCTCCAAGCATGATCTTCCTTGGGCTCAATTCCCGTCCTCTAATATGGTGCACTCTCTAACAAGTTATTAATAAAAGATGAGGGGAGATAACATAAAAAAAGGCATAAGTTCATGCAACTAACCAAAAAGGAAACCCCACTTGTAGTGCTACATAACATAAGGATATACATGAGTTAAACTAGGGTTTATCCAACCCCCAAAGTGAAACACCCTCAATGCATGATCCTCATTTGGCTCAATGCCTCTCCTCTAAGATAGCATTCTCTCCAACAAGTTTTTATTCCAATGATCTCTCTTCCACTATCATTTATTATCAAAGTATCCTCATGTAAGGTATTCCTCCTCTATTTGTATACCACATGTCATCTTATGTGTCTAATACTACTCCCTTGTGTGTTAATTTAGCATTAAGTTGCAATGATCCTCCTCAATATATGTCTCAAATTCTATCGCCAACCTCCATGAAGTATGCTCCTCAACCCAAATTTCCTCAAGTCAAGTGTCCAACCTCCAAGTTGTATTTTACATGATCCTAAGATCCTATCTAATTACCCTCCTCCAAGTACCTAGCATTGAACCATGTTCTTCAACCCTAGTGTCCTTAGTTCAAGTGTCCAAGCTCGTAATGTTATTTTCCCTATAAGTTCCTAACACTCCTCCTCCTAGGTATAGAAATCTTTGAATTGAGCAATCAACTCCCCCATTGCGTGCAACCAATGGGTTATTCATCATGTTGATCAAGGTAACAATCTTCTAGGTAAGGGAACCATGTCTATATTTTGACCAAAGTCCAACATCCACCCAAACTAAGTGATCCATATGCACATGAAGCATCACCAAGGCACTAAGGGACTTAACACTCTCCTAATAAGGTGAAAACATTTTTGGAAAATTCAAAGTCTATTACACCCTCTTTACAAGAAAAGTATTTTGTATAACGCCCATAAACTCCCTCTGAAATTGTAACTTATAACTCTAATTCCTTCATGGGTATAAAACAACCCTCCTCCATCATGATAAAACATCATACCTACTATGCAAGAACCACACCCACAAGTATATGTACACACCCCAACCTCCAACCATCTACTACTCAGAAAGGTATGTCTCTTTCGAAGAAATCAACCAAGAAATCCACAGCTCAGCCTTCAAATGGTGAACATCCAAGGAGAACACAACAAATCAATTTCTTTACACCATTAAACCAAACTTCTCCTTCTTCCCCTCCTTTAGGAACTCTAAAAGAACAATGACCATCTATGAAACTAAAGGAATATAACCAAAGATCATTCTTCTTGATGAACTATAAAATCACTCCAAAACAAAGATAACATCAAATATAAATGGTCAAAACACTAACATACCTAAATTCAACACCACACATCAATATTTGATTAGGATTTCTTGCAAAGACAATCAGATCTTCAACATGACCAATACAAGTATATTAGATTTATCAAAGGCACAAGATAAAATAAAAAAGCATCTTAACTCGTCAATCCCAAAATATTAAGCTTGCAAGAAGAGTAATAAAAACCCATGAAATATCATCATCAAACTACGAGCATTAAAATCCCTCTCATGCACCTCAAAACTTATTGTAATTGAAGTAGCAAACTCAACAAGAGTCACCTCCCTCTCATTAAGAGAATACTAAACAAAGAGTATCATCATGGTCAACTCCCTTTTCCTGAGACAATCCAACAACCCTACCAGCGGTACACATCACTAATCCCACCATCTACAAGCTTGGAATAAATGATTGATTACACCATCATGGGTTTTGAACCTATATCCAACTTATTCGTCGACACCCTTCTTTAATTTCATACACTTCAAGGCAAGAGTACATATATGAAGACTCCACTTTCCAAGATCAAGTACAAAGTGAAAATACAAAATATCACCAATATCTTACCCAATACAAATGCATGAGAACATCACTAGCTTAGTAGCACACCAACTATTACATACATGATCAATCTCTTCACAAATATAAAATATGTACAATAAATACTATCCCCAATAGATAACATTGGAAGATTCCTCTATAACATCCCCAACCCTCCTGTTGGGTGATTCCACTCACACAAACATCAAGAAATAACCAAAATCACGTGCATAATTTAACCAAAACATAATTTACACACGTAATGACATAAATAAAATAATAATACAATGAAATTTGTGCCAACAAAATTCATAAAACACACACACAATAGGTTTTTCCACTTATTTTGATGAATTTTTCAATTTGTTACAAACTTGAAATGTTCCTCTCAGCCATAGATCACACTGTCCAATTCTCTCACCCCCAATCTAGGGCCATGACCCCACTTAACACTATCTTTTTTTAGCCAAGTACACACCTTGTACCAAACATAACATATCCAAGGTACCAAAATCGGTAGCCTCCAACCAACAGGCTCACATTCCTTATCATCTTGCACCCAAGTGGTGCACACCCTTCTCTACACTTGTAGTCCCTCAAGTTTTTCCACCACCTCTATGGCGTCTTACTCAATTGTCTAGAAATTTTTAGATTCTTACAGTCCCAAGAGCTCACGCTACCTTCATGGATCTACAAGTACCCTCCAGACTCTCACATAGTCAAGGTACTAAACCTAGAAGCCTCCAAAGAACAAGCTCACATCCCCCATCAGCCACACCCAGGTGCACATAATTATTTTAATTTATAGTCCCTCAGGTTATGCCACTACTTCTAGGATGCCTCACTCGACTAGTTAGGGATGTCTAGAGTCTTATGGCTCGAGGAGTTCTTATTGCACTCACAAGTCTCTAGGTACCTTCCAGGCCTTCATCCAGGGACACCTATCCCTTACTGATTCATTATTTACTGAATAGGAGAGAACACCTTTGTATAGACATGTTTCCCCTTTTATCATTTTTTAATTAAATCATAAATATAATTTTATAATATACTTTCTCATCAAGACAGCTTTTCTTGTTGTTGAGTCTCAACCCCCATACTCGTTTTTTCCTTGGGTCTGCAATAAATAATATGTTTGTTAAATGACAAGTCAGTTAGGCTCACTAGACTAATCATCCCATGGGCTCTCTAGAATTCCACTCATAAAATAATGGCCCACTGGCCTAATGCATCATACACACATGCACGCAAGCCTCCAAGGAACTCAACTCACCAACCTAATAATATCAATCCTCTGACCCATTACATAGGCACTTCGACCTTTAAAAATATTACTAACTTAGCCCACCAACCTAACATATCCATACATACGAAAGCATGCAAGCCTCAATGGGTTTCCAACTCATGAGCCTAATATCACACGTACATGCATATTAGAATTCTAGGGATCCTAGTTGGGGTGTTACATTCTCCATCTCTAACAATAACTAAAACTAAGCAATACCAAGGTCCCCATTCTTGTATAACCTTGATTCATAGCTCAACCAAAATAGATTACTGAATAATCATCAATTTTCCACAAAGTGAATTAGTCCATCTCAAGCTCCAAAAATTAGCAAACAATCAAATGGTTAAGCATGTCTACCATGGTGTCAAATTAATCCAAACCTTAGTATATATTGGAACGATTAAATGATCTATCACAAGTCCTTATGGGCACCATACATACTAAAACATAAATCAAATACTAGTCGTCAATGAATTAGATCATCCCCATATCACAACAAAAAAATACACTAACATCTAGTAGAATAAATTAATCACCTATCATAGATCATCCTAGGCATCAAAATCATTGAAAATGAATCCATGCCATTCATAAATGATGTAGAACACAATTATATCCACTCGAACAAATCAACCACCTATTTTGGGTCCATTAGGCATCTTACACACTGAAAATAAATCCATACCACCCATCATGTAAAGTAGAATAACCACCTATAACAAGTGGGAACACACTGGCATCCATGGAAAAAAATCAAAACATGTAATAACTCCTAGGCATCACACTCACTGAAAATAAACCCATATCATCCAATAATTAAGTGGATCTACCACCTATCACAGGTGAAAAGGATATAGGCATCCCTTAGGACAAATCAACCACCAATCTGAAGTATTCCTAGGCATCTCACTCACTAAAAATAATTTCAATAGCAATCCAAGTAATAGACATACCACCTATCATAGGTGAATACATACTCTCATCACAAGAGCAACTAGGGTTTCACGTCATCAAACCCTTCAAGTGTGCAACTGTTCAACTCAAGCTCACTAGGGTTTCATCATCCAACAAATACTACCAAGTACAACAAATAAAATATCTGACCTTCAACTAAAAGGCAATGTCTAGGCAATAAACTCCAAAACCATGTAAAAAATTTAGGAATATGGAAATAATGCAAGTCTAAAATTTCACCTCATTTACTTAGGCTTCTCATATCTAATCCTTATGAGCTTTCAACCTTGGGGCTAATTTGAAATATTAAATTACAATAGTAATATTCATGTCCCTTCATCCCAATTTCACCTTACATCCCAAGAGAATAAATATCATATGATTGTATTTCAATACCATAATTGTACAACCCTTAGGGTACATGTTTCAAGACATTAAAATATATGAAATGTCTTATTACATCATATTATAGTAGCAACAAATATTCTCATTTATATTCCATAGATGTGTTAAATTATTTAACCAATTCATCTATATGTTATGTCAAATCAGCAGAATAATAAGAGTTAAAATCTACTCAATTAAAAAATCGTAAAATTGCATTGTTTTTTTTATTTTTTTCACTCTGCACTCGCTGCGCTGCCCTAGTCGCGCCTGCACCCTCCTGTAAGCATTCCTCATGGCGTCTAGAGGTGGCCCTGCGGCCCCTCCCCCCCTTCCCCTGGAAGTCGTGGCCTTCAAGGCTCTAGTTTCTGCTTCTGGAAAACGCCAGGTCTTTGGCCCGCAACAAAAGTTCGTCAAAAAGCTGGACAATATTCCCAAGGTGGCCTTACCTGAGGAGGAAATATGCAGATCAGCTCTGAATCTTGCAGAAAAAGGCCTGATCGGACAGTTCACCGGTTTGTGGCCATCCCCGAGAGCTGTCGAAGAATGGGTCAAAAGGAACTAGCTACCTTTGGTCAACGAAGGAATCAAGATCTATTTTGTTGGCAAAGGGTTCTTTGTTTTTCTGTTTGAAAATCTAGAAGACAGAGGCCTGATCTTCAGAAACGGGCCATATTTCATGGGGCCCCAAGGACTCTACTTGAACAAATGGTCTACAGATTTCGACCCAGCGCAAGATGTGCCTAAGGCAGTTCCTATCTGGGTGCGCCTCCCGCATCTTCCCCTTCATTGCTGGAATCAAGGCTCCCTACAATCCATTGGAAACGCTCTCGGAAAATACATAAACCAAGCCCCAAGGAAGGACCAGTATTCCTGTGCCCAGATCTGCGTGGAGGTCGATTTGGAAATAGGATTACCCGAAGCGATTCAGCTATCGGTGGCAAACTGGACACACATACAAGAGCTTGATTACGAACAGTTGCCCTTCAAGTGTCGTTTCTGCCACGAGTATGGGCATTGTGCTAGATATTGCAAAAAAAGAAGTGGGGAGACTCCAGAGAAGGAAAAAGAAGATCAATGGAAACAGGCAAAGAAGACAACAGCTAACAGGCAGAGCAACAAAAACAAGGCTAAAGGGCCAGAGAACAAAGTAGATAACGGCAGCACTAGTAACCAAAATGCCAGAAGTAGTGAAACAAAAGGCAATGAGGGAGATAAAAATCCCTTTGAAATCCTCATGCCTCCTTCAGATCCGCCGGAAGCAGGGGAAGAAGAACCACTACAACAGGAGAATATGGAAACCCTAGACCCAGGTAATACCCCAAGCACCATCCCAAGCAAAATTTCTTCTCCATCATACGTAGAGATAATAAAAAAAAAGAAAAAATCAATAGAGAATATGGGGTCATCAGACAATGAATCTCAAGAAAAGTCATCAAAAAGGGTTGGACGAAGAACAAATAAGGAAACCAGAGAAGAGGAGTCAGAAAAACAAAAATCTCTCGGCAGTCAAGCAACGATTGAAATGACCCTAGGGAGGACTGTCAGGCCAAGGGCCTCCAAAGGAGGAGGGCCTACCCCTTCAAACAGTAAATGATGCAGTTGATCTCTTGGAACTGTAGGGGTCTGGGTAATCCCAATAAGGCAGAGGCTATCAAAGACTTACTAAAGATAGAGACCGCGGACATCCTTATGCTCCAAGAGACCAAAGTAGAAGGGGAAGCCATTCTAAACACCAGCGTTAGTAAATGGAAATTTGATTCAGGAAAGGTTGTTAGTGCAAGGGGTACAGCTGGAGGATTAGGTACTTTATGGACAAAAAACTTCTCCCTAGAACGATTTTCAACGACTCAACATTGGATCTTCACAGAGCTGCGCCACACTGTAAGTAATCTCACCCTCGCCCTGTTTAACTTATATGTCCCAGTTCATTATGAAGAGAAGAAAGAATGCTGGAGGTCACTTTCAGATTATATAGTGCAAATCAGTCCAACAAATTTGGTTATAGGGGGGGACCTGAACATAACTTTAGATCCCAAAGAAAAGAAAGGAGGGATCCAGTCCAGAGATCCTTTCATTAGTACAGTGGGCAATTTGATTCAGCGTTGGGACTTGGTAGACTTCAAACCAGTGAAAGGCAAATTCACCTGGGAAAACAATAGAATCGGAGAAAATCATATCTCAGCCAGATTGGACAGGTTTCTTATCAGCAGTTCTTTAATGATGGACAACAGGATTGTTTTCACTAAAATTCTTCCAAAACTCACATCGGATCATAAGCCAATTCTCTTATGCCTAAAAGAGGAAGAGGATTTAGGCCCCCTTCCATTTCGTTTCAACCCTCTCTGGGCAGGCAAGGATGGGTTTTTAGAAACGGTCCAAGCAGCATGGATGACAGAAGTTAACAGTTCCCCAAGCTTTGTGTGGGAACAAAAATTGAAAAATGCAAAAACAGCACTCAAAGCTTGGATAAAGAAATCCACGCAATCCCCCAATAGGCAGAGGAAGGAGGCAGTAGTTCAATTGGAAGGAATACAATTTGAAATGGAGGAAAAAGATCCCTCGTCCACAGATTTAGCCAACGAAAAATCGGCTCAAAAGAATGTATACTGTTCTTTTAGGAATGAAGAGGAATACTGGCGTTTAAAGTCTCGAAGCCTGTGGCTCAAATCAGGGGACAGAAATACCTCTTATTTTCATAGACAGTGCAGGGCCCGTCTCTCGCGCAATCACATATCAGAAATAACCAGTTCCAGTGGTCAGGTTTATAAAGGTTTCTCTCAAATACAAGAGGCAGCGGTAAATCACTTTCGGAACCTTCTTAGTGCAGAAAGAAATGGTGAGGAGGAGGACGAAACAGAGTTTCTCACAGCCATCCCAAATCTAGCCAGCGAGGAAGATAATGATTCTTTGATGAGCCCAGCAATGGAAGAAGAGATAACTAGTATTGTTTGGTCCATGGATCCTGATAAAGCCCCAGGTCCCGACGGTTTCTCAATACATTTTTACAGAATTTGTTTGGAGATAATCAAATTTGACCTCTTCAGAATGATAAGAGGAGTCTTGAGGAAGGCAAAAGTGGGCGGGGGTACAAAATCTACATTCCTCGCTTTAATCCCCAAGGAAACTAACCCAAGATCCTTTGACAGATACAGGCCGATCTCCCTGTGTAATTCATCATACAAGATCGTGGCCAAGCTGCTGGCAAACATAATTAAGCCTCTTCTCCAAAAACTTATCTCCCTAGCCCAAGGAGGATTTGTGAAAGGCAGACAAATCCTTGATAATGTCATCCAAATTCAAGAGGCCCTCCATTCCAGCCACGCACGGAAAGAACAAGGTATGATTATCAAATTAGATATGAGTAATGCTTTTGACCGTGTTAATCGATCTTTCTTGCTCAGGGTTCTTGAAGCCTTTGGGTTCAGTCAGGAATTTATAAATATCATCAAAGCCTGCATCGAAAATATCTGGATCGCTCCAATGGTGAATGGGAGACCAACTGAGTTCTTCCCCGCTACCAGGGGACTGAGGCAAGGCTGCCCTCTGTCTCCCTTTCTCTATATTCTGATGGCGGATTCATTAAGTAGAAAATTAACACAGGAGCAGCATCGTGGCACCATTCCTGGGATAAGAATCGTGCAAGGCGTATCTCCAGTGAACCATGCGCTCTTCGCCGATGATTCACTCCTGCTCGGCGGCGCCTCCCTGAGAATTGCTAAAGCATTCAAGTCAATCCTCCAAAAATATTGCAGTGTCACTGGAGCTCTTATCAGTGAAAGGAAGAGCGCAGTTTATGGTTGGAATTCCGATCATCAAACAATTGATAGGATAGCCAGTGAACTGGGTTTCAAAGGATACGTAGAGTGGGACAAAATAAAGTACCTTTGTCTTCCGTTGACGATGGGATCCAATCGGAATAACCTGTCGGAGGAGGTAATTTCCAAGTTCAATAAGAAGATAGCTGCGTGGGGCGGAGTCTGGCTTACCTCAGGAGGCAAGCTCACTCTCATCCGGTCGGTTCTTTCTACTCTGCCTACTTTTCAAGCCACTCTGTTGTTGGCTCCAAGGCAAATAGCAGACCAGATTTCCTATCTAATTCGGAACTTTCTGTGGAACGGTGGGAAGGGGAACAGTAATCGCTTTCACCTTGTTAATTGGGAAATGGTGAAGCGCCCAATCATTGAGGGTGGTTTGCAAATTAGAGACCCGCTTCAAGAAAATCTTGCGCTGGGCTGTAAACTTCTGTGGCAGCTAATCTCTGAGCCCACGCACCCAATCAGCCAGATCTTAAACCTCAAATATCTCAGAAATCGGTCGATCATCACCTTCAACCCTGCTTCTTCTCCAAAAGGAACTCTGGCATGGAGGCTCTGCTGTAAAGGGATCGATTTTTTCAGAAGACACTTGTATAAAGTCCCAGGTAATGGCAAAAAGACTTGGCTGTGGAGAGACCGAATTATGGGCCATCCCCCTCTCTCAGAAATAAATGAAATTGCAGATTTAAGAGTTTGGCTAAGATCAAGAGGAATCAGGAAAATCGAGGACATTGCAGAGTGGGATGACGAAGGCAATTGGAAGAGCTGGAATCTGCCCATCATACCTGAGCACTTAAAAAATCAGTTAAACATTTTTACAGCTGAAATCGCAGATTTTTCACCTGTGCATAAGGATGAGGAAGACACTTAGGGTTGGGGACAAACAGGGGTCTACTCTGCCAAACAAGGATACTTACAAATGCAAAGCAAAAAAGACTTCGTGCACCCGGAAGGAGTGTGGAAGCAGATCTGGGAGAGCTTCAGCATTCCGAAGATCAATTTCTTCTTCTAGACCTTGTTCCACAACAAAATTCTAACTGGCGATAACCTTTGTAGAAGGAACATTGCTGGTCCTCATCGATGCGTGTTCTGTAAAAAAGCCTTGGAGACCTCAGTGCACATTTTTCTTGAATGTGAGTATGCTCAGAAGACTTGGGTTAGCTTCTTGCCCGATCTGAATGTAAGACCCCCAATGAACTGTTCAATAACAGACATGTTCCTGTCCTGGAAAGCTAGATACCCCCATAGCATCGTTGCCAGGTCCCTCTGGTACAAGGTGTGGACAGCAGCTCCGGAATACGTGTGCTGGAAACTGTGGCTCTCCCAGAACGAAATAGTCTTTAATCAAATAGAAATATCAGCAGAAAATGTAGCAGAAAAGGCCAAGAAACTTCTAATAGAGACTTTGAGACAGTCCAATGTTAGAGATAACTCCCTAAGAGATGAAGAAAGAGCATGGTTGGGTGACTTCATTCCTACAGTGAATCCTTCTTCAATCACTCGCCCAAACCACAAGGAAAACTAGCAGATTCGAGACAATTTAGAAAGCTTCCAGAAGTGGTGGAAATCTCAAGGAAAATGCACTATCTTCTTTGACGGAGCCTCGAAAGGCAATCTAGGCAGGTCAGGGGCTGGGGGGGTCATTTATCTCCCAAATGGAAGCAAAGAGAGTTTCAGTTGGGGTCTCGGAATAAAAACCAACAATCAGGAAGAAGTCCGTAGTCTCTTAAAAGCCTGTCAACTAGCCAGAAAAAGAAATCCAAAGGAAATCGCAGTGTACGGAGACTCAGAATTGCTGATCAAAGCCTTAAGAAAAAACAAAAGGTTTAATGATCCAGTTCTGAACAAACAGATATTAAGAGTGAATAGACTCTTGAAGGAATTCCCTTCAGTCCAAATTTTCCATATTCTTAGAGAATTGAATTCAGAAGCAGACAGTCTGGCAAACATTGGTTGCAACCTAGAAAAGAACATGATAAGTATAAACTCAGGAGAACCGAATATGGCAGCCATTCCTTAACAGGGCAAAGAACATCTAGAATATCTGCTTCAGCCTTAAAGGAGTGTGTAAGGTTTGCTGGATCTTTTAAAGAGAGGGAGGTTTAATATACAAAATTTGTACTTCGACTTCACATTCTCCAAGTGAAGAAACAGGGGTGGCGATGTTCTTATTCCAGGTTTAGGAAGCAGTGGGTTGGCGGGATGACTGTCATGAAAATATCCTTATGGGCTTACAGAATTGAAGCAGAATCAGCACGAGGCCTCGTGGCCTAGTCGCCCTCCAGCTCTATCCTTCCTTGCTTCTATTCTTTAAAGAAATTTCTCCTTATTTTGTTTGAGAGTCCGATCTTAGTCTTCCTAAGGACGTCGGAAATGCAGTTGTAAATCTTGCCACTTATTGATTTTTCACAGAAGCAGAAATTGTTTGGCAAAGAACAGAAAATGTAATTCTGGATTTGGCTTTGGCCACCCATTAATAAGATATTCGTTTTGGTTAAAAAAAATAAAAAAATCTACTCAATTAAAAAGATAACATGAGCTTAAAATCAAATATGCAAGTATTTGATTTTAAGCTCATGTTATCTTTTTAATATATATATATTAATTACAAGTATGTATCACAACTTTATCACAAAGATGGTACAAGTTAAGCTCTCCAAATCCTTTCTATGGAAACCATAAGAGCCACCAACTCTTCCTAGCTAGGAATCACTTCTAACCAAATCTTATCACTCCACCAAATATCCTCAACATACTAACAATGGCATCAACAAGTCCTCCTTGGCACATGCACCAAGCTTGTATACACAAGCTCTCTATTCTAGCTTTTTTTTCTTCCTTAGTTTGCAAACCTTAACAATGTTGCATCACACAATTTGATGACAAGAAAAATCTAATGTTAGTACTAGCCTTCAAACCTACATGTCCATCATAAGGTTTCAGCCAACAAATTGTAGCTATTTGACTCTTACACCAACACAAGAACCATTACATCCATGGAATATCAAGGGTACAATAACCAAGTCTTCTTATACTTTTTGAAACAATAAAAATAGTGCCTTCTACCCATTTCCCATTTATTTTTTACTTTTCATTGTTTCCACCCAAACTTTTAAAGTATGTGGAAAAAATTCACAAATAATTTTTCAACTAATTCGTTTTCCCTCTTACACAATTAACACTTTCCTAATCCATGCCATGACTTTTTTATAGTTCTCCCAACTTATAATTTTATTTGACAAAGTTATCGATAAGAAAAAATTGGTCTTATTTGGGTATGTTAGCTTCCATATTTTCTCCCACCACCATTTATTTACTCTCTTTGTTGGATGAATTTATTGATGGAAAATTCACTACATAAATATGCTAATACAGGAGCATAGTCTTAGAGGAATTAACATTTTTTGTGGAGATAGGAACACTAGCAAGTTGTTGTATTATTCTAAGTTCACTTGGGCTTCTATTGTAGAGTCCTCACTTGGATCGATCTCGAAATTTGCTAGGAATCACATGCAAGACTTCAAGAAACTTGAATACCTTTAGTGGTAAAATAACTTACATTACTCAATTAAGAAAATATCTAACATGGAAAATTTTAGGGGCTAAGATTCGCAAGTGGGCTAATTTTACATGATTTTTCCAGCAAAAAAAGATTCGCCAATTTCCATTTTTTTAGAAAAATTATTCATCCAAATTTTACAATATAAAATTATTTTACCTTCAAAATCGCCAACATTATATAGAGACTATATATAAAATCATTATAAATTTAAATAATTTTACAAATACATCAATAAACATTTCATAGTTTGCCTATTAAGGACTAGTGAGATTCACCAATGTTTTTAAACTTCAAGATAATTTTCCATCCTTAAAATATTCCCTGCTAAGGGGCCATTGGGTTATTGTAACTATGCTCTCCTAAATTTATTTACAAAAATGTTTCTTCATAAATCTCAAGAACTCATTGTGGGCTCAAAATAAATCTACATGAAAAGAAATCAAGGCATTGGAAAAGACAACATCCATCAACTATGCAACGTTTTCATTCACACACAGTTGAAGAAAGGAATAAACTTAAACTCTCTTAGGGCACAAGACTAATATATTTTCATCACATGATTTATATGCAAGGTAAACAAAATCATATATGAGGTTTGTTATTCAGAAATCCAATCCATGTTTCAAAGCACTAGCACTAGAGGTTAAATTTGCATGTCATTGGTTAATAGACAAAACATATATTACTCATCAACAAAAAGATATAAAGAAAAACTATTGTTCAAACTCACATCTTAAATTCAATCCAGCATGAAATATGTAATCAACATGCACCCTTTACCCATTAATAAATACAGAACCTAAAATTTGTATATAGATATATTCACACAACAATGATAATATCCTCAATCCAGACTTTGCAAATCAGCCATACAAATGTTATAACTACAAATTCAACATTTCATAAACCAAACTACCATTGAAAGGTAGAGGATTAATCACACTACAAGGATCTTTATCTTACATATGAAATACTATCATATTTATATATTAGATTTTCATCAACAAGACCATACCAAATCGATTAGTCACAAAGTTGTTATGTAAAAGGAATCCACTCATTGTATGTTAATCACACAATCTATTCACAAAATAAATCGAATCATATAAGGAAATAGGGTATAGTAAAAAAAAACTCAACCTCACACCACACTTGCATCAGAATCGCACAGAAATAGAAGGGTAAATTTTTTGGGTTGGTGGGCCCAAGCCAACCAACGACATTGCCTCTTGAAAAATCTAAATCAAATTAGAAATTAACATCAATAGCGATTTTTTTATTAAAAAGAAAAAGCCACGGTTTACATGGATGAAATCTCACCAGAGATTCATCCCCAGTGGTAACCACGCGGGATCATCCCGCCGATGTATAATAGTGACATAATGCCCCTCTACCCCCAAACTTCTCTTCACTTATTCTATGCCCATACATTTGTACAAGAAAAAGCAAGGGAAAATTGAAACTAATTTTCCCAAAAATGGTCAGTGAAGCCAAGATTAGTTTTATAATAAATTGTCTATTTAGTATCTTGGTTGACGATCTCATCACACAAAGGTTTATTTGGCATAGAACAATTTAAGAATAACTTGATATATTTTTTCTTGTTAACTTCTTGTTCAATTTGGAGCATAGCTCGGTAATGGTCGTAACTAGAGATTACCCTTAAAATAATTGCAATTATGTCCCAATTTTTTTGGAGGACATTCTTGCCAGCAACCTACTAAGGATATCCTGAATGAAACCCATGTTTTAGTTTTTCCAAATTATTCTTTGTTGGTCTAGAATTCACTCTCAAAGCTAGCCACTCAATTCTACCTAGCATAAGTTGTCTAAACTTGATCATGACTTGGAGGCTTCTAGAACTGACCTGGATGCAATTTAAATAACATAAAACCATGTCATCAATGCTAGGAATAAAAATCGTGTTCCATAATTTTCCTTGGATTTGCATAGATATTCCAACCTCGGAGGCTAGTCACCATATCTACAAAGGAGTTACGTGAAGTAGGCATAACCATTATTAGTAGAATCAAGCATTATTCTTTCTAATTCATCATGATTAAAGAAAAATGACAATAATTAACTACTTTAGCATTCTTACGTTTATTATGACACATTCATAGGAAAACTTGGTAAAAATGGCAATGAATGGGTGATAGTATGTGGTGAGATGAGCAAGAAAAGCCATTTTGAATGGCGAAAAACAATGACAAATTAATGACCCAACACTCTTCTAAATCCACCATTTTTATCTCATACCATAGATTTCATGTGTATCTTCATGATGCTTTATTCGTACACCAAATAATTCCATATTTAATATCTTGTATCTAATAGTGTTGTGTTTCAAATTGTATGTGTTACACCATTCATTGCAAGATTTTGTTGTAAATCCAACTGAGTTGTTGTTTTCCAATCTTTATTCTAAATGTGATTATTTTTTAGATATATTGCATCACCTAATCTAAAGATATATTGATTATGCAATATCATTTTCAAATATTCTAATAACTTTGAATGATGTTGTACATCTCATCCACAAATCCTCTCCAATTTTAATGTCATTCCCTATACAAACTTTCCAGACCAACAATCTACCCAATAATGGAAATTATTTCACCAAGGCCTTGCATATAATTAATCCCCCTCCACTTATTTTATTAACTGTTATGATATAATCCTCGGTGGACCTTAGATAAGTGCATTTTACATTCATTGAATTATCCCATAATCCTTCATATTTCATCAAACTCCACATACTTTTAGTTGTCAATGCTTGTAACCAAACATATGAATATGAAACCCATTATCATAATCAATAATATTTATTTGTACACCATAGAGCAACAATATGTACCACTTGACATTAAAGAGAACAACTTTGTAGGATTTGAAGTCTAACTCTAGCATGTCTTTCAAATAGCCATAATATTTAAGATTAATTGTGATTAGATGTTTGTCACCCTTATGGGGTATATTAGTCACTTGGAAAGTTTCAATAATTCCACAATCTAAGTTTTTCTTCTTATCTTTGCACCACAAAACTTTTTGATTTTTCACCTCCATCACACCTGTTAAGAAGACACAATTAATTCATTATTATTGAATGAATAAATGAGAAAATTAAAAATAGAAAATCAAGAAAAAAGGGATAATTTGTGTCTTTCTCTGTTTTATACCAAATTCCAAATCAATTACCGTCTGCACAATATAGGGATGCTTAGTTAATAACAATTGTTGAATCAATTCAAAGAACCCATTGTGTGATAGCTTATGGTTAATTTTTTTATATTATCAAGTCCATACCTTCATGCAATCAAATATAATTTTCAATATAAAGATGTACTACATCCAATTGTTCACCACGTGAAATATATTATAATTAAATCTATGTAATAATTATTATTATGATTCATTTAAGTATTAACCTATACACAAAGATTTAAGTGCCCCACTTTTAACATTTTTTCAATCCAATTCTTAAGACTTTCTCATCAAATTTGTTGTTGTACTTGTACCATATTCAAGGCACATCAATATCTACCTCAAGTGGATACTCACCACTATACAATTTGAACTAATAAACCATATAGCCCTTAACCATTAACTCCTTAAGTTTGGATCTTTGTCTAACAAATTTATTCCATGCCTTTAAATGCCTCTCCACTAATAACATTGACCTTGTGTGAACAAGTCCATACATTTCAAACTCCTCAATCAAGTGAATGAAGTGGTTCTCTTATGCATTTAAAAAGCTTAGAGATAAATGCATTTGCATTTCACACAATAAATGAGGAATTATTGTAGTAAGTGGTATCTTCTTGATGTATTTCCTTATAAGACGACCACCTAATGTAATAAAAAACATTTAAATAAAATGGTATATATATATAAGGGGGGGGGGGGAGAGAGAGAGAGAGTATATTCATATGGTGGTCTTGATTTCAACTAAATACTAACCACGACATTTGAATTAAATATTCCAAATCGCATCATGTACTTGATTAGTATATATATGTTTTAATTATGTTGTTATCAAAGCTACAATCTAGAAGTGCTAAGGGTAAAATAGACTAAAACACATCATGATGAATTACGTTCACTTGATGAACCTCAAAAAGAGAGAGAATGATTTTTTATATTTCAGAGAATCACTATTATGAAAGGATTGACCTGCATAAATGTGTGACAATTGTGTTTTTTTGCCACACCAAAACACATTTTTTTGTTAAAATGTCTTTGATATTTTTAGAAAAATCATTGGGAAATTTTATGTTCCTTACAATGTGTTTCTCTTTTCCTATGTTTATAAACATGGAATAATTACTGTTTTTCCAACCATTACAAGATTAACCCAAATTTGACATCAAATTGGCTTGATCAATGCCACTTCTAACTTTGGAAAATTGGTCTTTGTTATTCTTGTCATCGAACATTCTCCATAAACAAAATGTGACATTTTTTTGCAATGCCCATTATGTCAAACAAATTAACTATTAGTAGGTGCTCATAATATGGGAGTTATATTTAACTATTTGATACTAAAAGAATCTTATTGCACAACCCCATTGATAACATAAAATGAATCACATTATTAGTGACAAAATTACAAAAATAATTGTTAATAAGTTACATATGTGATGTAATTAAAATCAATTGTTTACCATGAATAATTATATCATAATTAATATTGAGGTGTCATTCTTCATGGTTGGTTCTATTCTCTTATTTACCATTGAAAATATTTTAATCGAAATACATATATATATATATATGGAATTTTTTGTATTCATCGTGCATCTCCTTTCTTAAATTACTTGAATGTTGAGATGCATTTTTTTAACCACACATTCGAAAAAAATAAATCATGGTTACACTTTGTTTGAATCTATAAGATATGCAATATTATTTCTTGGAAATTGAAAATAATTAATGGAATTACAAATAATAATAAATGATTTAATGTTCAAGTGCACTTTATGTCCCACATAAATGTGATAATCAAACTGCATCATGAATTGTTTGTGTAAATATTCCATGGAATATGAATTATCTTTTCGCTGTTGATTTGAATATGATCCAAATTAGATCATTGTATTGTTTATCATCTATATCGATACATTTCTAGTGGAAAAAGTGGAGGAATTAGCTCACTAGACTGTTTTTACTGGTGGGACCCATATTGGAAAAAAGGGTTTGAAGCATTTCGGGTGTGTTTTGAGGCATCAATTTTTTTGGGGTAAAACTTTGTCACATGAGTTTCGCACACTTTCAAGTTATTATACACACAAATACCCTTCCAATGGTGCAATGATCACATAAATCGGAGTTCGTATGTGAAACTTATGCCGCTCAGAAATTTACATTTATGTTTTCACCACAATGTTCATGAGGATGGCGCATCATACCCCATTATTTATGGAAAATGGTCTAGCCACGTGATTGTTATGTAAAATACTCTAGAAGAGTCTATATTGCAATCTGGATTGGACCATTATATTGTTTGTCATCCATCTTGATGCACTTGGAGTGGACAAAGTATAGGAATTAGTTCCTGGGACTATTTTTATCGGCAGGACCCAGTTTGGAAAAATGGGGTCTAAAACCTTTCGGGTGTGTTTTGAGGCATAAAATGGAATATTTTAGGGGTAAAACTTAGTAGTTTTAGCGTGCACATATTCATGATATTCTACATGTAAATATATTTCCAACAGCGCAAGAATCGTGTCAATTAGAGTCTATATGTGAAAGTTAAGCCACTCAAAAGTTGACCTTCCTGTTTTCACCACCATGATTCAAGAGGATGTCACGTGAGCCCCCATTATTCATGGAAAAGGGTCTAGACACATGATTTTGATGTAAAATACTCTATAAGAGTCTATGTTGTAACTCTGGTTAAGAATTGAGGTAGTCAAACTTAACCACTAGTAGGTTATTGGCTCGTGTTATAACCATGCCACTATGAGGAAGAGGCATTCCATTCTTTCGGGAGAATTTATTCCATAACTGAGAAAAAATATCCAAGAGGGATAGGAGGTAGAGCACACAGATAGGATTTGTGCACTTTATTAGCCCGTGGGACACGGGCCATACTTCTTTGTACCCACAACCATATTTCCATATAGAGAAAGAGAGCAAGGTAGCCTCACATTCTAGTTTGGTTTTCTCCCAAAAGTGTTTCCCATAGCATATCTTGTGTCTTATGTGCTTGTGTGAGTTTTTATTTTTTCTTTCTCTATTTCTACATAATTTCCATTTGCATGCATGCACTAATTACAATGAAATCTACATATCTTGAAATATAATAGAACAGTAATAGTGTAAGAATTTCATATTTTTAATATAATATTCTCAGATTTATTGTGACGAACTGTCCAGTGGAATATCTGATGAGCCTCATCATCAGGTAATTATATGGGCCTTAATTCACCTCCTAGCTTAGTCAAACCAACTTTTATCACAACTTATTACATGTTTGTTATTATATTTTGTTTAGGAGATGAGTTAAAGTTGGATATTATGCCTAGTGGACTAGTATGCATTGGATGTAGGATTGAAGGAGAAAATCAAGGAATTTTGGACAATACTAAGGTTAAAACTCGAATGGGACAAGGGAGAGGGATTGTAGGAGGTAAATCCTCCTCATTTAATTCTCCCCTATTTGAATATTCCTCCATCCATCACACTAGCTCGGAGTGCAAGCAGCCAAGCCATGAGGATTAGAAGGCAGTCGAGCAAGTGAGAGACAAAGAGCTAGTTTATCTCAAGTTCGGGAGCCGAGCCTCCCTAATTTCAAGGAAGTCGTTGGGAACTTCAGTTGTATAAGTAGAGAGGCCTAGAGCCTCATTAGGATTCAAATTTTTGTTGTAAAACTCTAACCTATTTTCAAGCTCCAGACTAATGAAAGTTTTATTGATGTAATTTTATGTTTTGGTAATAAGAATAAGTTTTGTTTTGAGCCAACACTGAGTTAACTCATAGGGCTAAAGATCTTGGGTTAGGGCCCAACCCTAGCAGCCAAGGCTCCTGTTTATTGTATCTATATGTTTAGATTAGTCTCATGGATTCATTGTTAATTTTCTTTTAGATGTGTTTTCATTGCAAGTAGTGTAGATTGGATTGGTTTGTTTATTACTTTGCTTCCATTTGTGCCTTACTTCAGTAGTAGGTTAGTAGGGATAAAAGGAGTACCACAAGGTTTTCAGTCGGTTTCTTAGCCTCATTTCCTCCATTTGGGATCATGATTTGAGGAAGGGACCCTTATGCAACCCCAAAAACACAGATTTCTATTTCCTACATAAGCTTTAGAGGTTAGTGTATTTAAGTTAGCATTTGATCAATTTTGCAAAGTAGGATTTCATTTCCATCTCTTATATATTCACTCTTGCAGTAGATCTCATCCATGCTTTCAATTCCTTTCATCAACTTTCCTCATGCATCATATAGGCATTTAGTTCATTAATTCTGCTTTTCTAGCTTATGAGAATTCTTCTTGTTTACATAGCTTTTTGGGAATTATACATGTTTTATGCAGAGCAGGTGCTCCAGGAGGATACAAAAACTTCATATCCAACAATCACCTTCCACTCCATCCATCATAGTCATTCCTTGTTTTCACCATTGCCTTCACTAGTTTTCATCATTTTTCATAGAAATTCTTCCAAGCACATTGAGTGAATCCAACCATCCTCTATCTTTGTTTTCAACTTCTGAGTGATCCTAGACCTTTCCTCACTTCATTCCACCCATCTACCACCTTCCCTAAGCCTTCCATCACGTCCAACGCCTTCCATTTTTCTCTCGGCTATATCCTGTAGGTTTACAGGGAACCATGTAGGTTTCTAGTACATCCTGTAGGCTTTCCTGAAATGGCCTGTTTTGAGGCCGAATTGAGGGAAAACCTCTAGGATGTCACCAAAAGCCTCCCAATGATCTCCCACACCATCCAACGATATCCTAACCCTTCCATCCATCCTCCAACATCCTTAATTCACCTGCCACATCACCAAAAGAAATTAGTTTACATACTTGGTTTTGCATGAAAAGACAAAAAGACAAAAATAGATTGGTTTCAGTCCCTTTACTTGTACATTAGTGATGTTTGATGCTTCTTACTTCCATGCTTAGATAGTAGCATTTGGTTCATGATAATTTAGCATTATTGCAAAGCATGGTTTCTTGGCAGTTAATTAGGAAATGGTGTGATTTAGCATTGAATTTTAGTCTTTTCCATTATTGTAATAGAGTATCTCTCCCTTAAAGCAGATTTCAATTTCTTCACTAAAGAAACCAAGATTCTTCTGACTCCATAGAAGCCTAGCTTGAAAACCCCAATGGTCTCTCGCCAACTGAACCGTGACAAAAGGCAGAATCATCACTGTTACTTGTGTATACAACACTGTCACCTCCAAGTTTGTACGAACCCTAGGTTGACAAAGTAAAGTTGGTAGCCCAAGAGTTGCAGCATTCTTTCTACAATACTGGTGCACATCACTTTTTGGTACTGTTGTCAGGGAGGTGTCTAAGTAATATGTGAATATTACTTCTTTCTTTTATTTTCTTGTCTCTAATATTCTACCATTAGTTTATTTTTGCAAAAGTAATATAGTTGCTTACTTTTTCATTCTACATTTTCTGCTTTCCTTTCCATTTTGCAAGCAAGATTTCAATTCAACAAGTAGTTTTTCACTCAGTCAATAGTTTTCATTTAACCAGAAATTTCAATTCTAAAAAGTACTTTATAAGTTTTAAAAAACACAAAACCAACCCAAAAACATTTCCTTTCATGCCTCATAGGAATAGGGATAACTTAGGGAAATATTTGCGAAATACCCCCACTACATCAAATAACCAACCTTCCCTCTTCTTCAGTGGTTCTGAACAGGAGGAACCCTTAGGTGAGCAACCTGACATATTTGAAGAACCTACAGGGGAAGAAGAAGAAGAACCCATTCCTACT
>APFE030571788.1:0-58560 GCA_000404065.3 Pinus taeda
TAGGGATCAGCCTCAGCCGGCCAGGGATCCCTTGGTGATAACTACCTTTTTAGATACATGTATAACATTGCTTTATGACAATAAGGCAATTAAAATCTTATAGGAACTGATAAATAGATGCACAGGATGGAGTGAACCTCACGTAGTTCGAAAGTTGGGAAGACATGTGTCATGGATCGGGTGAGAAATGTGACTAATAGCATAGATCGGTGAGCATGAAATAGATCAGGTCATTCTATATCTAGGCTCAGATGCCAATGTACTGCCTAACAAACTTGGGAATGCATGGGTAAGCCTACACTACAATGGTCCCCTATCCAACTATGGATGGAAAATCAGCAAAAGGTGATGCCCATGGGAAGGTTGCAAGGAGTTATGGTAGACCTTGACAATGCAAGTACTCGAATGGACTTTGAAGTTATTGATCTCATGGATGAAATTACGCCCTATCCTACGTTGTTAGGAATAGATTGGGCCACTGACATGAATGAGTTATTAATTTAAAGAAGCAGATAATGGTATTTGAAACAAAGTCGCTCCGCGTGGTCATTCTTCTAGATCCAACTGAAGGACCGTGCTACATTGAACCTATGCATGATAGAGAAAGCGATGACGTCGTAGATTGTAGCTACTGAATGTCTGCACAAAGGCGAGAGTGGGTCAAGACAACGGACGATAGAAGAATATCACGAAGCTATGGAGAATCCTGCACTTCCGAGTCAGATGAGGAAGATGAGCGGTGGTGCAACAAGTTGAATGGAGTGACCACGCTACATTGCAACATGGTGACTAAATCTCAGTACCGCGTCAGAGTCCAGGATCACAAAATGCGGACGTATGATGGGCTGACAATAATAGATGAATTCCTAACCAAATTTGAAGTTGCAGTACCACAACACCAACGGTTTGATGCGATGAGGTGGGCATTGCGCGTGACGCCCACGTTATGGTGGGGAACACATGAAGGGAATTTCGAAGACTGGCATGCCTGCAGGCGTATGATGAAGATCAGATTTGGGAAGCTAGAATTACACCTAACGAAGAAATACGATGGACGTGATGAACCGCACATGCACCTCACCAGACGGATCAAAGCCTACAGAGAAGAACCTTAGCCAGAATGGGTGCACTTATTTTATCACACCCTAGACGTCATTCCCAGAAACTGGTATACTAAAACAGAGCTCTAACACGACACAAGAAAGTGGGATATCTTGCATGAAGGGTTTTTTTCATCATTCCCCTTTGAAGATCAATGGATGGATCCCATGGACGACGTGTTACAGCTGGTAAAGGCCACCATTTTCAAGATGCCACTGGAACCAAAAGAAACCATGCAGCTCGATTGGTCGCAATAGCTGAGCTAAGCTCTCGAATGCTCTAATGTTTAGGTAGAAGATGATGAGGAAGATCCGCAAAACGTCAATATTCAGGAATCAGAGGGTAGACATGAGGTGCGCGGACCCAAAATTGAAGATCTAGATATCACAGCGCCATTGACAACAAGACAAATCAATATCGGAACAAAAGACGAGCCGAAGCATGCAATGCTTGGGGACTATTAGGACGATGCCACAATGGAGGAGGTCATCGAATTGCTTCATGAATATCAAGATTTATTCCCAACAAAAATCAGGAAGCTAAAAGGGATTCTACGAGACCTGGGAATGATGAAGATAACGTTGAAGTTAGACACAAAACCAGTTAAGCAGCGACCCTACCAATTTAACCCAAAATGTAAAGCACAGGTCTGTGAAGAACAAGACAAGATGTTGGTAGAAGGAATCATTGAACTATTCGAGGAGTCTGACTAGGTAAGTCTGATGGTTGTGCAGGAGAAGAAATAGAAGGGTGAGATTCGTATCTGCATGGATCTCAGGAAGCTCAATGATGCCTGCATTAATAATCCATTTCCAACTCCGTTTACAGATAAGGTACTGGAAAACGTGGGGGGGTGAGAAGCCTACTCCTTCACAGATGGATTCTCAGGATACCACGAGATCAAGATCACGCAAGAGGACAAGAGTAAAACAATGTTTGCCACTGAATTAGGTTGCTTTCAGTACATGGTGATGCCCTTTGGACTGAAGAATGTGCCGACGATATTTTCATGAATAGTGGCAACGGCATTCAAAGAATTTATACACAAGTTCTTAGAGGTCTATCTTGATGATTGGACCATGTTTGGACTGGTTAAGAAGCACGTAGCAAGCTTACGTTGATGTTGGATACTTTCCACCGGCACCAAATTGCACTAAACTTAAAGAATTGTACTTTCCTTGTCCCATTCGAGATCCTGTTGGGCCATGTGGTCTATAAGCAATGCCTGATGGTGGATCCAACAAAGATTTCCATCATACTCAATCTACAAGGGCCGCAAAGATTCAAACAACTATGCGCCACACTAGGACACATGGGCTATTATCAGAAGTTCATCAAAAGCTATGCCCAAATCACAGCTTCAATGGAACAATTGCTGAAGAAGGATGCTACTTATTGCTGGAATGAAAAATGCAACAAAAATCTAGAGACGCTCAAGGAAAAGATGGCATCAACCCTTATATTGGTCTTTCCAAAATGGGACATTGAGTTTCATGTGGATGTCGACACGTCGTGTATTACATTGGGGGTGGTACTTACTCAACTAGGAGCAAAGGGAATTGACCACCCGATTGCGTTCGCAAGTCACCAATTCTCAGAAGCTAAGAAGAATTACTCCACTACTAAGCACGAGGGATTAATGATGGTATACACACTTCAAAAATTCTGCCACTATCTGATTGAACACAAGCTACCACAGATAGTGCGAAGAGTAGACACGAAGGCTAGAAATGACTGTGGTGGTACAAGAAGGTCCCGTATGCGGCTTCCCTGCTAGAGCTGAAATCCTAGGAAGGGGTGTTCTGTGTTAACTGAGTAGAGCAGAATGAGAATTATCAGTCACAAGGATGGGTAGAAACAATGAATCAGGAGCCAGACGAAGCATTGTAGAAGACAACAAAGAAGTAGTAGGACAATAAGCGTCACGTAGAGGTAGGTGAACCGCGAAGCCACGACATCGTGGCTCACCACACCAACGAGTGACTTAGGAAAAGTCACAATGATTGTGTTGGGCGACTGTAGGGTAGCAGAGGTCCTGCGTAACAGTTTTGGGTCTGATAGCGTAGAAAGTAGGATAAAAATATTGTAAACCTCCAAAATATGCAGAACACAAAATTTAAATGGTCGAGTCAAAGGGTTGTCCACCCAATAAATAATATAAAATAATAGGAAGTAAGTCGATCTGCAGACCATAGGAAGGTATAAATAGAGTGCGGCTCTATGAGGGAAAGGAAGTTCATTTTTAGTATGATTTTGGATCTATAATATAATGGGTTTTATAGGAAAACAATCTATAAGCGTCTGTAAGTCTGAGTCGAGGGTTTGGGTAGTGGATAGAGGCTATGTAGCTGTGTGTGTAGAGGCCTAGAAGAGTCTACAGTTGTGTGCACGAACCCCTGTAACTGAGTGCGCAGGGCAGATCTGGATGTATTGGTGACGAAAGTAAATAAAGATAAGTTGCTTTGGTAATTCTGTGTTAAATTTGAAGTATCACGTATTTAGCTTTTTGTATGGTTAATATCACTATTTGATCTATGTGCATATGCTTACATTTTGAATTCACGTGAATCTACGCTCAATCTAAGTGTGTGAACTGGATAAATTTGATAAATGTTTGCTTAAAGACCCTTCTAAGTAATACTTCATCAAATAGATTAAATCTGTGAACAAAGTGCTAATAACTAGTAAAGATTATTTTGGGTTCGGATCTACGCGAAACAGGGAAGCACAATGTTGTGGAATGGGACACGAAACCTCCAAACCACATCTAGACATCCCAAGGGTGCGGAAACCTAGTTCCAACACCCTCCTCTGCTACCTCGAGTGAGACCTCAATCCGTGCTCCGCGAACTGTTGCTGAAAGGGTTGGTAGCTGGAGGATTTTCTTGGCTAAATAATTCTTCTGAACCTGGGTCATGTAGAAATTTTGAATAATTTAACACATATTCAATGGAGATTATCCCGATCAGGTACTATTGCAGAAAACATACACAATACATAAGCTCCTCTACGTTGATCATCAATATAGCAGCATCAATAACAATAAAACATCAAGAGCATTCACACATTAACACAGTATGTATCCCGGGGAAAGCATCTCGCTAAAAACCCCAACTATCTATATATTAATGATTGAGTCATGTAACATTACAAAGTACAATGCTTATCACAAGCGATCCAGTACCAGCTCCACCTGTTACACACAATACAACTCAGATCTGAATCAATCACAGGTTCAAATCTCTTCCGCTGCCATGCCTGCCTCCTCTACTCAATACCTGCATGAGAACTGATGATAATTCCAAGGCAACCACGTATTTACTTGGCTAAATAACGTGAGCACAAGCTACAATGTGGGCAAACTCAATGGCATACTCAATCCCTTGACTTGTGCAAGATCTGATGCACAACTATAGTCACAACTGATAGCAATCTGATTCTCTAACACCTGTCCCTGCTGAACTGGACATGCACTGACATGCAACTGAGTTAACTGATGTATTCATTAGTTGTATTATGAGTTAATAACTTGTGAATTAATTAATAACTAATTCACCCAACTCATCTCTAGTCTATTTGCCAGTTAGACTAAATACAACAGTTTAACAAAGCTAAACTGAACACAACTCCATCAACTGCACCTCCAGTCCACTAAACTCAACTCACTTGAGTTCTAACTGAAGTCCTGCATGAAAATATTAGTCATCCCATAGGTAACCACGTATTTCCTTCTGGGATCTGCATATACCACATCCGTAGCTCATCCTGAAGTGCTCCAAGAGAATAAGACAAAGTTTATAGTCTAAATATTATTATGAGCTAATAATATTTGACTGTTCTATTTTTAGACTGAGCAGTCACTCCGCTGTGGTCTAAAAATAGAAGTCCATGTATTTTTCCAACTTGATCAATTATCCATAAACAGCAACCTGCAATCCATAGACATGATCCATATGTCTAAAAATAGACATAGTCTAAAAATAGACTTGCGCCAAAAATAGCCTGCGATCCCACTTAGTGAAGGCGACTCCTTTCCACTAAGCTCCATCATCTTGTTGCAATCTCAACAAGCATTTCTTGTTGCACACTTTTCAACAGGTCAAGCCCATATAAGCCAATAGAAATGGAACCTTAACCTATTACAAGAAATAAAGTACAAGGAAAGAAATTGAAATCAAATGCTAAAACACACCATTTTCTAACTAAATTCCAAGAAACTATGCTTTGCAATAATGCTAAATTATCATGAACCAAATGCTACTATCTAAGCATGGAAGTAGTAAGCATCAAACATCACTAATGTGAAAGTAAAGCGACTGAAATAAATCTGTTTCTGTCTTTTTCTCTTTTCATACAAAATCAAGTATGCAAACTAATTTCCTTTGGTGATGTGGCAAGTGAATTTAAGGATGTTGAAGGTTGGATGCAATGGTTAGGATATTTTTGGATGGTGTGGAATACTCTTGGGAGGCTTTTGGTGACTTCCTAGAGGTTTTCCATCAATTCAACCTCAAAACAGATTGTTTCAGGAAAACCTACAGGATGTACTAGAAACCTATAGGATGACCTTGTAGGAATTACAGGATACAACCGAGAGAAAAACGTGAGGTGTTGGAGGTGATGGGAGGCTTAGGAAAGGTGTGTGATGGGTGGAATGGAGTGGGAAAATTTGTAGGATCACTCAGAACTCAAAACCAAAATCAGAAGATGGATGGATTCGCTTAAAAAGCTTGGAGAAGTTTCCTTGTGAAATGATGAAATTGGTGAAGATTTAATGACCAAACAAATCAAATCCAAATTAGATGGGAAATTTTTTTTTAATAAATAGGATGTCTTAGGTCCCTATTCCAATTGGAATCACTCGAAAATACCTATGTTAACCCATGAAAAAAATAAATAAAAAAAACATTACTAGTCGAAAACCTAGAAATTTGAGAACTAGTGAGCTAGTAAATCTAAAAAATGCCTAACCAAATCAAGTGAAAATTCAATGGGGTAGTTTGCGTTATGAACTATAATGTGTTTTTGATCTAATGCAAGTGGAATCAAGTCGAATGAAGCTCATTAGCATGCTCTAATAAATAGTAGAAATTTATTGTTCTTTGCTAAAAAGGAGGTCCAGCAATCTAGATTTGGGAATGAGAAGACTAATCCAAGCAACTCAATGATTATTATGAACTTACAAAGATTTTCCAAGGATGAAATAATTCTTGTGATCCTGCAAAATAACTTACATCAACAATTTAACTCAATCCCACAACAAGAAATCATTATTACTAAATGCAAAAATAGAAAGAAATAAAAACTAGAGATGCATGTGAATAAGCAATGAAAACAAGGAAAGAAAATTATACAAAAAGGCTCTGACGCTCCTGGGATGGCCAAGCCCAAGGAAAATCAGAGATCTATGGAGGACAACATGATTTAGAAGCTGAACATGACACCAATCTTCATTATTTTCATCAAAAGAATTACATCCCTGCAAGAAAATACAATGGAGCTGCAAAAATACAACCTCTCTCCACAATAACAGTAATGAAAAACTCTCTCCACAATAACACTAATGAAAATCTATCCCCTAGAGGAAAATTTGACTTGGTACTTATACAAAATGATTAGCAATCATTCCCCACAAATGGAGGAAGATTTCCCCACCAAAATCCCTTGATTAGTGGATCTAGTCCCCAATACTAGGAATTTGCATTAAATGGAAGAGAACACATTCCTAGATTTTCTCAATCATTCCCTAGAGGAAAATTTGGCTTGGCACTTATACAAAATGATTAAGAATCATTCCCCATGGATGGAGGAAGCTTTCCCCACTGAAATCCCTTGATTAGTGGATCTTCTCCCTTGATTAGTGGAACACATTCCTAAATTTTCTCAATCATTGGAGTTCCACAAATTGTGCCATAACTCCATAATATCTTGTTGAATTATTATTTATTATTGATCCTCAAGTAGTAGGGAACAAGTCCCTAAATTATCTCATCCTCCAACTCTTCATAATCTACCCAATATTCTCATAATATTCCACAAAAAATAAATAATATTAGGCACAAATATTCAATTATTCATAAACTTTCCTAATGAATATATTAAAGTTAAAAATAAATTATCTAATGCAAAAAGAGAGGTTTAATGTGCTGAAGGATGGTCATAGGCCTTAATTTATGTTTTAAATTAGAAGCATGGGCCTTACTTTCTATCTAGTTTAGAGGCCCATCATACCCCCCTGCTGAAAATGTTGCTCATCCTCTGAGAAACTTAGTGACCTCATTGTGCCTCATACATGGCCCTAGTAGCCTCTCTCTTGTGCATTAAGAATCTTGGCTGTAAGCTCTGCAAGGACAAGCCCAAAAACATATTTGTTCAAAGAAAAATCATTGTTTCTTGAGACCATTAGCTTCCTTTATTTCCCTTGTTCAATATGATTTCTTGAACATTTTTTTTAGTTTGGAAAGGTATTCCAAACCCTCATCAACTTTCTGCTACCTTGTTCCGCCATTTGGACACCTCATGTAGGATTTCTGAGTCACTATAATTCCTACAAGATCATCCTATAGAAAACACAGTCCCTTTGAAAAATGAAGTAAAAGAGTGGAAAAAATGACAGAAATGGTGGAGGAATGAATGATAATGAGTGGTAAAATAAAAATGTGAATGACAGGGGTCTCTTTGTGATCCTCCTTTGCTCTTTGACCATCCTTCTTGGTGACCTACAAATGGAAATTTCATGAAAATAAGAGGATGCCCTCTTTGTGTTTTTTTTCAAGAATGAAATGGGATGGATGAATGATGAATAGATAGTGAATATGAAGTGGATGGAGCACTTGGAGTGTTGTGGTGACCTTGGCCTTTAAAAAAATTCCTTCTTTTAACTGTTGTCCTCATTCCTTGAAATCATCACCCTTCATAATTTGATTTTTCGACATTGCATGAGTGAAGGAATGAGTTGCAATTAACTAGTTGAAGGTGGTTGAGACTGATGACCCATCCTTAGTTTATAAAACCTCATCTCTCATGCATTGACAACAAATTTCTAACTATAATATGCTCAAGAGAAGAGGTCAAGAATATTGCATACTTGTACCTACTTGATGGTTGTTGGAGAGACATGCATGTGGTTGCTGAGTTGATGTTGATGTGTAGGTGTTGGATGGTGATGTTGATGGTCATGATGTTGCTGCTAAGCTCTAGAGGAGCTTCTTTGACCTTTGGATCTCATGTAGGTTTACAGGACAATGACTTGTTTTGTCCATATCTCCCAAACGGTAGACTGGATTGAGTTGAAACGTTTTGAGCATGTTTCCATCATCATTATGCACCTCCCCATAGAAACACTTTGGTCAATGGATGCACGAATCTAAAAAAAAACTAAAATTGGTTGAAGGTGATGGAGGCTAATTTCTTGGAAACCGTGCACTGGAATTTGCTAAAATTGCTTGGGCATGTTACCATCATCCATATGCACCTCCCCATGAAACATCTTTTTAAATGGATGCACGAATAGCAAGAAAATGCAAAAATTATAGAAGGAAATGGAGGTCGATTTCTTGGAAACTGTGCACTTGAATTTGCTGAAATTTCTTGAGCATGTTACCATCATCCATATGCATCTCTCCCTAAAATAACTCAGCAAATGGATGCATGGTTTTCAAGTTATGGAAAAAACAAAATTTTTCTCTATGTATTTTTATATTGTGTAGGAAAAACAGAGCATCTTGTAGTTTTTTAGGACAGCAAGGAAAATGAGTGGTAGAAGCTTGGAAATGATGAGTGGATTTTGGAAATAGATGAGGGTGATGGATTGGTGTGGCCTTGCCCTTGTTGGAGCATTTGAGCGAAGGAGGAGAAAGTCAAAATTTGACTTCTTTTGACTAGGCTTGACCAATTTTCCTTTTGGTACCAACTTGTTATTGTTGTTTGCAGATGTTGGAGAGTACAAGCATGCACGGAGCAAGGATTTTTATTTTTTCTTTCTTCTCTTTTTTTTCTAGGCCTACTAGCTGCCTCAATGCGTTTTTCAACTAGTAGGTCTTCCTAAGTGCCTCAAATGAGTTTTTCACTAAGGATCTTTTCTTTTTTCCTCTTTTTTTCTCTTTTTTTTTCAACCCATTGACCGCCTCATTGAGGTTTTCAACCAATGAGCCAATCTCAGGTGCCTCAAAGGAGGTTTTCACCTGAAATTTTATTTTTTCTTTTACTTTTCAATTTCTTTTCTTACCCTACCCTACTTGAAAAACAAAATCACTTTCAAGTATAAGAATACTTCCAATGGAGCCATGTGCACATCAAGATGACACACAAAATAATGTGGAGGCTTCAAATGTATTCTTTGACATGTACCTAGATTTCAAAGACGAAATGATTTGACTTTGAAAGGATCAAGCTTAGTTGAGGAAGAGAGTGATGCTGCAACTTAGTAACTGTCTGGAATCATATTTCAATATAGTTGTGATGTCCCTAGTCCTTTTGCTGATCTGGACCATTCTTCATGTCTTATTCTACCATGACCTTAAAATCTTCCTCTTTTTGTTGATTGTTCTCTTGAATACATGGAGGGTTTGATGGTAACCATGAGGGAGCTTTCTCAATCTCTAATTTTGATGTTTCTTCTTCATCAATTGCAGCCCATGGTTCTTTGATCTTATCTTTCGAATCTTCTTATTATGGATGTAGTCCTTCAATTATATCAAGAGAATCTCTTTTTTGCAATACTCTTCCTGAGCTATGGTGAATACCATTGAGCTCAAGAGATGTTTCGAAGGGTTGTACCTTAGCATCGTAAGTGCGTTGAGCTACTTCAATGTGTCGGTTTGGGAATGGTGGTACAGGTAGTTGAGTGGGAGTGTATATTTGAGATGGATGTGGATGGGGTTGTGGTTGTGGTGGAGGTGAATGGTAAGGATAACATGGAGTTTGGTATGGAGGATATTGAGGAAGATACTAAGGATATTGTGGATGGATCCCATAAGTTCCTTCCCAACCTTGTTGCCAAGATTGGTTTTGGGGTTGAGATGGACAATGTTGCCAAAGAAAGGGTGTGTTCCATTTACTTTGAGGTGGAAGTGCATAAGCTTGAAATTTTGAATTATGCTCTTGCATCATATCAAGTTGTATAGGCTACCATGGTCTCTTGGAGCTACATGGCATTGCTGCATTAGCAATTGACTTGCTCCATTGTCCTCTTGGTAAACTTCCTTCAACCTTGGTAATGATGGACAATCTTTAACATCCTGTGATTTTACAACACAAATATCATCATTTTATTTTCCTTCATCTTGCATTCTTAACATTTCTACTTTTTTTGTTAGATTACGAAGAATTTCTATTTTAAAATCATCAAACAAATTTCCAAGTTTAGCTTGACTTACTGATCTTGATGCTTATTTACCTACTCTTGCTTTTCCTCTTGATATGTGTTTTCATGTTTCACAAATTTCATCAAATGATAATTCGTATACATCGCCTCTACTCATGATATTAAGGAGATCAATCCACTCATCACTAATTGTTCTAAGTAAGAGGGTTTTTAGTGTGTCAGATCCTAAATGATGTAGTTTTCCCTTCTTAACATTATACATGAACCTCTCTATTAGATCCTCTAGAATCTCATATTCTCTTTGATTCATTCTAAATATTTCTTCTTTAAGATCATGATGTTTATATTTGTCTAGAAATATATTTTGCATATCATTCCATGATCTTAATGAATTAGTCCCTAAACTCATGAACCATTTAAGAGCTCTATCCTTCAATGTTGCCAGAAACAATCTCAATTTTTGGGTTTTCAATAAGTAACCATAATATCTACAAAAAAATCTCAAATTCAAAGAGAAATTTTTCTGGATCCTCTGACCTTAGACCATGAAATTTTGGAAGAAAGAGGGAGGGACGTTCTTCATGTGCACACTACTATCAATATCTTGAATGGGAAATCCGAGAGGATCTTCCTCATTGTCATCTTCTCCATCCATTTCTTCTACATTCTTTGGCATATCTTCTTCTTCTTCTACCTGCAAAAGTAGATGGTGATATGGCTCTTACTGCACCATGTGATCAAATGGGGACCATGTGATCAAATGGGGAGTGGGTTGGTGTTGGAGAATTTTTTTGTTTTTTTTTTTTTTATAATTGAATGAAAACTATAATGTAATGCAATTTTCTACCTTTGAAATGAAATATGCCTAATGGAAATATTTTTTTGTTTTTGCAAAAAGTAAAATAAAATGAATCAACTAGGGAAGAAAAAAATGCATACTTTGACACCTTCCCGACAACGGTGCCAAAAATTGATGAGCCTCAGTATTGCAACAAGAATGTTGCAACTTCTGAGGCTACCAACTTTAATCATCAATCTAAGGTTCGTACAAACATAAGAGCTATCAACACTATATGTGTGGCATACAATGTGTCCTTCCTTTGATGTCATGAGGTAATTGAGTGCACGTACTGAAGTCAAATCCTAAACTAATTGCAGAAAAGGAAATGTTCGAAATGAAACCTTAATCTACTGCAAGAAAGAAAGTACAAGGAAAGAAATTGAAATCAAATGCTAAAACACACCATTTTCTAACTAACTTCCAAGAAACTATGCTTTGTAATAATGCTAAATTATCATGAACAATGCTACTATCTATGCATGGAAATAAGAAGCATCAAACATCACTAATGTGCAAGTAAAGGGACTGAAATAAATTTGTTTTTGTCTTTTTCTCTTTTCATGCAAAATCCAGTATGCAAACTAATTTCCTTTGGTGATGTGGCAAGTGAATTTAAGGATGTTGAAGGTCAGATGGAAAGGTTAGGAGATGGTTGGATGGTGTGGAAGACCCTTGGGAGGCTTTTGGTGATTTCCTAGAGGTTTTCCATCAATTCAACCTCAAAACAGGTTGTTTCAAGAAAACCTACATGATGTACTAGAAACCTACAGGATGATCCTGTAGGAATTATAGGATACAATTGAGAGAAAAATGTGAGGTGTTGGACGTGATGGGAGGCTTAGGAAAGGTTTGTAATGGGTGGAATGGAGTGGGAAAATTCCTACGATCACTCAGAACTCAAAACCAAAGTCGAGAGATGGACGGATTCACTCAAAAAGCTTGGAGAAGTTTCCTTGTGAAATGATGAAATTAGAGAGGATTTAATGACTAAGAAAATCAAATCCAAATTGGACGGGACATTTTTTTTTATTAACTAGGATGTCTTAGGTACCTATTCCAATTGGAATTACTCAAAAATACCTATGTTAACCCATGCAAAAATAATAAAAAACATTACTAGTCGAAAATATAGAAATTTGAGAACTAGTGAGCTAGTAAATCTAAAAAATGCCTAACCAAATCAAGTGAAAATTCCATGGGGTGGTTTTTATTAGGAACTAGAATTTTTTTGTGATTTAATGAAAGTCAAATCAATTCTATTGAATCTCATTAGCATGCTCTAAAAAATATCATAAATTTAATGTTCTTTACTAAAAAGGAGGTCCCGCAATCTAGATTTGGGAATGAAAAGACTAATCCAAGCAATTCAATTATTATTAAGAACTTCCAAAGATTTTCCAAGGATGAAATAATTCTTGTGATCCTGCAAAAGAAATTACATCAACCATTTACCTCAATCCCACAACAAGAAATCATTAATACTAAATGCAGAAATAGAAAGAAATAAAAACTAGAGATACATATGAATAAGCAATGAAAAGAATGAAATAAAGTTATACAAAAGGGCTCTAAGGCTCCTGGGGTGGCCAAGCCCAACGAAAATCAGATACCTATGGAGGAGAACAAGATTTAGAAGCTGAAAACGACACCGATCTTCATTATTTTTATCAAAAGAAATACATCCCTGCAAGAAAATACAATGGAGGTGCAAAAATACAAGCTCTTTCCACAATAACACTAATGAAAATCTATCCCCTAGAGGAAAATTCAACTTGGTACTTATAAAAAATGATTAGGAATCATTCCTCGTGAATGGAGGAAGCTTTCCCCACCATAATCCCTTGATTAGTGCATCTAATCCCCAATACTAGGAATTTGCATTAAATGGCAGGGAACACATTCCTAGATTTTCTCAATCATTCCCTAAAGGCAAATTCGACTTGGTACTTATACAAAATGATTAAGAATAATTCCTCATGGATGGAGGAATACTTCCCCACCAAAATCCCTTGATTAGTGGATCTGCTCCCTTGATTGGTGGATCTACTCCCTTGATTAGTGGAACACATTCCTAGATTTTCTCAATCATTGGAGTTCCACAATTTGTGCCATAATTCCATAATATATTTTTGACTTATTATTTTTTATTGATCCTCCAATAGTAGGGAACAAGTCCCTAAATTATCTCACCCTCCAAATCTTCATAATCTGTCCAATATTCTCATAATATTCCACAAAAAATAAATAATATTAGGCACAAATATTCAATTATTCGTAAACCTTCCTAATTAATATATTAAAGTTTTAAAAAAAAATTATCTAATGCAAAAGGAGAGGTTTAATGTGTAGAAGGATGGTCATTGGCCTTAATTTATGTTTTAAATTAGAGGCATGGGCCTTACTTTTTGTCTAATTTAGAGGCCCATCAGAGGGCCATACTCAGTATTTTCGTTGATCTGATAAATGAAGGACTTGAAGTTTATATGGATGAATTTACCCCATAAGGGGACAAATTTTATCAAGCACTACAGACATTAGATAAGGTTTTGGAACGATGATGGCGGAAGGCAGAATCCTATGACACTACATTTTTGTAGCTGGGATACAGGCAGATCCAACAAAGATACAGGTAATTCTCCTACTACCTACACCATGTACTCAGACGGAGGTACGTAGCTTCCTTGGATATGTAGGTTATTATCGTAGGTTTATCAAAAAAAAATCACAAATTGTTTCACCTTTATATGCTTTAACAGGAAATGTTGACTTTAAATGGTTTGATAAATGTGTCACAACTTTTACAGATTTAAAGAAATTAGTTTCGATGGCACCAGTATTGCATGGACCCAACTGAGAGCTTCCCTTTCACATCTCTATGGACACATCAAATGTAGCAATAAGAATTGTCCTCGGCCAAGAGGAGGACAGAAATCCTTATGCTTTTTATTATATTAGCAAAAATCTTATTGCTACTGAACTTAATTATACAGTAACAGAAAAGGAATTCTTAGCTATCATTTATTCCATAAACAAATTTAGACATTATATAATTGGCTATCAAGTTTTTCTATATAATGATCATTTCACTATTAGATACTTAGCTAAAAAACCCATTACAAATAGTCGAGTGACTTGTTGGTTGCTACTTTTGTAGGAGTTTGATATCACCATTAAAGACCGTCTAGGGAAGGAAAACCCAGTCACAGATTTTCTGTTTTAGGTTCCAAAGATAAATGATCCGTTGGCAGTAGATGACCAGTTTCCAGATGAACATTTGTTTGCCATAGCAATTAAAACACCATGGTATGTAGATGTAGCAAACTATCTGGCAGTAGGAAAGCTGCCCAGACACTTGACAGCAGGGGAAAGGAAACATATTGTCCAACACAGTGCCCGATTGTCTTGGATTGGCAGATGCCTTTTTCATACAGGTCTGATATGTGCATATGCAAATGCATTCATGAATATGAAATCTACGACATCCTGGAGGCTTGCCATGATGAGCCCTGCAGAGGACACTTTACAGATCGCAGAACTGGGAATAAGGTACTACAAATGGGCTATTATTGGCCCACCATTTTTAAAGACGCTAAGAAATATGTCCAAGATTGTGATAGCTACCAAAGGATGGGTTGTCTTAGTCAATCTGACGAAATGTCATTGCAACCCCAATTGGTAGTAGAACCTTTTGAACAATGGGTATTGGATTTTGTTGGCCCATTTCATCTGCCATCAAACCAAAAGGCCTACATACTAGTTGCTACAGACTACATAAAAAAGTGGGTATAAATAGTAGATTTGCTAAGAGCTACAGAAGAAGCCATAATTAATTTCCTTTTTGGGTTCTTTGTGCCATATGGTTTACCTAGGGAAGTGATAACAGATGGAGGGGGGCAATTTGTAGGACATAATATTACAACTACTCTATGGAACCACCAAGAGTCACTTCCCCGTATCACCCACAGGTGAACGGGCAAGTTGAAAGCACTAATAAGGTCATCGAAGCAATTCTGACTAAGACAATTTTGACACATCAGCGGGACTAGGTTGTTAGACTGCCAGAGGCCTTGTAGGCCTATCGAACAACTTGGTGCAATACTACTGGATATTCTTTGTACCAACTTGTATTTGGCAAAGAAACTCTCTTTCATATTTAATTTGAAATAAAGACTCTCATAACAACCCAGGAAGTGGGATTGGATCTAACAGAGGCCCAAACTAAACAACATCAACAAATAAATTAATTGGATGAGGCTCGACTACTTTCTCTACAATGCACTACAATTATTCAACAGCAAAGGGAAAAGTGGCATGACAGTCTTATTAAAAGGAAGACATTTCAGAAAGGAGATTGGGCGCTCCTATATGATTCCAGATTCCAAGACTTTCTGAGCAAGTTACGGACAAGGTGGCTTGTCCCTTATGAAATTCAAGAGGTACACAAAAATGGCACTCTCACTCTGACTAAGATTGATGAGTTTGGCCATTCTTTCCAGGTGAATGGACATTGGGTGCACCTTTATCATAACCACTCACCAAAGAGTCTTTTTGCCAACAGGTACATGATGATCCCACTATGCAAATTTTAGCTATAGGGAGTGATGACCGGGCAACTTTACTTTCATAAAAAATTATCTTTCTTCAGCTGTAAATAATGTATATATTATTTTTACAGTTGGTTGCAATTTAGTTTAGGCATCACTATGTAAATATGAGGATTTCTCTTGTTTGTTTTTGGTGTGTTTAATAATTGTTGTTCAATCAATTGAACAATTGTTGTTCAGTCAATTGAACAACTGTTGTTCAAACAAATGAACAGCTCCAATTTTTCCCTTTTGCATATTTTGTTGTTCAATGAATTGAACAGTTGTTGTTCAATCAATTGAACAACTCTGATTTCTTCTTTTCGTGTGTTTTATTGTTCAATCAATTGAACAACGTCGATTTCTTTTTGTGTGTTTTGTTGTTCAATCAATTGAAGAACATCAATTTCTTTTTGTGTGTTTTGTTGTTCAATCAATTGAACAACATTGATTTCTTATTGTGTGCTTTTTTGTTCAATAAATTGAACAACATCGATTTCTTTTTGTGTGTTTTTTTGTTCAATCAATTGAATAGTTGTTGTTCAATCAATTGAACAACACTGATTTCTTTTTGTGTATTTTGTTGTTCAATCAATTGAATAGCACCGATTTCTTTTTGTGTTTTTTGTTGTTCAATCAATTGAACAACACTGATTTAGCACCGATTTCTTTTTGTGTTTTTTGTTGTTCAATCAATTGAACAACACTGATTTCTACTTGTGTTTTTTGTTGTTCAATCAATTGAAGAACACCGATTTCGTTTTGTGTGTTTTCTTGTTCAATCAATTGAACAGTTGTTATTCAATCAATTGAACAACACCAATTTTTTTTGTGTGTTTTGTTGTTCAATCAAATGAACAAAACTGATTTCTTTTTGTGTGTTTGTTTTTCAATCAATTGAACAAATGTTGTTCAATCAATTGAACAGTTGTTGTTCAGTAGAATGAACAGTTGTGATTTCTTTTTGTTGTTCCATTTCCAGTCATTATTTTATCAAATTTCCATTTTTCTCTCCCATGTTTTCTTAGTAATACCATATGTTTGGATTTGGAATTTGTATCTGAGATAAAAGAAAAATAGTAATATTAATACCATTATGAATTTTAAAACCTTTTATGGTTATCTTTATTCTGAAACTGACCTGGTTCATCTATATAATGACTAGTTGAATATCTTCTCTTTGGACATATCATAAAATGATTTACTATCTTAATACCATAATGGTTTATCTTTCACACTTTCAATGGTAATTTCCTTTGGTATGATGATGTTAGGATAAAATCATAACTTTCATTGGTATTTTTTTTACTTCTCACGCCATCCCTAACTCTTAAGGAGTAAATGAGCCTCCCTCCCTTTACAATAAAAATAGGAAAATATGGAAATATGAAAATATGAAATGCAACACACATATTCCTAAAGAGGATAGGGGGTCTCATCATCAGCCAACCTACCATGATCATAAGGGTGTAACAAGTGACATCCCATAATGGTCACCACACTAGGGTAATTACCTTCTTGATAGTCAAAATTGTTAGAAGGAGAGGAGATCTCATCACTAACCAGCCTGATCAATTTGTTATATCCTAGTGAACGGCACTATGATTATCTGGTTACTATGCCATCATAGTGGTATCTTTATAGCTATGAAAAGGAAAATAATCTAAATACTAAAAGGAGGACTCTGGCTCATTTTTGGGTTAAAAAGAAACCATGTCAAGGCTATGAATGCTTGCTCATAGCAGTGGCTCTACTTGTGGTATTGAAGTGCTATGCTACATTGCCAAGTATTCTTTATTCCATTACTTCATATTAAATCATTTCTAAAGGTGAATTTACCATTTGAACAGTGTTTATAACTAAATTAACCAACATGCATGGTAAACTATATCTTTATAGCATTATATCATTATTGTCTAATCAATCAATACCAACAGCCATTATCATTTATCATCGGTCATGTATTTGTCACCTTTTCCACCTAAGGAAAATATCTCTTCACATAATGATCTAGTCTATGTTTTATTCATTTTGCGGGCATTTCAAATCTTTTGCGACCTGTACTGCTCTGGCTGTTTTTGTCATATTTATGCCACTTTTGGTGTTGTCTAACTAAATTTATGAATTCTCGATGCATTTTCCCTTTTTCCCATGCTTTATGGTCGTGGACGCCATTTTCTGATTAAACGGGGGAAGGTCTACATTATGGATAGCATGTGTAATGATTATCAAAATGTTTTTTGATTGGAGGGGGGAAGGTAAACATTATGGATAGCATGAAAAGTAATTATTAAGCTGCACCAAAAACTGATGATAAGACAAACAACACAATTTCCTTTAATATTAACTCTAAAACAATGTCATTGCTCTGTTAATAACTTTAACGTTTCGTATACAGTTTATGGTTTTGTTCCAAACTGTGAAATTGTGAGAAGAGTGCATGAAAAAGTGCAAGTGAACCAGATACTAAGAAATAGAAATCATGGGAGGAAAAGCCATCCACAGCGAACCTACAGTACTCTAAGTATCAGAACATGCTCGCGAAATTATTGAGCGCACCGGCTGGCTTCAATACCTAACCAAAGTATAGGGATTCCATGAGGAAATAACACTTGAAATTTTGCAAAATATACAGAATAGACGCACAATGGTGAAGGGTAGAAATATAACAGTTTCTGAAGAAGTTATAGCTGAAGTCTCTGAACTTCCAGCAGAAGGCACAAGATGGACTGATAAGCATGTTCTTCTGCAGGATGCAGTCACTTTATTCCAAGATCCATATGAACAATTGGTACACAAATGCAAAGAGATTCACCCCACAGCTTTAAAGCAACCATGGCAAGAATTGGCGACCATTGTTCAGAGGTACATCACTTGTGATGGACATCAAAATGTGGTAAAACCTCAACAACTCAAACTGTTAGCTATTCTAATGAATAAAATTATAGTTAATTTGCCATTTTATTTAAATTATTTTTTGCATGACATTTCTAGTCGGGTTAGGAAGGCTAACGACCCACATTATGCCATCATCCATAATGGTTTGATCAAGTTAATCATCATTCATGGACTGGCCCAACAACAATTAACCTGGGATAACCTTGTAAATCTTGCCTTAACCCCACTAGAAGAAACCCCAAAGGATGAAAATGAACTAGGGGATATTGTGTTAATGAAGTCCCCAGAGGACAAGGCCCATGCAGAAGAAGAACTTGAAAATGATAATCACTCATGAGATATTGTTCCATTAGAGTCGCCTGAGAGAGAAGCCCATGTAGAAAAAGACATGGAAGATGAGAATCCATCAAGAGATATTGTTCCATTGGAACATTATCTTGATATTGACACAACTCCTCCTGAACCCGAAATAAACACAGTTGTGCCACCTTCGATCAAAAACCCCATGATGAAGAAAATGTATAAGGATATATTGAGGACATTGCTTAAGAAGTACATGAAGCAGAAGAAAACAATTAAGCAATTGAGAGAGTGGTTAAAGGAAGCAGTTAGGGTTCAAAAACTAAAAGTGGAATTGGAAACTATAGGGACACAAACAGAACACTGTTCTTTATTGGATATTGAAACTCAGACTGAGAGTCCTTATGTTTGTTCAAAAGGGACCCAAACAGAGCAATGTCCTCTGAAGAATATTGAAACTTGGACTGAAGGTATTTGTTTTTTCTCAATGGAGACCTAAACAAACTTTTCCGCCACAGATGTTGTTGTCCAAACCAATTCTGAGGAGAATACCAAGGAAGATTGATGTATGCCCCAAGGAATAGCTAAAGCTGTTGTTCAAACTGATTTAATGATAACACATAACAATGAAACTCAGACAGAGGAAACCTCTCACTATGTTCCTCTGGTAAGGGAAGTTGTTATCATGAAATTACAGAATGAATTAACAAAGATTCAGCACGAGTTGGCTCAACAAAAGGAAGAAGTGGTATTGTTACAAGTACACTAGGAATTGCAGAAGAAATTTGAGGAAATTACTGTAACAGAATACGAGACTTTCACCAACTTCAAATATGAGCAGAAGAAATTAGAGAAAGCACAAGCCAAGCTGCAAAAGGCCAAGAAGAAAATTGAAACTATTTGTTCTCTTTACTCTGATGCTTTGTCTTGTCGATCACCTGCCACTAATTATGCACTATTCTTGTTAGAAAGATACCTCTTGCTGAAATCTAAAGCTGTGAGGGCTGGTAAGTCAGCGGAATTCAAAACCACTCCAAACTTTGTCAAATGTTTTAAGGAACAAAATGAAGAGGTACAACACCTTCTATGCGAATTATACATGCAAAATTTTTTCTTGGAGGATGAGCTGGATAGTAATCCCGGCCCCTTCATTAGGGATATTCAATTTCAAGCTTTTCTCGCTTTTGCTACCAATCAGATTAAATGGGCTAAAGCCTATAACACTTTTCAAAAAAGGGAATATGGTATAGATTTATTGGTCGAGGGAGAACCCACAAAACCCTTACATCTTTTTTTCCAGCATAAATAGTTCATGAAACGAACAAGAGTCATGGCTCAATTAGGACCACTCCATACAAATATCATACAGGCAAGAAAGGAATACTTTCATGAAATTAAGGAGGAAGCCTTCTCAACAGCAAGACAAAGATGGGAAGCTTCCACTAACAATGTTAGGAACAGAGAGCCTTTTGGGTATAGAAATTTCAAATTTGCTACTACTCGCCTACACAAATATAACAATATGGTACTAAGCATGACCCCTAAATGGATAGGATGCCACTAGAGATGTCCTATTATCTTGTACCATCCTGACAGGTATTACAGTGATTATAGTTTTCCAAATTACCATGTAAACCAGGATTTTGCAATACTTAAACAGAAAAACAGGTTTAGGCTATATAAGGAAGAAGTTTGTCCTACTTACTCTTTGAAACAACTGCACCTTAATCATCTTATTGCATGAGGACATGCAAAAAGGTAAGCACGACAGTATGTTGGGCCATGGAAAAGGTATGTTTTATCATCATATTAACTTAATTAATCATGTGTTTATGTGTTTATCTTCATTTTAGGAATAAATATAGAAGAAACAATTGTAGAAGCTGGATAAAATCGAGCATTAATGAATTGGGTAAATCTCGGCATGAAAAACTCAAATTTCATTACTTTATATGCAGGAACACGAATTGAATAATTGTTGTTCAAATGATGGAACAACAGCGACCGAGAAAGTAAAAAGGACAACGTCTCGATTACGAAGGCCAACAGAAGACTAGGAGAATCAAGTCTATTTTGTGATGAAATCAGATTGTCCATTTGTCTTTCCTAGGTTATATAAAGCCACTAGGTGAAATGAACAGCTAGCTAAAAAATTGAAGATTGTAACTATTCATTTTTGACACTGAGTACTTTCATTATTGTGATGATGTAACCCTATTATCAAGTTTAATGAAGAATATTGTGTTTTACCTATAATTGCATTCTGAGTGTCTTTCGACAGTGACTTCTGGAGACTCTAGGCCTGGTCGATAGGAGATTTACTGCTTTAATTGTTTCATATTTATTTGTGTTTACTCTTACAATTGTATATTACTGTTATTTCATGAAATTGGAATTATTTTGATCATTGTGAGTATTGTTTGTTATGATTTACTTTTGCCATTCAAACTAGATTCTAGATCTTGTTGTTTTTTACATCTGCATGTTAATATTTACCAAATTTATCAAGTTAGTTTAGTTATTTGATCGTTGTTCATAATGAAGTTGTGTTACCGTAGATCTTAAGCTTACAGTTGATTGCTTTCTATGAGATGTTTGAATAGTTGCTCGATTTTCATTTTTTGTAGATTTCCTTCATGTTGAATGAATTATTGTCTATACTAGTTAGATTTGCTAAGAGTGATTCCTTTTACTTGCATTCCAATTCAGTCCTCAGCATAATAGATTAAAGTAGATTTGAAAATGATTTAAATATTTTTTTTCAGAATTGTTTTGGATTGAACTTCAAGAATTAGATGTTAATTATTACAATGATTCTAAATTATTTCATTATGAATTAGCCTCTGAATTCACTTGGATAAACAATGTTGAACACTCTTGAAATAAACAGACTTGCCGTAGTTTGATAACTAATGTAGGTATTAACATTGCTTTTAATAGTCATCTTAATGCACCAATAATGACTACAGTGACTTCACTAGAAATTTCATTATATGTGAACTCGACCTCCTAGCTGTTAGGTTAGGAATGGGATTAGTTCCATTTTTCTTTTCCTTTTCTTACACTCATTCTGCACTCATTCCCTATAGTTTTCTTGTTTTTCTTATTCTAGTTATACGTTATGTTTGCTTTAGTAATTTTGTTCTCTTGTCTTCTGGTTTTTTTTTTCCTGGTTTTTTTCTTTCTTTTGCCTTGTTTTATTTCTTGTTGATTTTTCCATTTGTATTCATCATGAAAATAAGTTTTCTTCCTAGAAATTTTTGGCTTCTTAGTATGTGTGTGTCTGGACTATAAATAGTCTTGTGACACTTCAGCATTTGGCTAGTCATATGTCTATCTTCCTTGTCTTGGTTACACTTTTGGTTGATGAAGTTCCAATGGAAAATACTATTCGTCCGTAAGGAGTGTTTTGGTCCAACAATGAACCCATGTCTAGTTTGGAAGCCTCATGCCTATACTCATTTTTTTCTGGTTTGGGTTCTCAAGCTTATCAAATTAGTAGAAATGGAGAAGGGAAAAACCTAAACGAGCAAACCTAAATCAGGGATCTTTATATGCTTCTCTGAAGGAACAACCTATTCTACTCCCAATAAGTTTGGATCCCTCTTTCACCCCACAATAAATAAGTGTCTATGCATATTCCTATTTAAATAAATAAAGGCGAAAGAAGAGAAAGCCTTCCTGCACATAGAGGTGAAGCAAGTAACTCCACAGGGGTAATGTTCAGGCTTGCTGGTAATGGAGAAATATTTGTGTTCCTGCGTGACTCCACTAGGGTATTGTCTAGGCCTGTTGGTAGCAGAGCAACACCAAAGATGAAAAAATATACTTTGAAAATCCTAAGATCGCGAGCTAAACTACCTTTCCCAATCTAAAATATTGTGATTATGTTGTATCTTTTGTTGTGTTCAACTGAGAAGGTACAAAGGGGATTGTGTTTGCCCATGGAGTAAGTGGGGAAGCCAAATTAATCTTCACAATGAATCAATACTTAATGAATGACCAAGGCCCTACACAAAGGAAACCAACCAATACAAAGAAGTTGGAATTCAACCTATGTGTCACCAAGTGTTGTAGCGGCTACAACACCCTCCAAAATTCTGGATTGCACTCCAATTTTAGATCCTTCCTTGGTCTATCCTTTGATTTTTTCAAACACTTAAGCTCATTTCATGAGCTTTCCTAGAGTCCTGTGACCCGTTTTTCTTGTTGGGTCAACTCTCTTCTTTTGGCATGTTTGGTTGTTTTTCCATGCTTGCAGACCTTTTCTTGCGGTTTCGAAGGTTTTTATTTGTGTATATGACTTCTCCTAGCTATGTAAACACCCATCACACTCATATGCAAAGCTTTGAGAACCGTCGTACAAGTTTCGCCAAGTTCATCCTAAAGTATATCTCAAGTCTTGTACTTGTCGCTTATTGCTATGAGACAGACAAACACAGAGTTATACTTTTTTTTGTTGTTTGGTGACCTATGTTGTTGTGTCGCCAAATTATGCTAAGTGTATGATCACAATTTCAAGTTCTTGATGAGTTCATATTCCTTCCGCACTTAGCCATTTTTCTGAATATCTTCCCGACGGGGAAACTAAGCTTCACCAGACCCCAACTAAAATGCGCATTGCGTGGTCTTAGCCCTTAGTTATGTGACCTTTCTACATAGAACTACGCAATGCATAGTCACTCTCCCCCAGGTAAGTTGCACTGCATAATTCTAGAGCTCAACAACTTCCCTTCACCCCTTAGAATTGCATAGTCGCTCCTCCCAGTCTAACTTGAATTGTGCACTGCAGCTTCTCCCCTTACCCTTGGAACCCCACAATGTACAAAGAAACCAACCTCCCTTGGCCTCAAGAACTTTACAGAAGTGTCCCCAGTGTCCTCCCTCAATCGAAGCTCACTAACCTCAAGAACTGCGTAGATGTGTCCTCCAGGTCTCCCTACTGCCCAATACCCCTTGCCTCCTGAAACTGTGTAGTTTGTCCTCCTAGGTCCCCTTTTAGTAGCCTCCATTGTCCGCTTGAACTGTGCAAATTTTTCCCTCAGTGATCACTGTGTAATGTTTTTCCTCAATGGTCACTGCGAAAATTATTCCCTCAGTGGTCACTCTGTAAAATTTTCCCTCAGTCTGGCTTGATTTGCACACTATAGAGTCTCAATGCTCAAGTTTGAACCCTGACTGCTTGAACTACACAATCTTAACTCCCAATGGCTAATGTGTAATTTCATTCCATAGTGGGGACTATGCTGAAAAGTTCCTCAATCAAGCCTGAGTTTTGCCATGCACAGTCTCAGTGATCCAGCCCCTCTCCCTGTCACCTGGAACTATGAAATGCGTAGTTACTGGGCCCTCTCTCCCAGCTTGTCACTTGTCCCAGTCCCAATTCATGTATAATAATGGATCATACTAGGATAAGGAGTTTTCAAATTGATGTCGTCCCGTCATGAGTGAATTGCAGGAACATGTACACTATCAAGTAAACCATTTTCGATTGCTTGGTCAACCCTATAGATTTCAGTCAACCATTTTCGACCACATACCTATCACAATGACCATATTCCTCGTCTGACATTTGAATTTTCCCGGGAAAGGAGCAAACCTTCATCTTTGTTCCTGATATTTTGAGCAATGGCACCTAAGGGAAAGTCAAAGAAAACTAGTGAAAAATCTGATGATCCCTCCTGTAATTGACTTAGATCATATACCATTGGCAGACCAACACTACAAAATTGCAGAGACCAATTGTGAGTTCAACTTGTTCAAACTACACAATTGGCTCAAACAAACCATTCTAGAGCAGAGTGATGAAATCAACCTCTAGGAATCACTCTTGCCACAATTCATGTTTCCCCAAACTCATCCTTTCCCATATTTTGTCATGTGGTTTCAATCCAAATATATTCCTAGCCAAATGATCTGGAAATGGGGCACTTAGGCTTCTTGCCTAACTTACAAAAACCTCTCCCACTTCCAAAGCTTAAATAATCCCAAATCTTAATGATTAATCAATGCAGAATTAAATATGTGCTTGAAAATAATGGGTGTATGCTTAAGTTTGTTTAAACTGCTTATGTGTTGTAGTCTAATGCAGTCAAACTGATATATAAATATATATAATAGTAAATAAAGCAACATATACAATGCAGCAGCAAGAAATCACACATAACATCAATATTAATTAGGATTTCACCCAAACTCTTGGGCTATGTCTCCGTGAGCTCTAGTCAACTCAACTAGGTCTCTAGAATTATGATAAAGTCCTTTTACAAGCTCCCTGGCTCAACTCCATTGGTTTTACACGGAAACAATGGGTTTAGACACCATTTTACCCCAACTCTTGAAGCTCTTGGCTTTCTGGCTCTCGGCTCTCACTCTAGCTCCTGGCTCTGGCTCTTGGCTCTAGCTCTTGGCCTTGGCTTTGGCTCTGGCTCTTTGGCTCTAGCTTCGTTGGCTCTCAACAATGTGGCTCCCTTGGCTGCTCTACACATTCAGCTTTTGCTCTCTCAACTTCTTTTTTTGCTTATGCGCTCTTTCTTATCTCCATTTTAGCAACAACCCCAACAACCAACCTCTATCTCTAACATTCATGGCTTTTAAGCCAATCGATGATTGTCTTTTTATTTTCCCTCTCGGGCTCTCTAGCTTTTGGCCTTGGTCCTCTCAAATCCCCTTTCTAAGTTTTAGCAATCATTGCTAAATACTTTCAGGGATGGTGGCCACCTGTTCTGTAATGGAAGAGTCCATCGGACCTTTGGAATCCATGAAATAACCATTCTCTGTTTACACAAAGAAATACATTCAAACACAGGAAAAATCCGCAGAAACACTATGTTGTGTGTGGAGCCTGATTATCTTCTGTATTCAAAGGTTTCAACCAGATGTATACCCCAGGAAGACTGCACACCCCTCCACGCGGGTGGGTGCGAGGGGACTTGTCCCCCCCACGGGGGTTTGGGGGGGCTGATCCCCCCTTGCTGGGGGGGTCCGGGGACCAGCTGTCCACCAGCGGGGGTTTTGGGGGCAGTGCCCCTAAAGCTAAATATAAATGTAAAATTGCCTTGTAAAAGTCTAGTAATTTTTAGTCAAATGGGGTGTTCATTAGGCGGAGATCTGACGGTAGAAGTAATGTTTAATTTAGGGTCTTTTTTGCCCTAGAAGGCAGCCCCTCACTATATATGAGGGAATTGTATTGTGTCTATGTAGATCTATATTCTGAGTGAGGAAGAGAGAGGAGATTGAGAGTGAAGAGGAAGTTATAGTGGATCTACTATAGGTTGTATCTCTTCAGCTTGTTGGATAATATAATAAAAGAAGGACCGGTTGTTTCTCCGTGGATGTAGCCCAAATTGGGTGAACCACGTATATCTGTGTCTCTCTTGCTTTATGCACTTTTTGTGTTTATATTTCTACAATATTTTATTTGTTCCATTGCTCCGTAATATATAATTTTCTAACACACTGTTCATCAGACCTCAAGTATCCATAGATCTGCTTTATACTTCTATCGGGTCCGCCTTTAATCACTTATCGCATGTCGCAACTGCCCTATTCCGTGGTTTCCCTTTGTATTTTAAAAATACATTAAAACATTGCAAAATCCTGTAAAATGGCTTTAGATGGACTTGAAATATTATATATTTTCATTGCTAAACCCTTTCAGGTCCGGTTTCATCGCTCAGCGCTTCCCTTCATATTTCGTTTAATAAATGAAATACGCGAAAATACATAGAAAACTATCATTTGACGAATCTCAAAATATATAAAATATTGTCTATAGCCCCGTCGGGTCTGGCTATCGCATCACACACACACACACACACACACACATATATATATATATATATTGGCCCAACTCCTTTGTAATTCTCCAACGCGATATTGTGATGCGACTTGTCACAAATGCATATCGCATAAGCCCGAGGTCTTTCCATATGGTATGGCCTATGCCAATGCCGATTGCGATCCGCCGATATCGGTGATCGTGATATCGCATCGACCCAGTCCTATCACATGTCTGCATCTGATATCCTCTTCCTGTCACCACCGATTGCGATATGCCAATCGGATCTAGACCATTGATAGGCCATATCAGACGGCTCCTGTGCGTTGCTCCTTTGACCGCCGATAAGCCTATTTTCCACTATTTCTTCATATTTTTGGCTCCTAATAGTGTTTTCTACCTTTTTTGAAGGTTCTCCTTTTGCGATAGTTTTGGTATTTAGAAGACTTAGATGGTTTTTAGAACCCATTTTTAAGGTATTTTGCCCCTTTTCCAAAGGATAAAGGGCAGCTTCATTTTATGATAACTTCTGCATCCTAAGTCCATTTTTGCCCATTCAAGTTGCAGTAGATTCAGAACGAGACGATCTCTGCAATGGGGCCAGTTCCAAGAACTTCCTTGGAGTTTTCTTTTCCTCGGTGAGGAACACTTAGACTTAGGAGTTCTATCCAAAATCCATTTTGGATCATGCCTTCCCACTAAAAAAACTTTTGGTCTCCAAAAGACTGATATACTAATCTGAACAGCAAATGTGTGTGACTCACCCTCTTCTTTCAGCATCCCCCTACACTTGCCTTGCATAGTGCCTCTAAACCAAAGTTTCTGACCACTCCCCTTCATGGATGGGTTGGTCTTTCTGGGAAGAGCTGCCTTCTTCTTTGCCTTCCTGCAGAACTCCTGCTTAGATGGTCACAGAAGGTAGTTTGAACTTCTCTACCTTGACCATTGATTCAAGGTGGCCCAAACATATGTGAAGTACACCTGCTCCACAAAACTTTCACTTGTACCTGTTTGACAAGCTGCCAATAACAACTGTTAACAACAATAGAAATACAAACAACAACTGGATGGTCTAACTCTTGCTTCAACAAAAGAAACTGATTTCACATCTTGTGAACACCTCCATGCCTTACATCTACATACAAATGATGGGCTAGGTAACAAGCCTATAAAACATGCCTTTAAAACAAATGACCCTCCAAGTCAGGCATGTAGAAAAAGACCATTTGGGCTCTTTTCCAAAAGATGAAACACTTCATTATTACCTCCATCTTGGAGACCAATCAACGTTTTCCAAGTTAATATTGCATTACATGCATGTTTACAACAAAGCAATCAAACCTTGAAGTTAATTACACATACATGTTCAAATACAAGGAAAACATCAACATCCATGTGTTCATGCACATCATGCTTATGCATGCATTTCATCCTTCAACTTTCACTTAAGCACACTGTACTTTTGAAGCTAAAATGAAATATAATGTTGCAGCAACAAAGTGAGTCTCCTAATCAACCTCTTTCCATTCATCTTCTTGGTAGAAACCTGCAACTTGCATTCAATCACCATAGAATTGCAAATTGATGCCTCAATAGACATGCAATCTTAACCGGATAAGAACTCTAGCAATTTCTTACCAATCCCTTTCAAATGTACTACCTTTGTCTACACATCAGCATCATCATGTGAATCATTTTGATACACATCATTCATGGAATATTCCTTTCCATTTTTTCCATCTTCTCTTTCCACTTTCTTCAGCTATTGTCGAATCATTGTTGGATTCAGAGTCCAACATTTTGCAGCAAGATGTCCTTGCTGATGGCAATAAGTGCATTGCATGTGCATCCTCTTGATAGCATGATTTTTCTTGTCCAATGGACCTTTGGCTTCTTGCTTCTTTTCCTTCAAAAGTTTCATGTATGTGTCCATTCTCTTCCAACATCTAGAAACATTATGGTTATCCAACCCACAAAAGGAACATGTAATTCTTTTCCCATACATATGTGGAAATTTATCATGCTTTGCACAATCAAAAGGAAAATGTTTAGAACTAGATTTATACCTTTCTCTTTCACCTTTATTGCCTCCATGAGGAGGTGAATCAAATGAATAAGTGGCTCCCTTTGGGACACCATCAATCTCTTCAAGGTTGTTAGAGTCTTCCCAACTCTCTGGTTCAAGTGTGCGCTTTTGAACACCTATATCCTGCAAATGATGTTTCAAGCTATTGCATTCCTCTTGAATAAAATATTCACACTCAGTAATGCAACTTATTCTTGGAGTTGTTTCAATGGCCTTCATGGCAGCTTTGGAACTTTCTCCATGAACTTGTCCAGAGCCAAGACCCAAATACTTAGGCCTTTCCTCAATCATTATTGGCTCAACAATACCTTGTGCATGTTTACCCAAGCCTTTTCCTTCATAGCCCATCTTGGACATTAGCTTGGAACCTATGCCTCTAGTATGTTTTTCAAAAGAACCAATATAAGCATCCTTAGAGGAATTTGAAGACAAATTGGAATGGTTTATCTCTTCTTCAAGTTGATACTTGACAAAGGCTTCTTGGGCAACAAATAGTTGTGTCTCCAACTCATGCATCCTTTTCAGGTTCATATTTGCAATATGAAGTTGCCTCTCCATTTCCTGCAATTTGTCAGAAAGCAACTGCTTCTCTTTTTTCATGGAATTCAACTGCTCCCTAAGTCTGCTGCTCTTCCTTCCATCCTCATACATTTCTCTCACCATATCCATCATGGTGGAAAATTCTTGCTTCATGTATTAATCAAAGAATATTGTGAAGAAAGAAGAATTTGAGGACCCACGTGTAGAAGTTGTCACTACGCCAATGAACAAAAAAACTTCAACAAGATAAATAAAGAGCTTATTCAGCAACCTTTTGCAACAAACCTCTTGTGCTCCAAGGATTTCCTTAAGGTCCTTTGGGATAAGAAGAGTGCCTTCAGCCCTTCTTCCTTCTTGTCCTTCCTGGACTAAGCTATCAATAGCTTTCCCTTTACCTCTGCAAACTCAAAAAATAATCAGTCTGCAACAAGCATACAACAATCAAACAATCAATCCTTGACTGCCCAAACACCTTTTAGACAAGCAATCTTTGCTCTTTCGATCAAGAATTCTAGCATAACCTTCTTTGATGGTGGGGTTAACCAAGCTTAGGCTCTGATACCACTTGATCTAAAAATGGGGCACTTAGGCTTCTTGCCTAACTTACAAAAACATCTCCCACTTCCAAAACCTAAATAATCCCAAGTCTTAATGATTAACCAGTGTGGAATTAAATATGTGCTTGAAAATAATGGGTATATGCTTATGTTTGTTTAAATTGTTTATATGTTGTAGTCTAATGCACTCAAACGGATATATAAATACATATAACAGTAAATAAAGCAACAGATATAATGCAACATCAAGCAATCACACATAACAACAATATTAATTAGGAGTTCACCCAAACTCTTGGGAAACATCTCTGTGAGTTCTAGTTAGCTCAACTAGGCTCTCTAGGATTATGGTAAAGTCCTTTTACAAGCTCCTTAGCTCAAATCCACTAGTTTTACATAGAAACAATGGGTTTAGACACCATTTTATCCCTAGCTCTTGAAGCTCTCGGCTTTTTGGCTCTCGGCTCTCGCTCTAGCTCTTGGCTCTAGCTCTTGGCCCTGGCTCTAGCTCTAGCTCTTCGGATCTGGTTTCGTTGGCTCTCAACAATGTACGGATCTCTGGCTTTTCACTTGAACTCCAAGTGACTACCTTGGCTGCTCTGCGCATTCATCTTTTTCTCTCTCAGCTTCTTTTTTTGCTTCTGCGCTCTTGCTTATTCTCTGTTTTAGGAACAACCCCAACAACCAACCTCTGTCTCTGACATTCATGGCTTTTAAGCCAATTGGTGACTGTCTGTTTATTTTCCCTCTCAGGCTCTCTAACTTCTAGCCTTGGTTCTGCTCAAATCCCCTCTCTGAGCATTAGCAATCATTGCTAAACACTTTCAAGGATGGTGGCCACCTGTTCTGTAACAGAAGAATCCATTGGGCCTTTGAAATCCCTGAAATAGCCATTCTCTATTTACATAGAGAAACACATTCAAACATTGGAAAAATCCACAGAAACACAGTTCATTGGACCTCAAGTATCCATAGGTTCTCTTTATACTTCTATCGGGTCCACCTTTAATCGCTTATCGCATGTCGCAACTACCTTGTTCCATGGTTTCCCTTTGTATTTTAAAGATACATTAAAACATTGCAAAATCCCGTAAAATGGCTTTAGATGGACTTGAAATATTATATATTTTCATTCCTAAACCCTTTCGGGTCTGGTTTCATCACATTGGCACTACCCTTCGTATTTCGTTTAATAAACGAAATAAGCAAAAATACATAGAAAAATGTCTTTTGACAGATCTCAAAATATATGAAATATTGTCTATAGCCCCGTCGGGTCCGGATATCACATCGCATATATATATATATATATATAGATATACATGTACATGTACATGTACATGTACATGTACATGTACATATACATCTAGATTAATGTACATTACATGTACATATTACATATACATATACATATACTATACTTATACTAATATATTATATAATATATATATATATAACGGCCTCACTCCTTTGTAATACTCTGACGCGATATTGCGATGCAACTTGTCGTAATTGCATATCGCATAAGCCCGAGGTCTTTCCATATGGTATGGCCTATGCCAACGCCGATTGCGATCCGCTGATATTGGCGATCACGATATTGCATCGGCCTGGTCCTATCGCATGTCTGCCTCTGATATCCTCTACGTTTCATCGCCGATTGCGATATGTTGATTGGATCTGGACCGTTGATTGGCCAGATCCAACATCTCTTGTACATTGATCCTTTGACTGCTGATTAGCCTGTTTTCCACTATTTCTTCATATTTTTGGGTCCCGATAGTGTTTTCCGCCTTTTTTGAAGGTTCTCCTTTTGCGATAGTTTTGATCTTTAGAAGACTTAGAGGGTTTTTAGGACCCATTTTTAAGGGATTTTCCCCTTTTTCCAAAGGATAAAGGGCAACTTCATTTTATGATAACTTCCGCATCCTAAGTCCATTTTTGCCCATTCAAGTTGCAGTAGATTCAGAACGAGATAATCTCTGCAATGGGGCTAGTTCCAGGAACTTCCTTGGAACTTTATTTTCCTCAGTGAGGAACACTTAGACTTAGGAGTTTTATCCAAAATCCATTTTGGATCACCCGAGAGTCGTTGTGGCCCAGAATGGTGACATTCTACTGACCATAACCCTAGAGTCCATTAACCAAATGCTGCAAATCCACCATAATGACTCTTTGAGCCCTTTTTCTATATTCCCTCATGGAACTCTACCAGAAGTTGACCTTCCCTCAGAGAGCCAGGATATTTGAGATTTTCCTACCAGAAGATGTTCAACTCCCAAATAAGAATCCAAAATACCCTGCCTCTATGTTTCTTGAAAGAACTAAATAAATCGTGTCATTAGTGTCATCTGTACTAGGATACCACTCAAATCAATGGGTAGATGAGCCTATTTTAGGTTTTATGTCCATCTTTTCCACAGAAGAAAAACCTTTTGTAATATTTAATTTTAGTCAATTCCTTGCAGACATCATCAATGACCAATTCCTCAATATCACAACAGAAAGAATGTTTAAACATTCATCAGTGTTAGTGTACATGTTTTTGTTTCATCAGGCAGACTGATTTCAAACAACCTTACAGAAATTGGATGATCAAGGTAATGCACAGTCAGTTAGATAGTGGACCTATTTAGTAAGGAAGAATTCAAGTTATTTTCAGTGACTTCACTGACCAGTTTATCTATACAATGGTATGTCTTCTAAATAGCAATGTGGATCCTAGAATAGGTTCTCAGATTCAAAGAACCTTACACCTCAGTGATCAAGCCAAAACAGGAAATTGGTACTTGTACTAGAAATACACAGAAATTAGGGTGTATGGATGCAAGCTACCACCATATAGATTGCCAAAATATGTTCCTATGAGAATTTTCTTATTGGAATATATCAAGCAAATGATTAATATGGATGATTTGCATTTGGTCTTAGCCAAGAAGAAGGCCCAATTCAATTTCAAAACACAGGTGTGACCTTTTATATGTAACAACAGGGCAACAGGCACTGAGGCAGATACACTTCTCAAGAAAATGAACCTTCAGTTAAGTTTCACTTGTTCCTATGACACCTTCAGCATAATTTCCAGTCTATGAGTGGAGTAGAAGACCATTCCTTATTCTCGTACTCGTAGGCCTGAAATTTAGAAGTTTATGAACAAATATCAATGGGAGGAGAACACCTTGTAAGAAGTTGAGGTGTAGATTTTATCTAAAACCACCTCACAGACACCAGTGCCTCAAGACAAGCATGATAAAATGCCCAAAGAAGAAGAGTCTTCTCTAGTAATAGAAATTGAAGTCAAGAAGTTGTTAATTTATACAAAGAAGCCTAAAAGGAATCCACAACCAGTTTTTATGCAGGATAAAGAAGGACAGACTAATATAGGCATGACAAGTAAACATGTTTCAACAACACTAGAAGACATTTTTGAAGGTACAAGATAAGAATACATTTTTGTAGGCTCACCATCTTCCTTAGCCTCACACGATCCTCCAGATTCAACATAGACAACCGATTTGGCTCAAGGACAAACAAATCCTAATATTTTTGCTAAGTACAAAGCAATAAAGTAGAAGAATGAGATGCGAAAGGCCAGTACATACCCTCAATTCATGAAGCAAACTACCTCTTCCCGACACAGACTTTTGTCATCCTTTGATACTGAACAAGGAAGAATGCAAATGCCTCTTCTACAGCCATAGGTTCCATTCCCCAAATCACCAGTAGACTACAAGAAGACAATATTCTCCTTTGACACAAATCAAATCCGTCTGATTGATAAAATGGATATAAACAAACAGACTAGGGAGATGTTATACTCCACTCTAACTAATACTACCATGACAACTTCAAAACTACAGGCCTCCATCAGCAACATACAGTCACAATTGAAGTTGGATAAAATCTCATTTTTGGAAAAAGATAGTAGAACTAATTATTTATATGACTTATTCATTAAGTTAGGTTATGACACCAAATATGTAAAGGTAGTAGAGGAAATTATAAGGAGAAACAATGCAGATATAGCATCTCTGAGGAAATAGCTCAAGCTGCCATCTACAGAGGATCCACATACCAAGGAAATGGGAGAACTGGAAAAGAAAAATGAATACATGTTCAATATAATAATTGAACAAAATGTCCAGATCAAAGAAATGGAGGTGGAACTAGAAAAGCTACCACTACAAGAAAAAAGGACATTGGTGAGGGGCGAAAAATGTCACCATAAACTAATTGGTGACGGTCAAAAGATCATTCGTCACCAAAAACTGAACATCACCAAAGGTGGTGTCACCAAAAGTATAGGTGTTGTAGTGACATACAAATTCCATCACTAATAATGATTTATAATGATGTATAGTGACAATCACCATTTCATATGAGCAATGGTGACAGACCATAGCCTCCGTCACCTAAAATTGAATGTCACCAAAGGTGGCATTGCCAAAAGTATAGGTGTTGTAGTGACATTCAAAGTTCGTCACTAATAATGATTTATAATGATGGATAGCGACCTTCACCATTGCATATGAGCAATGGTGATGGACCATAGCCTTGGTCACCAAAAACTGAATGTCACAAAAGGTGGCGTTGCCAAAAGTATAATTGTTATGGTGACATTCAAGGTTCGTCATGAATATTGATTATAATGATGGATATTGATCGTCACCATTTCATATGAACAACAATGATTTAATGTGGTGGATCTTTAATAGCTGTCACTATTGGTGCATATATATGGTGATGTTCATTGATCGTCACGAAAAGTTGCATTGCCATAAGTATAGGTGTTGTGGTGACATTCAAGGTCTGTCACAAATAATGACTATAATGATGAACAATGACCATCGCCATTTCATATCAACAAAAATGATTTATGGTTATGAACCTTTGAGGGTCATCACTATTGATGCGTATATATGGTGGCATTCATTGACCGTCACCATTTCATATTTTTGGTGAGGGTCAATAATGTCATCAAATCTCATTGGTGATGGTCAAAAGAGCCTCCATCACCAAAAATTGATCGTCACCCTTCCATATGGATGTTAAGGCACGATGGAATCAAACCACCAACCTCCTGCTTGTAAAGCAGGTGCTTTTCCATTGAGCTAGCACCCTTTAAAGAATTATACTTTTAAAAATTAGACCTTGAAACTTCATAAATTGTAAATTCTACAACTTTCAATAGATTAAAGTCTTGATGATATTGTACTAAACAAGCAAAGCATCATTGAAGCTGCAGGTCCCTACCTAATGGTTATTGAAGTTATGAAAAGTGGGTGGAGGGAAAATAGTTATGTATAAGAAAATCAATATGTTCAGTTGAATACTCAATTAGAAGTGAAACTCTAAAGACATTTATAACCTATAAATGACCTATAACTAGCAAATGCACCAAATATTGCAAAGGAAATGTCATAAGTAGATAGCATATGAAAGAAGAGGAGGTAGGTACTTAGAACCCTTGTACATCTTGGAATGCCTTAGCACTTGGCACATCTTAGCTTCTTTGACATGTCTTCATACTATATAGCACATGTTAGCATTCCCTAGCATTCCCTAACACACATTAGCAGTAATGACCTCACATCTATCATTACATTTTTCCATGACTTGGGAACCTTACATTCACTAGAACACATTGGAACTCCCTAGTTGTCATGCCCTATGTTATCCTCCACAATGTCCCAGGCTGATGAGGAGATCGATGGAGGTAACCACATACCAAGCTTTTAGTTTGGTAGCTAGCCCTACCAAACCAGAGAGGGCTCTCTCTATGAAATCACAGCTGATGACTGGAATGTAAAGGATTTTAAACTAGATAGCTAGGCTCGGGTGGGTTTTTGGAAAATTTAGGGACTGGGAACTCTATCCATCGGTGTCTTGTATGGAAAAGACTTTGTCAAGGAGGTAGGGACTTGGAACTCTATCTAGGATAAAGCACCTAACATGCATGACAGAAGTTGCCTAGAATAGAGTACCTCCTATGTAGAAGAGTGTCCCCTACTCAAAATATAGAACCCTTCTCTACTGTGTAGTTTTCTTAAATATAAACCTGTGCCTAAAATAGTACTAAGAAAAACACCGAAATTAAGAAAAGTGAGCATCTAATTCAAACTATAAAAGTATACTAAATATGGCTCTATATAAGTTTGGGAAACACTATACAAGCATGCTTGCATACAACAACCATAAGATGCCTAAACTCGATGCACTTCTTTCGTCGCTGCTATACCCTCGCAGCAAAACTGGAATCTGTAGCATGTACCCCAAGGTTGTATGCATTTGTTGAAGGTGTAGATTGAAAGGATCTGCTGATATGAAGTACTATTGAAGGAGAAACACCTTCAAAATAACAAATAAAGTCTACAGTGAATTCAACCCATTTGCACACAAACCAAGGTTGCTACTGGGTACACTTCTCCATTGAATGGAAACTACAATGTATTGTAGTGCTGCAAAAGAAAAAAAACCTTTAGTGCAACACGGATAAAACTCTAATAGATATTGTCACTATGAGCTCGATTATAGATGATCTCATCAATATAGGTAACAACTTCGATAATTGAAAAACTAAAACGTGATATGCATAAATCATTTGAAATGACAGATTTGGGCATACTTTATTATTGTTTAGGAGTGTTAGTATAGAAAATGCAAGGTAGCATGTTGCACCTTTATGTCATAGGCCAAGGATGCAAAGAAATACATAAAATATTAAATAGCATGGTATAAGTCGATTGCAGGTTCTCTTGAAACGGGAATGGAATTCTCCTTGTGCGGGTTCTAATCTAGTGGGTATAACTTTAAATAAGAAATTGATAGTTATGGGGTTGGAATTTTCTCAAAATTCATGAAAAGTCCCAAATTTTTTCACTAGAAAGAAGCAGAGCGAGTCTTCAGGTTTATGGAAGGGAACACCCTATTCACAGGAAGATAACTTGAAATTAGTCGGGCATATTATTTCTTGTCTTCTTGTACGTGTGTGCTTTGAAAAGATAACCACATCCAAAGACTCAATAACAGCTCTGGTTAAGTTTATAGATGTGAAGCACTTCTAAGAAAACCCATCGCTTAATGACAATTGAGCGAGGAATATGTCAAAGGATTGAATCTTGCACTCAGGCATGGAAAGGAAGTTGGGGTATCCAGCATCTTTCCAACAAACCGACTCCAACCATAATGTGAAAGGCAGGTTAACTGCAAAACCTCTTTCCCACTTTGTAGTATTGTTTCCTCTTGAATTCTAATAGGTATCTGGCTACTTAGATCCACAAAACTCATTCCAAGTAAACTTTGCATGATACAATTGTGACGTGCAAGCTTGACACACATTCTAGTTTCCCTCTAAAGGAGGGTAAGTCAAAATATTATGACAAGCTTAACTTTAATTTGATCATACACTATTGAGGTATTGCATGGAATAAACAATATACTATCAATGCACTAATGAAGAACTCAAAATAAAAAAAATTATTATTGCTACAATAGCGCCACTCTTGGGATTCTTGGACAAAGCACCTAACCTACATGGCAAAAGCTTCCTAGAATAGAATACCTCCTACCTAGAAGTGTGTCCCCTACTCAAAATATAGAACCCTTCTCTACTATGTGCTTTTCTTAAGAAAAAATGTGTGCATAAAACAGAACTAAGAAAAACACCTAAAGTAAGAAAAGTAGGCATCTAAGTCAAACTATAAAATCATACTAAATATGACTTTATCTAAGTTTGGGAAACACTAAACAAGCATGCTTGCATACAACAACCACAAGATGCCTAAAATCGAAGCACTTCTTTCATCGTTGCTACACCCTCATAGGAAAACTATAATCTACAACATTTATCCCAAGGCATTGGATAGGCACTTGCACATAGGTCTAAGTGTGTAAACATGTGGCAATACTCCAAAAGACTATTAACCTTGAAAATTACTTTAATTAATAAAATTATTAAAGTAATTGGCTTTTATAAGAAAAAGTGAGTTAACCTAATGAAATGCAGAGGCTATTTTCATTACTGAATTAAATGAATCTCAACCATTGATCTCAAGTGATGTTGAGATCTAATCTCAACAATGAATCACGTTGGGGATCAAAGTTTTGGATTCAATCAATAACTCAAACTTATAAAAGGAATGCTTGGCTAAAAGAGAAGACACATTAGTGAGCACAAGACAATGAGGTAGTGAGGATATCAATGATTGGTTGGAGGACATTCATCCAAGTGTGTGAAGTCTCAAGAGGAGTGCAAGGGAGAAGGATCCAGATTAGCCAACAAGATCAAATGATGCATTTTGGAGGGTTTGATCAGTTGGAATTTCCCAAAGTTTTGTTGTATTTGTATATTTCCTCAATGGGCCATTATACCAGTAAGGGAGCCCTTGTATGCTGAAGATTAATTGATAAAACAATAGATTTGAAAGGTAGATATCTACGTGTGCATGTGTATGAGATTGATGTGATTATTTTTCTTCCACTGTTTATTTGTATTTGTGTTAAAATCCCAACAATGTTCTTTTATTCAGTAGATCTGCAGCAATAATTATTTAATCAAAAAGGAATCTGTCGAGTCAATGATTAGCCAAAAGTTGGGGTTAGAGAAATCAACACACACACATGGACAACTTCAAAATAAGCACCTTCAAATAATTTGGCACCAAAAAAATATGTCTATCTATGTCATATGCACACTTTTAAGAATATATGCCTTTTACACAGATATTTGAAGGCATAAAATTCACAATTTCGAGAGAGTTTTCAACATTTTCCTAAAGAAAACCTCACAGCAAACCCCCCAGGATTTTGCACACATGGACATTTTCAAAAGAAGCACCTTCTAAAAATTAGGCAACAAAGAAATATGTATCTATGCGTCTAATATTTACATTGTAACAAATATATTCTTTTTACTTAAATATTTAACGACATAAAGTTCACAATGTGGAGAAAAATTTCAACTTCTTTTATAGGGAAAATCACATGGGGAAAACCCAAACACTTCCCTACAATTTGCAGATGGTATCGAATGTAAACCCAAACTAACCCACTAGGGATGTCAAGAGAGGCACACAAAAGGGGCAACCAACCCTGGGAAAGAACCCTAAGAACTCCTACATGAAGCTCAAAGCACTCAAACACTAGAGCTATCCCATGGAAAGAATTTTCAACTTAGACACAAGAATACAAACATAGTTTCCAAAACAAATTAAATAGGAAAGGAATGACTTTGAAATTAAACTGTTGTAGACATAAGAATATAATTAAAAAATATATTAAGGGATGCAACAAGAGGGCAGTGGAGAGATTCTCAACTCCCTTTCACCCTAAGAAGTTCCTACCCAAAACCCAAATAGACTTTGACAGTATGTAGAGGAATGCATGCAGGTCGTCAAGCAAATCAAGGAGATTTCTAGTGAAGGGTTGAGAGAGGCACCTAACCTGGAACCTAAATAGGTACCCAACAATGCAAATATTCACAAGAGAATGAAATTACGCAAAAAATATTGCTTGTTGCGCACTCTACATTCCATTAGTTGTATGTGCACAAAATTGTGGTAGGTGGAAATAAGTGAAGGGTTGGGTAGAATGTGGGTAGAATGTTAGAAAAGAAACCAATGCTTTGTCCCCCATCCTCCAATCATGTTATTATCTTTTGGGATTCCCCTATCATCCTTGGTACACAATGGATGACAAGCAACATAAGCGGCAATATCCTTTACTAAAGTAGTACACCCCTAGTACTTACGAGTGACATTCCCAAGTAATACGAAGTCCCAGGATTACCACAATACCATGAGTAATTCTAAACTCTCCCTCTTCCAAATGAAACCTACAAGCATATAAAAATAACTAATAAAAAAATTATTTTAATTCTGTTTTTATTCCTATATCAAAAAAAGGTGGTGAAGTCCTCCCAAACCTTGATTCTCACTTATTTAAGTCACAAAACCGTTCATTTGATTCATTTTTCACCATCATCTCACTAGTGGCATCATATCAAGGAGTTTATAGATTAATTTGTGGACATAAATCTTCCAAAGGAATGGAACAACTTTCTGACACATTTGAAGTGCATTCAATTCCCAACAATCCACAAAATAAATTGTACAGAAAATTTTGATGTTCATCTTGTTATGTCTCCTCTAATTTTGATATTCAGCATTTTTGTAGTTTTCATATATTTTATATCTGGAGCAGTGTGTGTCAGATTGATTGACCTATGTGGATGTTGGGACAAGGTCAAAAATAGCATACTTTAAAGTGAAAGTGCATGCCACAAATGCAAAACATGTTCCTTTACAAAGTAATAATGTGAATGTCCTTGTTGGTCATTTCTATGCTATGTGAATTATTTTAGGCTGGTTTCATAACCCACTTGATATTGGCAGCATTTTTGTGGAAGGCCCCAATGCTATTATGCATCTGCTACATTGTGGTTGTTTAATTTTTATTGTTCTTTCAAAGGTTGGTTTCGATGTGTAGTAAGACCGCATGCCAGGAAGAACTCTCAAGGATGGAGATGTCCCTGGGAGTTGACTTTGATGAGATGTAAGGGGGAAATGGATTGCTCCATCATATGCAGTAGTTTGGGAAACAGATGAACTTGAAGAAATCCCATAGTGAGATGTTGCACCTCCAAAACTATTATATGAGTGACATCCATATCGAGAGGATCTATATGGACCAAGACTGTATCTTCCCACACCTAGTGATGCTCGACCAGAAGTTGTTTCTTGGAGAAGAAGTTGGCAACCCAAGTCCAACAGTGCTAAAGAGTTTAATGAACTATAAGGAAGGTTTGTTGCAGCAGGGTATCTAGACAAACTTGGCAGTGTTGCATCACTTAATCCATATGGATTTAGACCAGTAACTAGTACTGATGTTGGGTTCATGGTATTCCGATGACCAATAAGTTGTGAGTTGACTGGCCCATGACCCAATCCACCATATTGTGAAACATGATTTACATCACCTTTATCCTTCAAATCAAGAATAGCTTGGCCCTGGTTTGCTGCAACTTTCTTCTTTTGTCCTTCAAATTCTAATTTACAAAAAAATTGATGCCCATCTATTGATTTAATAGGATCTTCTAGGGCTCGATTTCTTGCTTCAATTGTTTGTAAAGAATAAGGGAGTATTCTTTGTACTTACTATATTTTCTATCAAAATCACCAGGGCCTTCTTCAATGTCTCCATAATGAGAGAAAAAATTAGTCATTCTAGTAGGTTTCATGTCTTTAGGAACATTACCCACATAGACCCTCCTTAAGTTAGGATCTATTGTAGCCGGTTGAAAGGGATTAGTTGGTTGTATGGGTTGTACAGGTACCATGGGTGGAAGAAGGTGTTATTGGAGATGAAAAGGATTAATTAGTTGTATGGGTTGTTGAGGAGTTGGTTCAACTGCGATTGATACTGCCCAACAGTAACCAGATTACAGACAACCATTCTACCATCAATAATCTTGATGGGTTCTTCCAATGCACTCAAGGCACAATCAACATGTTTATATTTGATAAATCAATATCCCTTGTTCCTACCAGTGGTCTTGTTAGTGACGATAACTGCATCTACAATTTCTCCATACTCGACAAAGACTGATTTGAATGACTCTAAGGTAGTTTCATACCCAATCCCTCTAACAAAGAGCTTCTTTCTCTTCTTCCCTTAGTTTGTTTTATCTTATTGCATACTCTGCATTCTGAGTGTGTGCATCATAAGCTCCCACTTTCGTGTCTTTTTGTGGTTTGTTCCTTGTAAGGGCACATTTATTCTCCACCTTGTCCTGTTGTGCTGACGTATCTGGTGTATCTCTTTAGACGTCCCATTGGTTATGGTGACATTCTATATAGTACTCAACCTATGTGGGGCCCCTCCAAATTCCCTAAATTTTTAACTCTGACCTAGTCACTGCTCCAGTTTTATCGAGTCCCTAACCTTTACCCATGCCTCATCAACCAACACAAGTGAATGAGCACACTTCAGGGATAAAAGTTTGAATCTACGTTTCTTAATGCCTTGAAGGGAAGTATCATCTTCAATAAGAATGAGATGTTGTAACTCTATATTTTTAATTACTCATTTAGTGATTCAAAATCATGATTTTAATTTTTTTTTTTAATGAATTATAAGAGAGTAACAAAAATAATCAATCCCTAAGGGCATTAATAAATTGGTTTTTAGTTGAAGCTACTGAATTCCAAAACTAATCTCTTATAAGTTGTGAAATCAGTTTTGAAAGTCTATTTTTGAGAAAAGCATAATTTTTTTGTTTCTACAATCAAATTGTATGATAATGTTGGAGAGAATCAATGTCTTGATATCATAATCAATTAAATTCTTGCAGTAATTGTCCTTACTAACCACCGTTCTCTATGAAAACACCCTAACATTGGGTTGAAGCTTTGGAAGTGGTGGGTGTTGTAGATAATTCCATCCATATTCAAGCAAGGTTCTATGTTGGTATTATTAAGCCCTTAAGATCCTAGAGCATGACCAAAGGACTATCAACTAAGAGATAATCAATAAACAACACTCTGATCCAACAACAGAGAAATGAGTTGAGATTTATATGGGGTGTTTGAAGTGTAACAATGTTGACGCAAATCAACTTTACCACTCCAATACACATGTTCACTCATGATTGGTAGAAGATGTCAAAATGAATTTTAAAAACACCTTAAAAAGGTCTGATACCACGTATGGTATCATGTCACATCAAGCCGACCAACATGTTTCCAACCAATCGGCATGTTACTCGAGTAGTTGGGGAATAAAACACGCTTATGAATGATTAAGTAAAAGCGAATAATAAGTGACAAGTGTAATTTTCAATTTGGAAATTAATAAGCGTTAGTTTTATTTATCTTTTAAAATTCACCAACCTTTCATTCTACTGTATGTAAATATTACCTAATAATCAAGAGAAAATATTTGAGGATGAATTAGGAAATCGTTTCAATTTAATGACAAGAAAACAGAAGATCATTTTTTTGTCCAAGCTATTATGAGTGGATCCAAGCATGCATGAGTTAAAGTTCCCTTTAAGTTCATCTTTATATAATGAATTGTTGATTAAAGTTGTAGCTATGATATGCATAATATCAAATATTTTACTACTCTTAAATACCCTGCATTTCTAACCCAACTGTGCAACAAGAACATCTCAAACTATGCATCAATGAATACAATAAGGGTTGCAATATCTAGTCAATACTGTAAAATAATAAGCTATATCTACTTACATGGGAACATCAATATATAAGTCCATAAAAATCAGATTTCCCTTGATACCTTTTGTCACTATTAGTGTGAAAAATCCACTGAAAACAAAGAAATTGTTGAAGAGAGATATTTGTAAGAATACCTTTTTCTCTATTTCTTCTGCATTATTCTATTTTGATTTCAAATTGTTCTGCTCATACCGACTTAGCGGATTTACAAAACTCATTTCCTCACTCGGGACTTCTGTTGAACCCACTATTCAGTTTTCATCCCACTTCCAGGTGTTTGAAATTGCCCTGTCATATTTCGAGGAACAACACAATGCATACCCGGCCAAGAAACCATGACTGCATGCAGTTCTAAGCCTATGTTATGTTGAAGTGCCATACCCAAGTTCACTTTTAAAGGACCACAACCAACCAAAGAACATTAACCAAACAAACATATATTCTTCCAGTCAATGGTACAACTATAAAAAATCTAATAAACAATTACCACCTTTGAAGAAATCAAAATATAATTGCATCTATTTAGAAAAACAACTGATGCGCAAACTTGTATTTACAAGACTTGAATACAAAATGAAATGAAAGTGTGAATTTCAACCACAGGTTTTTTTTAGAAAACTATAGTAAAAATGAAAAATACCTAGGTTATGCTGCCAAGGCATTCCACTGAACGTTGTGTAGTAGTTTTCACTTCAACTCCAAACTTCAGTGCTTCATCAATGTCGATACCAGGAAGAAGCATTGGAGGAAGGGGACAACCTTCTCTATACCATTCCATCAAATAGAGTGCAATGCTGAACTCCCTTAGAGAAAGAATAGTGTCCCCATCTTAGTAAGACAAATCCCATACCTGCTTTAAAGCCTCTACATGATGCACCCAAAAGAACACCAAAAATTAAAGTTAGGATAATGTGATGGCAATGTCAAACAAAATTTCTTTCAAAGTCTCCATTAAAGATAGATCTTTATAGATATGTCAACTATAACATGGATTTCAATCCTCAATTGATGGAACTAGAATATCTAATGACTAGCTATTATGATAGCATTATTGATTGAAACATCATAAAACACATAATGAAATGAGCATTAAGAAATTCACAGGCCCACTAATTTATTCTTTCATACAAAATTGAGAACCTTTAGAAAAGTTTCGTGTGTCCACCAACATGTCTATATCAACCTTCAAAAATGTTACATTAAATTCAAATTTTAATAAGCCAACAACCATGAAGATATTATGTAAACTCACATAATGACTTAAGTAATCCAACACTTCAATCAAATGACATAGAAATAATCATCAATTTTATATTCTAATTTGTCTCTTCAATACCTCTTGGAAGCTTCTAGCTCAGGAAAAGATCATGAGCTTGTTCACCAGTGATTTCTCCATCCCTCTCGATGTCCACCTTAGAGAAAACCTTGGTATACTTTTGAGCATCAGACTACATCATCCATGGCCAAGATAGTTGGGCATTTCCTCCCAGGCTTGAAGTTGTTGCACCAACTCCAATAGATATCAGCACAATTGATGTGCTCTGTGATTTATCTAGTTGATTTTGCTTAGCGAGAGCTGGAGCAGGTGTAGTTGATGTTGGTAAAGAGCCATAGAAGATGAAGAATTGTTGATTGAATACAAAGGTTGGGAAGCTACAATCTGTTTAGCTTGAGAGGGGGTAGCATAAGAAACATCTCCACTGAAAATTGAATCTTAAGAAAAATCATTCCATCAGCAAACAAGCCTTTAACATCATTTAGTCCTACATACAATATGGATCTTAATTTTTATGCCATCTTGCAAGGGTTTTGATGGTACTGATGGAATTAACCCTCCTTGAAAAGATGAACTTTCTTTCTAGAGACCATCTTGCTCGAGTGACAAGGGAGTGTTCCCCCTAATTTGAACACCCTGCATAGCAGAAATATCGCTAATAGGTGCAATGGAAGTTGGTCCATCAATCCTTGAACCTGGCCACTCTGCCAAACCACTATAAATTTGTGGTTGTTGACCTATTATACCAACTCTAAGAATTCTCATGGAAGATCCCTACAAAGGGGTTGGTGTTGGAATAGATGGTGGAGATACAGGCCATAAAAATTGATTATTTCTTGGGCGCACATACAGTTGAGCAGCTCCCACACTCGGTTGTATCGTGGGACCTCTAATGCCCACTGAGAGAAGAACGAGAGATGGTGTAGCTGCAGTGGTTGGTGAAATTTGAGGTGTGGGAATTTGAAATTTTGTTGGTCCAAACAAAGTTGCCCTCATAATACCTTATGTCAACTCACGACCACTCTATGCTACTATTACTAGCTTTAAAGAATTGTAAAATTGTGACCTTCCAGGGAAGCCTGTGCCATTCCGATGAGCTCCTTACCATGCTTAAACCTTTTCAGGTGATGACTATTTGATCGTAGTTATGGACCATTTTAGAAAAATGGACATAATGATATTGAAACTAACTCCCATGGTCTACTCAAGAGCAGAAGTGGAAAATATTTGCTCAGCCTCTCATGAATTTTACCAACTACACCACATCGGTCAATAGAAATACATCTTCAAAATCATATTCATCTTCTTCACTCCTAAGTGTCCTAAAATCTTGGATTTATGATCCCAATGAACTAACTGCAAATAAATGATCTTCCCAAGAAACACAAAAATAGGTTAACTTGTACCGAAATCCATCCTTCAGTAGGTATTCAACAAACTCTCCATCAAGCAATTTATCACAGAGTTTTGCAAGACTACATAAACACACACAAAGTTTGGACATTGCCTAAATATTGGCAAGGCTCAATCTGAATGTTGGTGGTTGCAATAAGAAATATGCCATTGTTTGTGCTTCCTTTCGAGTGTTGAATCACTATATTGAATTGCAGCAAATAAGTAATAACTAAGCATTGCTTTTGCAGTGAACCATAATCACCATGTTGAAATCTCAATAGTCTTATCCCAAATATACTTTTGTTCTTTCAATAAAAGCATAAAAGAATAAAAGATGAGATAGAAAACTAGATTATTTTTGGTATTATAAACAACGTAAATTCATACCAGTGACATCTGTTGTTGCGTCTTTTTCTCTGCAAGTTTAAAATCCTTTGCATATGCATCTATTGTTTTTTTCTATTTGCTAGCTTATTTTTTCTTTGTTTCAAACCATTGACATGCATTTGCATGGGCTGAAAGTGCCAAGTCAGCTTCAACCTATAGAAATGTTAGGTCAAACAAGCGTCGATGTTCAAAAAAGAAACTATAGAATTAATATTACAATTTTAAAATGTAGATGCCATATCCAGTTTCTAAACACCACGAATATTTTCATGTTTCACTAATTTGATTACTTTCTATCAGAGTGTTCCTATAATGTGGTCATCCCTATATTTGAAACCTAATAAAAATCTCAAATTAACGAAGAAAGGATAATATAATTGACTTCGAGAGCACCCTCTTACATCACACAAGCTGAAATATTATTTATATAAAATCTAAACCCAACAGGGGTAATAACTCTAGTGCTTAGTTCTGTGAACTATATAGTTGTTATCACCTTCACACATCCTAAGGTCCTCTAACCTCAAATACATCATTAAGTACAAGAAGCCTAAATTAACAACCATTTGGTGAAAATAATAGCATATACACATCAATTATGATGATACATTACCCCTCCCAGAATAACATTGCTACTATACAATATAAACAAATGATTTCCTTCAATTTAATATAATATTTCTTGGTTCCATATGTAACAACAAAATGTCATCCCAAATTGAAGGAAATCCTTGATGTGTACTATATAGCAACAAAATTGAGGGAAAAAATAGGAAGCCTACAATTTCTTTCTTTGGAATCAATGGTAATGATGTTAGATATTTATTTGAGTTGTATCTTTATCAATAGATTGAGTTTCAAAGGGATTGATGTATTTATGATTTTATCTAAAGCCAAATGATTAAGGCAAGAAGGATTGGGAATGGTTTATTGCATAAGGTAGAAAGGAGGCTCCCTATTTTGCATAACTGTGGTTTTCCAAGGATGTCAAAATTATATTAGTAAAATAAAGAAAGAATGGGAATGGTTTATTGCACAAGGTAGAAAGGAGGCTCTATGTTTAACATAACTATGGTTGTCCAAGGATGTCAAGTTTATATTAGTAAAATCAATGATTGAATCAATACAAATGTGTTGGATGACAACAACCTTTATAAGAAAAGGTGAATGGAGTACAGGAGGAGAAATAATTATATGTTCTTATGGCCTAAGCATCAAGATAAAAAATGCATTAAAAGGATTTAAGTAGAAAAAATCAGTAACACCCAAGGATATAGGAGGTTGGGTCCTAAAAAACACTTTACCAAAACTCTATCTGCTAAAAGAATCTACAAGTTAATAACAGGAAAGGGTTTATGGTGTCAAATGATAATTCAAAAGTACATGGAGCTCGACTCAATAGAAGATTGCATAAAATATTCAACAAAGTTCTTGTCAAAATGACTCAATTATTTGGAAGGCTACTATTGTGGATTTCTCTTATAGGGAAATCATTTAATCAGTACACTCAAAGGGAAGGGCACATTTACTCTTTTCTCATGCAGTAGATGTCAACCTTACTGCAATCTGGAGTGAAGAGTGGAAATCAACTGAACAACTTGGTCTTAGAGAAGTGGGAAAGATATATTTCTAAGCTTAAAACTAGTCACACACGAATCAAGGTAAGAGGATGAACTACTTTGGTTAAGGAACAAAATCAGGGGGTCATACTCTCCAAAATTAGGATATAAGACATTAGGTGTCGGACATGATATTGGTACTCCAGTGTGGTGGTGGAAGAAAATTTGTAAATATAAATGCTCTTTAAATTTAATATTTTAATGTAGTTAACATTAAAACAGTGAAGTTCTCACTAGGGACAATCTCCAAAAAATGAATAAGCTCAGTTTTGGAAGATGTTCCTTGTGTATGAAAATGAAGAATCTATTCTACATTTGTTATGCGCGTGCTCTTATACAATACAAATTTGGAAGGAATTGACTAAACGATTTGAATGAAATGCCTAATGAGAAAAGTCTCAGAAATTGGGATGGAAATGTGGTTGCAATGAGCTTCAAGGCATTACCTGTGATTGTGACCATGGGGATAGCTATCTATGAATTTCAATCTCTTTGAATACATATTTGTACTTTCTTTAGAGTTTTCAATAAAAAACATGAAAACACTCAAAAGCTTTTCACAAACAAAGAACAAAAAAGCCTCCAAGGGTGATTGTGAAGGAGCAAATTGATAATCGGGGACATCTTTTTTTATGGAGCTTCTTAGGGGGAACCTTAGTGTTGTGGAGAAGGGGATACAGTTCATCTGTCAGAATGTCAGAATCCCACTGGATCAAATTCAAGTCTCAATTGGGAAGAGGTACAAAAAATTATGCAAAGTTTATAGTCTTGAAACCATCTCTTAAGTTCTTTGCAGATAACAGGGCTCAAAGGTACATGTATTTGTGATTCTCAGTTAGTAATTAACTGATGGGGGTTCCTATTTCTCTGAAAAAAATCATTTTACACCAAATGCTTGATGAGATCCTTTACATTATTATTTGTTTTTAACTCTATTCACATCACCACATTTACAAGGAACACTCACAAAGATGTTCTTTCAAAAGAAGGGATCTCCTTGGAGTCGGGTTGTTGCAAGACCTGGGAAGAGGAGAATGGCTTCTCTTCTAAATTTAAATAATATCTCCTTTAAGGATTTTGATTTTCATACTTCATATGATCTGGGGAAGACTGTTTCTCTGTTTGAAATCCCTAATATTTTACGCTACTATCAGAATTTGTTTCTTAATTATGTGTGTTTGAGGCGTCAATAGAAGCAGTGTTTTCAAACGTGGAATCAAAGAAAGGTCAACTTAGATTGGGACTTGAACCGATCTGATTTCAATGTCTAGATTTACTTTAAAAATATATATAAATTTTAATGCCAAATTATATTTTAAAGATTTCAAACCATGATTCCAAGGGTACCTGTGCAAGTATTTTCTTGTGTAAATTTCCCCCTGAAAAAAGATCAAGGCTTCGGAACTACTCATCCTTCCATCGTAGTCCAAATTTTCCCTACTAAAATAAGTGTTGAACAAATTGATTTTTTGTGGGCGAGCCATTGAAGAGATCCCCCTCGATCCGCTAATCGCTCATAGCATCTAGATTCAACCCTGGAACCCTAACTACTAGTGAATCACTGCAACATTTCATTTTAAAATATAGAACAAATCTACAAAGAAGACTCAATCAATTGGAAGAATGGGAATCAACCTAGATATACCAAAAATCGATCCAGCGACCTATATATGTTTCCATATAGTCGCAGGGTAGATTGGAGATCGATCTTGTTGTGGTGTTGTGCCCAACTACTGTTCTGGCCTTTCCCTTTTTACAACTTCAACATTCATTAGTATACAGTATTATTCAAAACCTGATTTTTCAAAACCCCCGAGAAAGGAAATGCCTGACAGCAGTTTGTTTCATGTGGGCGATGTGCTATAATCTGTTAAGAATTTGGATTCTAATTCAGCCTCATTTTGTCTAGCTTGGATACACAATTGCACAACTGTCGTGGTTTCTCTCTATCCGAACTAGTGTTATGTCAATCTGGTGCTACATATTTTTTAGGAATTAGCTCTAGCTCTTTGTACCAGAGGAAGTAGTATCTCTCTATTATCTGACCAGAGGATTTCTTCACTGTTTTGGTTCTAGCTCCCCGCTACTCGCTATGAAATTGAAGTTGTTCGCCTGCTCGTAATCAGCTCCCCCCTCGACTCTTAGCTGCTGGCTCGTAAAAGATGTTTATTTTGAGCAATATGTATTAAATTATGGGATGGAGCTACTTTTTTTTGTTTGATGTTTATTTTGAGCAAGGTGTATTAAATTAAGGGATGGATATGTTGGATTTGGAATTTTGGAATAATTTTGAGAATTTTAAATAATATTATAGAATATAATTTATTTATAATTTTTCAACTAATTTTATTTTTGGATCGGTATTTTGGAATAATTTTGAGAATTTTAAATAATATTATTGAATATAATTTTTTCAATAATTTTATGTTTAGGAGTTGTTTAGTTTTAATTTTATATAATGTTATTAGTAAAAATATATTAATATAATTGGAGAAATACCTAAATTATTTTACTTACAATGTTTGATACAAAATTGAGATTTTCTAAGTTTATAACATGTTGGATTCTTTTTGCTTTTGTTATGAATAAAAATATCTTTCATTTACAAGTCTATGGAAACTCAATATGTATTGTACAAGGGTTGTTAGGTATTCTCTATAGGTTCTAAATCTAAGCTACTAGCTAGACAGGTTATTGACATTAAAGGAAAGGTTTCATTATCTCACTTTCCAACATATTTACAGGAAATATAATACAAGGGAAGACTCCTTATCTAAAAGAGCTCTTGCCTCAGCTTCTAGAATCATTTTCTTTGAAGAATGGAAGTCCGCTAATCTGATTGAAAGAGGCAACATCTGATAGATATTTTTAAAAACTTGAGTTTAAGTTGTTTAATCTGTAGAATGCAAGTGTCTCGGGCGTTTTTCAAGGTGTTTAATTTGTTTATGCATTCAAAAATGTATTTCAAACAACAAAAATTAATAATATTACTTAATATTGTATAGTCAGATTCAAGTGAAAAGGGCATTTCGTCTATAAGTTAGATTACGCCAATTATAATGTTATATGTAACTCATCTTAATTTTTTGCATAACTGTGAAAATATTTAAATGTTTTAGCTTAATTATAACTCAAGTAAAGCCATAAGTTGCAATTGAATTCAAATCACAAAATATTATTACCCCATGTCTCTTTTCATATAATGTATGTCAATCGTGGTTCACATTATCTTTTATTGTGTGGAGGCCTTCTAACAAACCAGATGCTACTAGGTGATGCTAATTTTATGTCTTCATGTGGGATTTTCAAATTTCCATGAATTACGATTGTGCTAAATGGTCATCAAGAGCATATTTAACTAGGTTTTAGGGTACATTTTAGAACCAACCATTAAGTTTTAACTAGTGTGTTACTCCAAAAGTGACTGTAACCCTGTCGACACAATTCATTATTTTTCGTCATGTGGACACCCTTATAATGGAACACATGCTACCATGACACACTAATTTTATGGCCTCACATAAAATTTTCAAATTTGCATGAATTGTGAATCTGCTAAGAGATAATTAACCAGTGGTGGTTGAACTAGATGTGAGCAAATAAAGAAGGTAAGGAGGAGTTGCAAAAGGAGATTAGCGAGGAAGAAAGTAGTGCAGTGAGGATGAGAGAGTTGGAGAATTTGAATGGGAAAGGTGTTTGGTCAGCTAATGGTTGTGAAACAAAGGGTTGGTGATAAGAAGTAGTATCCAAGGCACCTCAATTAGGTCTGATGAACTTAATGGATTGGGGTTACGAGAGATGTGTGATTACAAAGTGACAAGTTGGAAGCAATGTAGAATGAGATTGTGGATGAGAAAGAACCAAATGAACTAATGTGAAACCATATCCTAAGGCCGACACATGTGTCCCAACTATTTAGGGAGGATGAGAATCTAGTAGTGGGCATGGCACTAGACAATAACAAAGTTGGACTCATACCAATCCTGCCCCTTATGCTTCTTAAATACAATTAGGTAACACTACACTAGCTTGTTAATAATGGTTCAAGTCCACCTAGTAGTCAGCTTGCTTATTGAGGAATAATAAGAATTAGAGGAAGTAGTATTGACAATAGCGCAAGTTTGAATATTAGGAGTAGCGATTGTTAGTTCTTTAGAGCAAAAAATGAGTGTTTCATGAGTTTTAGTACCTATGATGCATTGAATTATAACCTAGGAGCATGTAAGAGAAATAATATTAAAGTGATGTACTATTTAAAAAAGTTAGTCATATGTAACTGCTTTGGAAAAACAACATAATGCGCCACACACCTTGATATAAAACAAACCCTAAAATTTCATTCTTAAATTCTCTTGTGTAGTTACCTAATGGAATTCAAGTCGAATATCACAATTACTTATGTCTATAATGGTGTGATCATATTTTTCATGAACTCTTTCTAGACATGCACCCCATCAAGCATAAATCATCCTAGCATATACCTTTGAAGTAATATAAATAATCCATGCATTCATCAACCATTCAATAACTTATTAAAACATGTAAGGAACCATAGATATAATACAACATATAACTAGCTTATAACCATAATAGAAACCATGGCAAAGCAACCATAAGATATCCAAGTCAGGGACTTCCACGTACCACCCGACCATAGCTTGGGTTGAACTAAATCTTTCTTTCAACCAATCACCCTTGTGACATATTCCAAGCATGAATGTGGGATGTCATGGAATAAACCAAGACAAAACCAACCAGGGATTCTAGAGGCCAAACCACCTCAACCTTGAACCATAGTGATTCCACCTCTATAATCTAGAAATAACTAGCCATAACTAGATCGATATCTACCCAAGTTGTCTAGGGCTCCAAAAACTAATAACTCAAGCCACATATGTCATAGGGCTCTAGAGTGTTTGTCCAACCTAACTCCAAGGACTAGTATCTCAACCCACCAAGGCCACCAGAGTGTTTGTCCCAACCTAGGCTCCAAGACTAGTAACTCAACCCAAGTTGTCCAGGCCTCCAAAGCATTTATTCCAACCCACAACCATAGGGAAAACTAAGAACCAATCAAAGAAAAAAAAAGGTGGAAAAGCCCACAACACCATGGCTATCATGGAAATAGCAAGGAAAGGCTCAAACCACTGTCAATCCAGGCAATCCTCCATGCCAATGAAAACACATAACCATATAATCGTGTGCATATACCATGCATCCAAAAATAGACAAGGAGACCACACATGCAACCAATTACCTAAAAACAAATCCAATTGTAGTTGTTGATCCCATTATCTCATTGTGCTTCCTTTCTTTCCTTTGCTTGCTCTGAATTCGAATGAGTACAAGAGTGCTCCAACCATGCTCCAAGAATTCTCTAAGTGTGCAACATTATGAGAGAGAATGAGCAATGGCTCCAAACCACAAACTGTCAAAAGGATTGCAGTTGTTTCTTTAGAAGCCTTTTGATCATTGATGCCTCTATTTTCTTCATTTTCCTTCATTGTTTCTTCAATTTCCTCTCATGAAAATCTATGACTCTTCATCTCCCTTTTCTCCTATTTTCCTTTATTTTCATAAATAAATATCAATTAATGCCTCTTTTCCTTTGCTAATTTCCATAGTCATGAATTAATCACAAATGATGCCCACTAAAGTATTTTTACCAACATTCAGCTTGGAATATGTGTCTCGTGACCTTGGTCTTATTTTATTTACATGGAAAATCAACCAGGGGTTGTCACACAAAAAATAACCATTTCATTGGACTTTTGACAATTGTTTACAAGAGAGACATTGTCCAACTGGAAAAATATTGGCTTTATCAAACATTGATATTTAGATAGATGGATAATTAACCTAGTCAAATGTCGTATATCTGAAAAACATCCAATTGTCATCACATATATGATGAAAAAAATTATCATCGGATATCTGACTAACATATTGTCAGATATCTAATGATAATTGTGTGTCAAATATCCGAAAAATGTAAGGGCCTTTTAAAAAAAATACAAAAAATATTTTCATGTAAAATCTGATAGTATGATCAAACCATTGGAGAACAACGTTAGATTTTCTGTCCATATGTACTAGCAGGGGTTATGGATTAAGGATCATAGTTTAAGAATAGGACTTGTAGGAGGCAAGCCTACGATTGCAATAACGAGATTAACAAAAGTAGTTTCAAACAAAGGGAGACTTTGGGCTAGGCACAACACTATTTTTTCAATGATTTGGTTGGGTTCCCAAGTCGCAAAAAAAGTAAGCCTATCTATAAGGACATGACAACTAGTGAGTGCCAAGGTGTGCCAAGGAATTCCAAGAACTACTAACACATGCTAGATAGTTCCAAGGCATGTTAGGCATGCCAAGACATGCCAATTGCTAAGGCATGCCAAGATGTTCCAAGTGCTAGTGTTGGCATTATGACACAGGTTTGGCTCTATGGAACAGGTGTTGTCCTTGATGGTAACTCACTCAAATGGTAGATCACAGTTCAGGCTCTCAGAATGAAAGAAAATGAGGTATATGCAGGTTCCTCGTAACAAAGGCATGTATACACGCGGTATTGCTAATAAAAAGGCGCGTATACGTATGCACGCACTTTCATGCAAAGAAAAGCGCATACATGTGGAAAAACTTATGGTTGGTACATGGTATTTAGTCTGACATATTTGAACCTATGGTTTTGGTCCTTGGTATTGCATCCAAAGTGTTGAACCCAGGTATTGGGTCCCTAGTATTGGTTCTATAATGGTTTTGGACCATGGTTTGAGTAAGGCCTAAGGCTATAAAAGGGAAAGGAAATCATTTGGCAGGGGCATCGACTAAAGTGTTGAATATCTTATGAGGAGCAAGATCTGGAAAACTGGTGATTGGTTTATGTTGCATTACTGGACCTGAACCAAGGAGGAACCTGAGTGCTAAAAGATGGATAAGTTCTATTGATGGATCAAGATTTTAAGGCTTGAATAGTAGTATCATTGTGTGATTCTTGATCTGTTATAACTGGCGCATGATTTGATCTATAAATCTAATAATCTAGATATAACTGATGTCTAATTATGTGAAAAGTGGTAAATTATCTTTTATAGATCTGTACGTAGGTTCGGCACATCAGAGGCACGTATACATGTAGGTTCAGCGAGAGGAGACAGCATATACGCTGGTTGGTCTTGAGACAGATGCGTATGTACGTAGGTTTCTCATTTTGAAGTAGCGTATGTCTCATGAAATATGCTTTAGCTACTTCTGTTTATTGCTACAATGTTCTGGGTTCAAAATTGGTGTCTGGTTACTATTACTGTTTTCTGGTTACAACATTCTAAGAAGTGTTTGGTTGATTCTATTTTGGTTTGTACAAAGGAGATTGATTGATGCAGATACACTTGATGTTTGATTGATGATATTCATGGATCCAGTCTGAAAATTTATGAAACGTGGTCCCTGGAAGAAAAGAGAAGGTTGTAGCCTTCTGTAGGTCAACACCTAAGTAATAGTACCTCAGCTAGTACAAGAGCAAAGGGGTTTGTAGCTCCCTTCTAGGAGAAGCTGGAAAACGAGAGAAGGTTGTAGCCTTCTGCAGGTTGCAGCCTGCATACTGGTATAAGACTGCACTAGTACAGAATCATTGTAAAAAGCAGTTTCTAATTAAAAGAAGACAGAGACAAATTACAGCAGGTGGTTTTCACCCACATTGGGTTTCCACCTTATATCTTGTGTTCTTGTGTGTGACTTTCTGCATTATTTTTCTGTTCCTGGTTAATGTTTATATGGTTCTGACATCAGCATCTGAAAAATAATTAAACTATAAGTTATACTCTAGTTTCCTTAACTGAAGTTGCGTATATACGCTAGTTTCACTAACCTAAGTAGCGTATACAAATCTATGTATGAATTGAAAAATAATTGACCTGATGATACTGATTTACCCCCCCTCTCAGTATTATTTCCAACAATTGGTATCAAAGCAGGTCCTTCAAAAGAAGCTTGATCACTTGAAGGAAGATCTATCATCATGAGCAACTACGAAAAGGAGGCATCAATCAGGCCACCAATTTTTTATGGGAGCAACTTCGTCTATTGGAAGGTAAAAATCACAACCTATCTTCAATCTCTTGGTACAGAAATCTGGGATATCATAGAAACAAGATACACATTTCCATCAGCAACTCCTACAGATACGGCTGGTAAAAAGCAATATGAAACGAATGCCAAGGCTGCCAATACTTTACTAGGGAGTCTATCTCAATCAGAATCCATCAAGGTTATGTAGCTCAAAACCGCAAAGAAATATGGGACAAGATCATTCTAAGCTATGAAGGAGATGATCAGGTAAAACAAGCTAAACTACAAACTCTCAGAATTCAATATGAAAATCTCAGAATGCACAATGATGAAAGCGTGGATAACTATTTCCTATGTATAGATGAGATTGTTAATTGTATGAAAAACTTGGGTGAAGAAATAAAAGAAGTTGTTTTGGTTGAAAAATTTCTAAGATCTTTGTCTCCTAAGTTTGATTCAAAAGTTTCTGCCATAGAAGAAAAGCAGAATCTGCAGAGCATTACCATGTCACAGCTGCACGAAATTCTAACTACTTACGAAATGAGAAAAGGTGGACCATCAGACAGGAGAGAATCTGCATTCAAAGCCTCATGAAAAGGAGATCACAATGAGTCAGGACATATGTCAGAAGAAGAGGAAGAATCAAATTTTGTCAAAAACCTTCAATGGGGAACTGGAAGATTCAGAGGTAAGCTGCCTTTCAAATGCTTTACTTGTGGAAGAGTCGGTCACTATGCTGCCAAATGTCCTCATAAAGATAAAGGTAAGGAACCAGTTAGATGGAACAGAAAACAAAATGTAAGTAAAAAGAGCTATTATACTCATGAAGACAGTGATGGACTTTCAAATAGTGATGAAGATGAACAAGGTAATGATGATAGACTTTTGATGGCCTTTGAAGATGATGATTTCTTGGATGTTATAAATGAAGAAGGTCTTTATGAAGAAATTTCTAAACTTATAAATTTGTTTAGAAGAAAAGAATATGATCATATATACTCTGACATTCCAACTTGTTGAAAGAGATAAACACAATGAAGAGTTAGAATGTGAAATTGTGGGACTTAGAAAAGAAATTGAGAAAACAAAAGCCCTTAATCTTAGATTTGCTAAAGGATCTGAAACTTTAGATGAAATTATCAAAGTGCAACGTTCTCCTCTAATCAAGACAGGTCTCGAATATTCTGAAGAAGCATCTCAAGCACAGAATCAAGCACAAAAGCCATCCACCTCCAAAAGTTATCTTGATGTAGCAAGGAAAAATGAACAGGTTGACAATTGACAGCAAAAGTATAATGGGGATCACCAGGTAAATCAGGGACAATTTGCTTCAAGAATGAACAAAGATTACCAAGTAAATCGGGGGCAATCTACTTCAAGGATGAACAGAAGCTTCAACCAATCACAGGTAAATCATTCCCAATTTGCCTCAAGAATGGATGTCAATAGAAACTACAATCATTTGGTTGGTAGGTTTGATAATCGTAGGAATTTCTTCAATGGCCAATGTTTCTCTTGTCATAACTTTGGTCACAAAGCTACTCAATGTGTTGCCTACAAGACCATCATGACTAGGGAAGCTCAAAACAAAGGAGTATGATTGGGATCTTGAAAAGGACCTACAATAACTTTTCTGCTCTTGAAAATGAAATAGAACGTTCTATTTGTAACAACTTCGGTCATGAAGACTTTGAATGCAGGGGTAGGTTTTGGCAAACAACTCAGAAGGAGCAAGCTTCATTTAGTCCCAAAACATGGAGAAAGAAAGAACCACAACCAGAAAGATGTGGGATATCCTTATATGCAGAAGGACATGAAAATCAGTGGTACATTAACAGTGGATGCTCGAAACATATGACAAGTGATAAGGAAAAACTTAAGTCATATAGTGCCTTAGAAAAGGAAAAGAAGGTCTCATTTGGAAATGACACCCCAGCATTCATAAAAGGTAAAGGTTTTGTTCGTTTGAAAGAGAAGGTCAAAGCTGGAAATGTTATGTATTTTGATGGCTTAAAGCATAATCTATTGAGTGTCAGTCAAATGTGTGATCAAGGAACTGAGGTAATATTTCGATCAAATGGATGTATTGTTCATGAGCTTGATACAGGAAAAACAGTGATCAAAGGCATAAGAACTCCAAATAATTTATACATATTCAAAGAAGGACAACAACAATGCTATCTGAGCAAGAATGATGAACACTGGCTATGGCACCAGAGGTTTGGGCATCTAAGCTTCTCACAGATAAGGAAAGCATGAAAATACCAGGCAGTTCGTGGTCTTCCAGACATCAGAATTCCAGATAATACAATATATAAATCATGTCAGTATGGTAAGCAAACCAGAAATAACTTCCCTGAGAAGGAAGGATCAACTAGCAGGCCACTTGAGCTTGTCCATACTGATGTATGTGGTCCATCTAGGAAAAGGTCGCCTCGGGGAGAAGAATACTTTATATTATTCATTGATGACTATTCAAGGATGGTTTGGATAAGACTGATGAAGCACAAAGATGAAGCCTTCGAAAAATTCAAATCCTTCAAAGATTTGGTTGAAAACAAATCATA